>JASMQC010000041.1:0-423898 GCA_031305395.1 Phytophthora citrophthora
CCTAAACCCTAAACCCTAAACCCTAAACCCTAAACCCTAAACCCTAAACCCTAAACCCTAAACCCTAAACCCTAAACCCTAAACCCTAAACCCTAAACCCTAAACCCTAAACCCTAAACCCTAAACCCTAAACCCTAAACCCTAAACCCTAAACCCTAAACCCTAAACCCTAAACCCTAAACCCTAAACCCTAAACCCTAAACCCTAAACCCTAAACCCTAAACCCTAAACCCTAAACCCTAAACCCTAAACCCTAAACCCTAAACCCTAAACCCTAAACCCTAAACCCTAAACCCTAAACCCTACACTAAACCCTACACACTACACACTACACACTACACACTGCGCACTACACACTACATACTACTTTACCACGCTCAACTCTCCAACGCTTTACTCTCTACTTTCCAACAATATACTTTCTACACATTACTTCTTACTCTCTATTTTTTACGCTCTACTTTTTATACTCTGTTTTCCTGCACTTTATTTCCTACAATTTACTTCGAACACGCCATTTCGTTTTATCCACTATCTTCATAATTTTTTTACATACCCTTTTTTTTTCTACATCCTAATTTACATTACTTACATCACACACACTATATTTCTGCATCCCGATCATCCTAAACTTTACACTCTCCTATTACTCTACTATTCTTTACACTCTATTACCCCTCTCAAATTCTACCATGCCCATTGGTCACTTTCCATATGGTGGTGTCATGGAACAACCATATAGACACTTGTCACTTCGTCGCATATAGGCGCATACATCGTTTCACTCGTAAGGTAGGCTTTACCAGCATTCTGAGTTATAAAGATCTCTGATTGGCTATAATGTGATGCTAAAACAGATGTATATACTCTCGAATAAAGGCAATGCGGCCAAAAGTGCACCCTTGTAAAATTTCAGGCCCACCAGAGCACGATGTGGTGAGATATAGCTATCGATAAATGGCCATGCACAAATGTCCTTTCTATACGCATTAGACTGCTAAACGCATGCTACATAGAAATCACTGATGTGTGTCTTTTTTGTTGTTGTTGTTGAAAACAACGATTTTTGGCTTCGCTACAGGCCGAAATGTGTGTATGCTTGCATCGGACCAGGGCGCGGAAACGCCCAAAGTTAATTTCCAGAGGTACCGAATATTAAGTTTGGGTTTTCTGGACCCTTCGATAGAGGGAAAAGTGGACCCGCGATGCCTAAACTAAGGGGCGGAAATGCGCCCGAAAACCCTGGCGATAGATATCTATCGCCGAGATCATATATATAGTTCCCAGAACCGCTGCGCCTCCATCAACTCCTGGAGTCGACGTGCTCTCGGTAACTTTCAGCGCTAGCGAGTATTCGCTTGTACACGTATCATCAGCTCCCAGAGCTGATGCACGATCGCTAGTTCCCGGAACTAGCAGCGAAGCGCCAGTGGCGTCAGCTCCCGGAGCTGACGCACGTCTTTCGGTTCCCCGAATTTAATTTGCTTCGTCAACTCCCGGAGTTGACGCGACGTCGTCGGCGCGACCCTTGGGGGCTTGAAGTACCTCCAAGGATACCGGTAATACCGGTAATACCGGTATGATACCTTCTCTCAGGTGAATCCCATTCACCTGACCATCACTCATGTGACTGCGATCCTTCGGCTCAGATTTCTGAGTCGACACACATTATCTCTCAACGACTCCCGGAGTCGTTAAGGGTCGCCGGTGGTGAGCGGAGGCAGAGGCGACCGCTCTCTGCCGCGCGTATGTTGTTGAAGCGTACGAGCGTACGCTTCTCCCAGTTGATCACCGGGTCATGCCGTACAAGCCACGGCATGCCTAATATCAAGTCGAACTTATCGTCTAGATCCAAGACGATAAGGTCTTCCACAAACGTCCTTCGTTTGTAAGAGAAGCGCACACGGACTACGCGCTTCTCAGTCCTCACGGTGACACCTGTTGCCAACCGCACCTCCAACACGCCGCGAGGCGTGTCGGCCTCCTAGAAGTCAAGGCTTCGAAGACTTTCCTGTCGAACAAAGTTGTTCGACGCGCCCGAGTCCACTAGGGCACGAAGAGAGTTAACTCTCTTCGACATCACGTTCAGGATGACAAGGTTTGGCTTGTCATCTTGCATCTTGCAGCGAGAAACCTTCTCGCTGGGGGCAGCAGTCCTCAACGTCGCGTGTCCAAGCTCGACACGCGAGACTGCATCACCAGTAGGAAGCCCCGCGCCTACTGGTTCTTGGCGTTTTTTGAACGCCCGCCCGCCCGCCATGCACTCGCGTGCATAGTGACCGATGTTACTACACTTGTAACGTCGAACCTTGACGTACCTACGCTGCTGTTGACCAGCAGTCGTAGCACTCGAGAGGCCCATAGGCTCTCGGACCTCCCGTCTTCGCATGGAGTTTAGCTTGACGCCGGCTAAACTCCTCTTGCATCGCAAGGCTGATCGCCTCCTCGAGAGTATTCGGATACTCTCGGAAGAGATACGTCTTGACGGGACCATCTCTGAGTCCCTTCATGAACGTGACGACCTTGGTCGCCTCGTCGATCGGGTTGGCCACTATGTTCGATACCAAGTATCGAGCACGCTGGGCAAAGGTGTGAACATCATCCTTGCCCTGCTGCAGATCGAGAAACTCCGCTCTCGATCTGAACTCGTTCTTCGGAGGCTCAAACGCGAGTTTGAGTTCCTCCTTGAACACTTCGTACGTGCTGAAGCACGTAGGATCCGAGAGTCGGCGCCCATAGGCCCAACTCCTCGCACGTCCGCCAAGACATGACATGGCGAACGCGACCTTCGACATCGGATCGACGATACGTCGAGTCGCAACGGCTGTGTCGAGTTCGACAAGCCAACGAAGGATGGTCTCGTCCTCCTTCCCCGTGTAGGGACTCACGTGGAGTTTCAACGACTGAACGCATGGCTTTGGGGAAGCCACCGAAGCAGCAACATTTCGTTTCTCCTTAACAATGTACCCCAGAGCAACACCATGTTGCTCTGTCGGCGATAGCGTACGAAGCATCGTCGCTACCGCCACCTCTCCAATGACTCGTGAGGGTCTTTGGAGAGCCTCCCACTCTGGATCTGACAGGTGGGCACAGTCCGTGCGCGTCACGGACATGTGTGGGGTCCCAGTGGATGCTTTATCCATTGGGGAGTTCTCTACCCCACGTTCGTATGACTCCATACGAACGAACTGCAGTCGGTCGTGGGACGGACTACAAAGTGCTACCAGGTGTAATGGGTCTACTTAGACGCACTAGGTGGCGTACACGTGCGCTTACGTGTATGAGGAAGCATGCAATTAAGATAAACTTAATTTAAATTTACTTGTTCAAATAAGTATAATTAAATCAAATATAAGCAATTAAAACTGCAAAATACCGTAAAATGAGAATTGTTATTGAATTTGGCACAAAGCCAATTATGGAACCTCCTAAAACTGCTTAATCTATTTCTAAAGGATCTGCCAACGTGTGGTTGGCAGAATCTCTGCTTCCGTGTAGAGCATTGATTGGTAGAAAACCGTTACTTTCTACCAATAACATGCACAAATGCACGCGAACTACTCAATGATGTGGCTCGCCCATGTAGCCATTGGTGTGTACAGCACACCAAGGTCTGAGGTCCATTCCCAACCTTTAACAGTTATCCAAACTGTTAGAGTTACAAGTGGTATAGCCACTTGTACGTGTAACCCCGTTACATCTCGCGTGAAAGGTCTCTGCCCGTCCAAGGGTGGATCGACCATCACAAGAAGACAAAGACCAAGGTCAACGAGACGCTTAGCTTGTTCGAGTCTGGGACTCCACCAACGGACACGGCGGGTGGCGGGTTGCCCACGGTCAAGAGGTCCACGGAAGAAAAGAAGCGAAAGCTCAATGACATCATCATCGAGATGAAGGACATGATTGAGGAGGGTCGAGAAAAGGAAGCCTTCGCCAAGTTTCCGAGAAACTACTTGACGTATGTGGAGAAGATTAAAGCCCTCGTTGCGCAACATCGTGATTTCTTCAAAAGCGGGGGGCATCCGCACATCTGGATCACTGGTGCTCCCGGATCTGGAAAGTCCGCCGTTCTTCAGGTCGTCTACCCCACATATTACAACAAGGATCTCAACAACAGATTCTTCGGCTTGTATCAACCCGACAAACACACGCATGTTTTGCTTCAAGACCTCGATCACGACTGCGTTGAGAAGCTTGGCGTGCAGTTCCTTAAGACAATTTGCGATGAAGCTGGATTCCCTATCGATCAGAAGTACAAGGCTTGCCAACTGGCTAGAACCACGGTCCTTGTCTCGTCCAACTTCACCATCGATGACGTACTTCCCGAGGATATGAAGGGTCGCAGCGATAACTTGCGTGCGCTTTGCCGACGTTTCTACGAAGTGACTGCCCCGTCTTTCCTGCAGCTACTTGGGTTGAAAGTACTCTCGAAGTACGAGTTGAAGGGGCTCAAGATGGCTGGTAACATGGATCCACGCAAGGTATTCATGGACGGGACTACGTTCGAGACATTCCAACCGGTGAACCGCTCAAGACTGCTGAACAGTACCAACAGATTGTGAAGGACGCGTGTTTTGGTAAGAAGACACCTCCTAATAGTCAGTAGATATTTTGCCATGCGGGACTGGACACTGCCAGGATACAAGTATCTAGGGCCAGGCAATTAGCTCAATAAAGGCAAGCCAACGAGTTATGGTGATGCAGTTGCGAAAGAGCATGACATTGGATACGATAAAGAACTAAAGAGAGGGAGAGATCCCTATTGGAATTGGAATGCAGCCGATGAACGGTTTATAAAAAAGATCAAGTTGGACGAGTACGGTGGAATTGCTGGCTACACATTCTTTGGGTTAAAACGAGGCGCAGCGAAAGCAGGTCTGATTGGTACACTGAACAGTGCGAAAACCAAGAAACCGAAACTGGCTCCATCGAACGATAAGAAAGCTGTCGCAGTATCGAATTTGCCAAGTGCATCAACAATGGCAGATGGAGAAGGATCCGGCAACGACGCAGGACTCAAGGAGACGCCAGTTGATAATCCGTACATCGTATACCGTGGTCCCCCGGATTATACGTTCTGTTCGTTACCGTTCACGGAAACACGTTCTGTGTCTCAAGCGTCGATTTACAATCATGACAGCGTGTACCGTATGACTTCCGTCTATGACTGTCGTATTGAGAATACGTTAGTAGACATCAACACTAAACACTGGTGCTGGTATACAATACGTGTCTGGAGAGTTGGATTCTGCTGGACCAAAGGCGAGATGGTTTGATTTCTATGCCTCACAGTACAAGTACTATCATGTGGTTGGATGTCAGTACAATGTCTTTGTGGAGAATTACAGTGGAGAACCATGCTGGATATATTGTCTATTCTATAACGATGAGTATCCTGATTCTGGCGCAACCAATGAAAAATATGCAACTGTGGAAGGGAGTACGCTATAAATATCTAGACAGGCGTTACATGGCCATTCTACCCCAAGGATACGCAGAGGATGGCGCTGCTCCTGGTTCGAGAACGTTTAATGAACAAATGGTTCAAGGTGCTACCGACACAGCATACGAGACTGGAAACCACGTATCGAACAATGGAACGTCAAAATGCGTTATTAGTGGAGAGTATAAGCCTGGATAATACCGACGTGAAATCCGACTGGATTCTGAAGTGGAAAACTGGACGGCTGTGACAACCAACCCATCGTTACCAAAAAAAATGATGATTCGTGTGAAGCCCGTGAATGATCGTTATGTGACAAACAGTCCATTTGATGGAGGAGATCAACTGTTATTTAAGATTCAAGCGAAGCTCAACTACTTGGTGGAATTCAAAGACGTTTTCATTGCTTCCAACCCGGTGGCAGCAGAGCTCGAGCTCGCGACTTTTGAGCGAAGCTGCGAAGCCGGCAAATTGGACGAGACAAGGACCGTGGTTCTAGCCAGTTGGCAAGCCTTGTACTTCTGATCGATAGGGAATCCAGCTTCATCGCAAATTGTCTTAAGGAACTGCACGCCAAGCTTCTCAACGCAGTCGTGATCGAGGTCTTGAAGCAAAACATGCGTGTGTTTGTCGGGTTGATACAAGCCGAAGAATCTGTTGTTGAGATCCTTGTTGTAATATGTGGGGTAGACGACCTGAAGAACGGCGGACTTTCCAGATCCGGGAGCACCAGTGATCCAGATGTGCGGATGCCCCCCGCTTTTGAAGAAATCACGATGTTGCGCAACGAGGGCTTTAATCTTCTCCACATACGTCAAGTAGTTTCTCGGAAACTTGGCGAAGGCTTCCTTTTCTCGACCCTCCTCAATCATGTCCTTCATCTCGATGATGATGTCATTGAGCTTTCGCTTCTTTTCTTCCGTGGACCTCTTGACCGTGGGCAACCCGCCACCCGCCGTGTCCGTTGGTGGAGTCCCAGACTCGAACAAGCTAAGCGTCTCGTTGACCTTGGTCTTTGTCTTCTTGTGATGGTCGATCCACCCTTGGACGGGCAGAGACCTTTCACGCGAGATGTAACGGGGTTACACGTACAAGTGGCTATACCACTTGTAACTCTAACAGTTTGGATAACTGTTAAAGGTTGGGAATGGACCTCAGACCTTGGTGTGCTGTACACACCAATGGCTACATGGGCGAGCCACATCATTGAGTAGTTCGCGTGCATTTGTGCATGTTATTGGTAGAAAGTAACGGTTTTCTACCAATCAATGCTCTACACGGAAGCAGAGATTCTGCCAACCACACGTTGGCAGATCCTTTAGAAATAGATTAAGCAGTTTTAGGAGGTTCCATAATTGGCTTTGTGCCAAATTCAATAACAATTCTCATTTTACGGTATTTTGCAGTTTTAATTGCTTATATTTGATTTAATTATACTTATTTGAACAAGTAAATTTAAATTAAGTTTATCTTAATTGCATGCTTCCTCATACACGTAAGCGCACGTGTACGCCACCTAGTGCGTCTAAGTAGACCCATTACAGCTTCTCTACAGGAGTGGGGTTTGAACCCACGCCACCCGATAAGCAAAGGTCTATCTAAGCGCACGCCCTATAGGCATACTAAACTTACCGGATTACACGGAATTCCTGCAACGTGATGTAAAATATTGAATTATAGGACTCGTAAAAGGTAAAATTACGTAAAAAGTCTTTACATGGTACCTGTCATGGATGGTTGTAAATGAATTTGAACAACTCACTTCTACAGCTACCTACTATGAGAGATGCCATGCACACAAACGCTGAGCGGCTACGTGCCGTTGATACAGTGACGGATGGCAACACAGCCGTTGCAGCCGCTTTTGAGAGCAAATGTCACCAGATAACGCTCTACCGTTGGACAAAACGCCGTGACGAGATCGCAGATTCAGTGCAGACTAGCACTGTTATACTTCCTGGACGGCAAAGACCGAAAGTGACATTTCCCGGGCACGAAACATCGTAAGTATTGCATACTCAAAATATTTTAAATAATTGTTGTTAACGTATTCGTTATAGGTTGCTTGAATGGGTAGCCGAGATGAGAAAGGGAAAAGTTCGTACCATCACGTCGCAGTGCTTACTGTAGATGAGTGTCCGGCTAGAGCCCTCATTTCTTGAAGGTTGGTCAGAGCGAGCCGCGGTCGAGTATCTACGGCGTTATCGTGTGCGAAACAACCTCTCCATTCGGCGTATCACTCACAAGGGTCGACGGAAGCGCTCAGAGCTGCAGGTACACATTCTGGCTTTTCTTCATATTATTATGTATAAAATTTATTATTATATTCTTAAACAGTGTGTGGCAGATGACTTCGGGCATGCAATGCGCCACAATCTGGAGGTCAGTGGGATTCTCGCAAGCGTGTCTAATGGCAACAAGCTAGATCGTTTTTTTCAACATGAATCAAACATCAATCTACATTGATATGAACCCCAAGACAACAACAACGTTTCGTGGGGAACGTGACGTTGACGTCATTCAAGGTATATGAAATTAATTGTGTTTGGAAAAAAAAACTCTGAAACGATTGATTAACTTTTAACTCTGCTTTAGGAATGTCAGAGAATTCCTTTCGCGCAAGTGTTTTCCTATGTGCATCTGCCAAAGGTGCCAAACTACCAGCATTCATAGTGTTTGCTGGCGCTGAAGGCGGCCCCATCCATTGTGAACTACAGAATAATGAGCTACACAAAAAAAAAAGTTGTATTGACTGCCCAAAAAATGCCTATTGTGATCAGCGCATTATGCTGGGGTGGATACAAGAGGTACACAATTAATTCTAAAATTTTCATGTCAGGTATGGATTAACAACTATATTTATTGGTTTATAGGTATGGCTGCCGTCCGTGACATACTGTCGCCTACTTCTGCTTGATAGTCTCAAGGTCCACAAAATGGCTCCTGTGCGTGCTTAACTCGAGAAGGTCATGACCTCGGTAGAATTTGTGCCTGTCGGTGTCACTGGCCTGGCTCAGCCAATGAATGTGAGCGCCATGCGGGTCTTCAAGCATAACTGTAGAGAGCTATACGTGAGGCATCACATGACGCATGACTTCAGTGCTAATGCAACTGCTCGCCGCAGTCTCATTACAGCTATCGTTGCCGAGGCATGGGAGGCGGTGAATCCAGATACTATCCGGCGAGGCTTCATCCAGGCTGGTCTGGTACCGATCGGGCCAAGAACATCAAGCGGCGAATTTGCAATAACTCAGCCACCGCCACCACATTTAGCAGAAGCGTAAAAGAATTTATTTTTATTGTTAGTTGACTTTTTGGGGGGATGGACGTTGGTTGACTGAGGGGGTGAATTTTTAGGAGATTGGTTGGAATGCACTTTCTTTCACCTATGTTGCACCAAATCCGTGTGTTGCATGAAATCCGTGTAATCCGGTACAGAGCAAACAAACACCTTTTAAACTTTCACCTCAAATAATAAATAAAATATCAAGTGGAAGAAAATAATTTGATACAGCTTTATCACTGATTAAATAATGACGTCAAACTACAGAAGTTGATCCAAAAAGAGAGTTGCGCACGAGTTGACCTGCGCAGAGTTTGACCCAAAAAAGGGATATCACGAACCACAATTTCTGGGACACTCACACACCTGGAGTTTGATGATAGTGAACGAAGTGGGCAATATAATACAAATTATTCAATACTTTTTATAAATACTCTCGTTCACCATTTACTTATTATTGTTGTTGTGAACAGCACATTACAAATTGTAATTTACAAAACACTATTGTAATCATTACAATAGTGTTAGGTAATGGATACATGTATGTAGGGCACGTGTACTTGTGCATGACAGGTAGTACCGTGTCCTGGACACGCGCACGTGTGCAAGTACAACCAGTAGATATGAAACCATATAGATGCATGAGTATATGTATACTGGTAGGTATACACGTACATCTACAAAACATACAGCGACACACACAGTACGCACTTACCGGCGGTAAGATACCGCCGCGTAGCGGTGGCGTTCGGCTAATTGCTAACTAAAGTTGGGTTACTTCCGAACCTTGTTCCAGACAACTTTTGCGTGAGTTGCAACGATCGCTACGTGAATGAAAGCAACAAGCACGATCATGTAGCTTGCAAACCAATTGATGCACTATTACCTGGCGGGCTAATAGCTTAACATTTGGAATGGCTTTGCCTCTTGGATATTTTTCACACTTGGAAACGCTTGGATTCCTTTTATCAGCCATTTGGCATGCACGTCCTCATGACAAGCTGCGATGTAGCCCTCTTTCCATCGGTATGCCAAGCCACTTACTCCGTTTGCTATCGTCTTCATGCCGCTGCGTGTCTTGGAGTCGATTCAAGCGAAGACTTCAAACCTCCAACAATTAACTGACATGTCATTTCTGTATAGAATAGGATATTGGAGTTCATTGGATATTTAACGCGATGAGTCCTCAGATTATTCGGTATCAGTAGCACGAGCCCTCCCCTGTCCTTCTCTCCTAACTCTCGCTTCTTCTCTATTGGCGCCAGACTATTAATCAAGTGGCCTCACGAGTTGGAGCACACCAGCAACGCCTCCGAGCGACGACCTTACTTCTGCTTCTGAAGAGTGGCCGACAACCAGTCCAGACCCTCGTAAAGACCGTCACCCGTCGTTGCGCAACACGCCTGGATGAACCACTGGCGGTGGCGAAGGCCGTGAAGTCCCAGCTTGTCCGTCATCTCTGCAGCGCTCATCGCGTTCGGCAGATCCTGCTTGTTGGCGAATACCAGCAGCACAGAGTCCCGCAGCTCGTCCTCGTTCAGCATGCGGTGCAGCTCGTCACGGGCCGCGTCCACACGGTCGCGATCGTTCGAGTCCACCACGAAAATCAGACCCTGTGTGTTCTGGTAGTAGTGGCGCCACAGCGGGCGGATCTTGTCCTGACCACCCACATCCCACACCGTGAAGCTAATGTTCTTGTACTCCACTGTCTCCACATTGAAACCTGGCGGAGCAGTCACACAATAACGTCAATAAAGTCCTTCACCTAGAATTCGTGGAGATCTTGACTTAAGCGACTCCGTCTGTGTTGTTCCCCCTTCCCCTCGACTGGAGACAGGTGGAAGACACAGATCAAAGGGCCCAAATACCCGATCTTCACCCTTGTGCCCCTTAAAAGAAGCAATCTAGTTTCGTACCGATGGTGGGGATGGTGGTGACTACCTCGCCCAGCTTAAGCTTGTACAGGATCGTGGTTTTACCGGCGGCATCGAGACCCACCATGAGGATGCGCATCTCCTTCTTGCCGAAGAGGCGCTCAAACACGCGCGAAAAGGCCATACCCATGGTTGCTGCTTTGTTTTAGTTGTATGTGTGTGTGTCTCTCTCTCTCTCTGCTTCTCTTCGGAGCGCGATTCGCAAATGAGGAGAGGGAGAAACCTCCCAGGAGGCGGGGGGGGGGGGGCGATCAAACGACCGGCCGGAATAGACCCAAGAATTAGTGAAACCGCAGTTCTTTTAGCCAATAAGAGACTGCCACCAAACAACAGCCCTTCTTTTACGTCCGAAATTAGCAACGCACTTATCCGGATTCGTACATAAGCGAACCATTGTCCTGCATCCAAATCTAGATTGCATTCCGAGCCTTCGTCTAACGGCGTAGTCAGCTGAATCATGGTGGTGTTGCTGTTCTCTACTGCGCGTCGTCTACAGTCGCTGTTTGTAGGCGTCTACTTTGCTCGCAAACAATTTCACTTGCCCTCCGCGTTTGGATTCGTCTTCATTTCTCAAGCCTTACGACTCAGCCCTCTGTGGCCGATGGCATTGAACGGCACCGGATCTGGCTTGAAGCGCTGCTGTGATGGAAACGACTTTGACCCGTCCAAGCGCCAATGATGCTCGCAGCCGGCATTGCGGGTAACTACTTGGCATTGACTTTCCTTTGCCCTGGGCTCTCCTGTACAATCTGGCCTGCTCGCTCACTGTCCTGCTCTTTCTGTCCTGTTGTGCCCTGCCCCCACCGCTAAATAGGTTGTCTTTGTCTGCGGACTGCCTCGAGAGTGAGCTGCTCGCCCTGTGCTTCCCATTTGCAGTTGTCAAAAAGCACCTCATGATCCCCCAGAATGGGACAAACTTTCGTGCAACTTCCTGACGTCCAACCTCGTAACTTTCTACCAAAACGCGCGACGCACTCATCCGCGGCAAGAAGATATTTGTCGCTTTCAGCAACTGCAAAGAAATCATAGCGGGCCAAGAGCACGATGGTCCACCCCTTATCAACAGCAGCAGCAACCGTACGAGCATCAACCTCCACCAAGAACTGAGCAGCCTCCGTCTGGGCATTATTTACCACAACAAGACATCCAGCCATTTCGTGAAGACAGTGGAGGTACAGAAGTCTGTTATCGAGTTTTGAGTTCGCTATACTGATGACTTTGGGTGTTGATTTCGTAGGGCAACCTGGTTTTCTTTCCCATGATGATCCTCGTCGTGGTATTGGCCCGCCCAATCAAGTTCTGATGGTTTCGGTGTCCAAGATCGAGCACGATGTGACAATGGAGGCTCTACAGCAGGTGCAACGAAGCGAAACGGTGTTCATTGCGATGTTGACTGACGAAGTCATTGCCACTAGGTTTCCAAAAGTTTGGTGACGTGGAGAAGATCATCACGTTTTGGGAAGTAAGGCTCTTGTGCAAATGGAGTCTGTAGACCAAGCCCAGGCTGCTCAATCTGCACTAGATGGACGTGATATCTACACGGGCTGCAACCAGCTGAGTATAGTTTTTTCGCGCCATCCTGAGCTTCGCGTTCACTATAATGACAACCGATCATGGATCATACCAATCCCAAATCTCCCCCGGGTCCTGGTCGTGGAGGGGATGCTGGCAATGACAACGAACCAGCAATCCCCACTACTACTGGCCTACGTGATGATAGCGGCTACATCAACCCACGTGCTCGTCGTAATGACCTCGATTATCGTGAAGCTATTCGCACTTCAAGTATTGGTCATAGTAATCAGTATATGCGTGATAATCGCAACCTGCCGCCACGATTCGATGATCGACCTCCGAGTATGGATAGACCTCATGAAGCTCGCGGAGGGCGCGAGCTGCCTCCATATTCCACTGGACGGGCGATACGAGGTGATACTAAACCATCCCCTGCCTTGATTTGCAGCAATATTGACCGTGATCTGGTGGTAAGTGCTAAGGTCCCGTTTGGTGATTCGAGTACCATTCCTAACCCAGATTTTGCATTTATTTGTTGGTTCCTGTGACAGCCTACGCACCGCCACTTTGCGTAATTTGCCTGTTTCGGAGACGTCCTTCGCAATGTTTTGCAAGCAAGATACTGCGCTGATCCCATTTTTCGACGATGTTCACGAACGTACAGCTCCTACTGCTTATGCCGATTGTGATGACCCATGTTGATAGTGACTAGGTACTGTTCCAGTCAACTTCGGCCTTGGATCACTTAGATGGTGTTTATGATTTTGGCAAGAAGCTGCGTGTTGACCGGACAGGAAGTCGAGGAACCTGGAGGTGACCCTCTCTCACAGTTCCGACCGCGATCACGGCTGTGATCATTGGTGGGTTCCAGTCGCCTGATTCAGCACCAGGGGCACGCATAGGACCAGGACCAGGACCGGCATCGTTACCAGCAGAAAACTGGTAAGCTTTGAAAAAGGATATGCGTACGTGCGAGTCCGGGTAAGCTATGTTGTCGAGGCGTAGAAGTGCCATGATAGCTTCATCCATGGCCCATGGAACCCATTTCAATCAGCTCCATCTTGCGATTATTCTGCAAGTTCTTGACGAAGCCATACTGCGCGAAGAGGTCGACAAGTGCGTTCTCGTTGCGCTGCAGTTCCATCGGAATTCCAGAGATGGGAAGCAGAGGACAAGAAGAGACAGCTTCTTCGGGACTGCGACGCCGGTAGCGATGAAGCGGGGAGTTCAAAAAGTCGAGAATGTTCTCGATCTCAATGCGGTCTGCGTCTGTGTGACGCATTGGTACACTCGTGTGTTTCGAGTTGACACAGAACTGAAACTGGATACACCAGACAAACCACAGAAGTCTTCACATCTATCGCCAGCTCCAGCTACAACTCCTATCGAAACTACCACGATCGAAAGTCTTAAGGCCCCATGTGCAGCAGTATTTCGGAAATTTTCGACTGCAGCGACATCGATGATATATACACTCGAGTACTTCGAAGGCGTGACGCTGCCTATCTAACTAACTGTCCGCCAGTATTTCAACAAACATCAAAATTCCACTTCAACTTAAAATTACCTATCATATTGCTTACTATATTTGTATGCTGTACATTAGGAATGTTGACATCGCCCACAGATTAGTACGTTGGCAACTGCACAGCAGATTGCGCGCACTGCGTGGTCGTGTTCCTGTTGCACGTACTCGGCAGTTCGCCTGCTTTTCAACTACTACAGGAGGCAGCAATGATAACACCAGCGTGTACGAGCTGAACACTATCTACGCGTTGTCGTCTGCGCCTGGGAAAGTTGGCGTTGCAGTCATCCGAATTTCTGGTGACCAGGCAGACTCGTGATTGCAGCAGCTCAGCCATTCAACAGCACTGCCAAAGCCTCTTGTGTAAGTACATTTATGATGTAGTCCTGTAACTGCTGAACTATGAACTGATGGAAATTTTGCAGCGCCGCACTGAGAAAGCTTTACCGCCCCCACAACGAAGGAGCATTTGGACAACGCGCTGATACTGCGGTTCCCACATCCGAACAGGCGACGAAGATTGATGCAATGCAGCGGTGGCGTTTAAATTTATTTGTTTTTTGTTGAATGGTAGCTATACGGGCGAAGGCATTGTGGAATTGCATACTCACGGAAGCCTGCAGTTGTCTCTTTCGTCTCAGAAGTGTTGAGGCATGTGTCGGTGGGCTGATTGATTCTGCTGCTGTGTAGGCTGCTGTTGAACTGACCTGAATTTGTAAAGCATTCCCACGCTGCTGAAGCGGGTGAATTTACGGAAAGAGCTTTGGACAGCAACAAGATCGATCAGAAGCGCCGGTGGATCTCCTAGGCTCTGAGACGGAAGCACAGCGTGGGCACTGGGCATCCAGGTGCGCAACTCCTTTAGAACATATTTAAGGTTGAATTGGCAGGTCTAACGCCGTAAGTGTATACTGTAGAATGCTGCACACCGAAAAGTACCAGTTGTATCTTGAAGAAGGTGCACTAGCTATTTTGAACAAAAGTGATCTAGTGGATGGAGACAAGCTTGCACGTGTAATGGAAACCTTCAAGCTCGATCAACGCTACCAGCTGCTTATTGTTTCTTGCGCGGGAGGGGACAACATCAATGTTTTCGTTGAGAGACTAGCAACTGTGAAAGTACGTATCGCATTAAAAGCTTCTTACGTATAGTAAGGTTCACACAATGTTGCCTGCAACAGGCAGCAATATCAACACTTCTTCGTCTCAAGATGATCTGCATGGTTGCTTCTAAGCAATTCCATAACGTATTCACAGGTACTGACACTGGAATTGTCAAAGTCTGGAGCATTCACGCCTGGATCTGTCTGTCGGTGGGTGTAAGCGTTGGAATCACGTGTCTAGCAGGGGTTTTACCCCTTTCACTAATTTATTTGCGAGCGTTTGATGAGTCCCTGTTGTTCTAGTCGGCAAGCGACGCGAATGCAATTACATGTTGAAATAGAAGTACAGTGCTAAACATGCTAAACATTCGTGGTAGACAAAACTCGCAACACCCATGTTCATACTAACCGGAAGAAGAACAGGCAAAGTGTTTGCGCTGCAGTTGTCCAGAATGATAACTTACTTCAGTACAATTACATTTGTAAGTTCACTTGATCAAACCGGCTCGGCTCCACGCAAAAACTCTTCCCACCAGCCCCGCGGCTGTACGGAGAATTTACCATATGCTCGTGTTTACGTCCATATTGAGATATTTAGCGTAATGAAAGTGCACATGATGCGAAATAGCTACATCAACGCTGTTGAAGTTCGCTTTGCCGAAGCTGAAGGACGTTAAACGTCCACCCCCGACGTACGCTATTACAAACTGCAATACGAACATTGAGATATAACCAACACAGTGCATTCTCTCTTAATGGTGCTGAAGACTTCAACAGTTGAAAGGGCTGCGCCCCCTACTTCGGGAGCTGCGCTTATAAACTTGCGTGCAGATTGATACCGCGCTTACTTTCACCAGCTTTCATTGCGTAGTTCGTGTGGCTGCCTTGTCATTTCGCCCGTAGCTTCCTTTCGACTATCTGGGCAGGCATATCATTGCATCAAGTTGATGATCAACTGGCTGGCTCCCCTTCCCTTGTCTGTGTGTCCTGGAAACCCATGAGATGTCCATCCAGCATTGCAATGAAACGCTCATACTCTTCGAGTTTCTGCTTGAATCCTGTCATCTGCTCGCGCAGTTCGTGCATCTCCTGTCGAACAGCTTGGTATTTCTCTTGCAATTCGATCATTCGGGTCTGCTCAATGTCCGTTGAATCCGGCTCACTCTTCGCTGCCATGCTCGCATCTAATTGTTGTTGCTCTCTCATCCGCTTCGCCGCGAATAGCTGTTTATACTCGAGCTCAAGGGCCTGCGCCGTTGTTTGCAGCTCCAACAGGTTTCTCTGTGATTCAAAATGCATGTTAATCAGACAAACAGCACGTATGTAGTCGAACACCGGTACAACCACTTCCTTACCTTCTTGCGCTCGCGGGACTTTCGTTTGAGATCGCGCTGCTTGCGTCGCCGCTCCACTTCTGCAGCATCTAACTCTGGCGACGCCCCCGCCTCGCTCTTAGGTTGCTGGCTCGCCATGCTCGTTGGTCGTCAGAGAAAGAAGTAGAATGACCGAGTCTAGGGCACCCCAGCATCAGCATGGACAGATGCAACCGAGTCGAGGAAGAAAAGGACGCGCTCCTGTTTAGTTGTTTCTCATGTGCTCGTACAGTGTACTGTAGCGACTTGCGACGCAAAGCTGCGCGTTGGTTTACTGTCAGCCACAGCGCTCTGCACCGGTGTTGGCGCTGGAGCTGGATTCTCTCCGCTAGCATCGACCCGAAAAATGAAAAAACTATAGTGCAGGTCGGATGTGTTAAACCTCCATAATTAGATACAGATGATCCCACGATTTATACTATTCATACAGCAGTCTTTTCAAAAACCTTTAATTTTAAATAACGAAGCGGCATGTTGAGCACTTTTGGAGTCTCTGTTCAAATCGCCGAAGCACACAGAGCGGAACGCCGGCGGACAAGGGGCGCCAATAGAGTCGCGTTTCTTTCCTGTGTGGCGGCTCTCTCCGACAGCAACCCAGCCCAAGCGCCCAGCTGTTGCTCATGAACTCAACACGCATGCGACTCGCGCGGTGGAGCATCAGCATGGGTTCCTAGCGCCATGAACTTTTGTCCAGTGCCGTGGTGAACAGCACCATCGGAGGAAAAATGTTTAATAGCGACATGTAGAAGGCCACGTGATACGTTGTACGTGTGGCAAACTCGAAGTTACGGTTTAATCGAACCTGTCCACTTTGCACTTGCAACCTTTTTATTGTATCTACTGAGGTATTTCGAAGTAGATGTACATACTCAGTAGCCGCTGAGCACCACCCACCGTTATGGGTTCTTCTTCTTCTGTAGCATCAAGAGAATACAGGTACGTGTAACACCCCCTAAGTGTGGCAAACGGCATGCTCACCATGCAGTTCCATCAGTCAACCAAGTTGCTCGTAAAGCAGCTGACGCCCTCGATGGGCTAAGCGTAGTGAACATCGTTGTTGACTCAATTATCAGCGTATGACACTGGTGCGAGATCTTCTTGTAGGAAGCAATTCGTGTGGTTGCAAAATCCGCTGCCGCAATCCCCGATCGTATTCCTGCCGTCCACGGTGTAGAGCACACCGCAAATGTAGGTACATGTACAGTAGACATGTCATGACTTCCATGGTAAGCATAACATACTGTGGGCGGCAGCTGTAGAACATGTAGAACGCCACATAATTGTTTGGTGTTCGTGAACTTCAATGTATATGTAAATTCACAGAAATGCAGTATGATAAGAAGCTATCGGAAATGGTACCATAGATTTTTGTTGCGATCTCAACACTTGATTCATAGCTCTCTTTCTAATTCAGTGGTCTTAAATGATGTCCAAGCCGCGAAGATAGGAGAACACAACATATACGATGTAGAGCATCAATAGGAATGCACAGGCGGATGGATAGAGTCTCCAGCGTGATGAAATCAGCACCGCAACAACAAATAGCAGGACAGCGAACAAAATCGCGATCGACACATCGAGGTCGTTTCCAGATACAGGCACCGTTTCATTGTAGACAAAGTTTGACAAGAGAAACGGAAGTCCCAGTCCAAAGAGAATGTCGAACACATTGCTTCCGAGTGCGTTTGAAACGGCCATATCTCCATGGCCATCGCGGGCGACAAGAATGGAGCTCAGTGCATCCGGAATTGATGTGCCCGCAGCGATGATAGTTAGCCCCATGAGCGCGGATGGAATACCGGTGATGCATCCAAACTTGGTTCCAAAAGCAACAGTATAGTGCGACAGCACACCGATCCAGGCGATGGAGATCACAAACGTCGCTGAGTACCCCACTGGTCCAGAAAATGCTGGATATCGGCAGTCGGGAATAGTGATGCGGGCCAAGGCCACAATAGGCCACGTAAACACAAACCACATTTTTGCCAAAATGCCTTCTGGTGGGACGATGACATCGTCAAAATATTTCGGCAGTGGTTCTTCGTCCACAACCTCACTCAATTTATTTTGCGAACTTGGCTTCACAACAGTTTGTTCTGGAGCTTCTGGATCGAGTTCGCCTGATGAACTTGTTCGCTCAAGCAACTGATGAGCCTGGAACATGCGGTACTTGGATCGAAGAATCGGGTTCAATTTGTCCTCCTCGGCGAGAAATCCATGTTGGCTGGGTGAATGCCCCTCTTCTACCAACGAATGTTGCACGTCGCCAGTGGTAGTGACTACTATATCCGCAGAGGAAGTGCCGTCGGACTTGGTTATTGCCACCAGTTTGTCCTTCTCCTTCTCGGGAACTTCAATAGCCTCAGGCCGTTTGCAGCAAAAGTTTACCACCCGCTCATTGAACCCCATGTACGCGATATAGCTCGCGTAGGAAGAGACCATGATGGTCGAATCTACCACGTCAATGCTGCCATCCCACACAGCAAAGGCTAACACCACAATCGCCCACGTATACCAGAGCGAGTCACGCAACAACGGACGCCAGTCGAGCTTGAGCACCTGTCCCGATAATAGCCCCGACAGCGAGATAATGATGAGAATATTGAAAATGGCCGAACCCACGATGGTACCGACGCCCAAGCTCTCTGCAGGCTTCTTGAACACATTATCAGCCAGGGCGACGAAGAGTTCCGGGGCAGACGACCCGGCGGCCATGAACGTGGCTCCAGCAACGTCAGGTGACAGATTCAGCGCATCGGAGATTTTCTCCAGTGCCGACACGAAGTAATCGTCGCAGATGATGGCGAGTGACACGAAGATGTAACCCAGCGCCATGATGTACAGCACGATGCCACCGCTTGTCTCCCAGGTCGCTAGTTCACCGCACGTGTCCGAGTCGGAGGAGGAAGGCGCTTCGGCCAAGACGCGAGTGGCAGGCGCTTGATCGGAGAGAGCTCGGTAAGTCATAGCCATAAAACCGGTCGCGCAGCCAGCGATGACCACCGCAGTGCCCATTAGTTGCCGCGCTAATCTCCGGGTGCGTCGACGCTGAGCCATGGCTGCCGATGTACTCTTCAGGAATGGCCGCGCACAAGACACCAAGCCTAAATCAGAACACCGGATAGCAAAAATACACCGACGGTGTATTTTTGGTGTACCACCGTGTATTACTTCATGTAGTACTACTATTTTGTTTCGACTAAAAACTACTATTTATTGGCGATGACGAAGACGTCTCCCGTCGCAAGAACCTACATGTAGCGACCACCGCACTTCACCGCATGTGGAAAGTTTGGCTCCGGCCATCTATGACCTCGGAAGCTACACGTCCCCGCTACGTATTGCCGATTTTACTGTACAACTGCGGGACTTACCGGTTCCGCGATACACAGCCTCGAAAGTTTCCATCGTCAACAGCACCGCAAAGTGATCGGAGTACGTTAATCAGACACGATCTCCAACGACAAGCTCCACGACCGTACCAAGACTGACTCACTCCAATTTCACTTACTACGTAGCCGGTGGAATCTTTTAGGCCACATACTCCGCAGACCGGCAGGCATTCCAGCATATCGCTTCATGACGGCCTTTTCAATCCCAGTGAGACCGGGACAGGCACTGACTAACGCTACCGATGGTTCTTGTTGCCGACCTTCAGACACTTTCCGCAGAACACCGACTTCAACGTGCCCCAGACTTGTATCTCCTTCGCCTATGCTCTCAAGACTGTGCAACCTGGAAGGATTTGACCGAGGCTCTTGTTGTGTACGCACCGCTTGATGGACTCTGGTCGAGAGAACTGCAGAGAATGAGAGATAACCCAACGCATGCGGAAGTTGAGTCACTCAAGGTGGCAAGACGGCTCGCAAAACGCGTTCAAATACATGCATAAACTGCTGCTGCTTGCATCGAGACTCAACGGCTAAAAATGGTGGTGTACAGTCGTGGAGTTCCATGTGGAGCTCGACAAAAGAAAAGTCTAACGTACGAAGGAAAAGTCTAACGTACGAAGGAAAAGTCTAAACGGATTCTTGCCTGAGACTTCCAGGAGGCTATGAAATCATAGGAAGAACGTGACGGTTACCGTCACGTTCATTTCCTAAAGTGTTCGGTCCAGACTTTCCAATGCTGCATCGCATATCTGGAACGTAGCGCCCCTTGGGATCCACGAGGCTCCAACATTCCCCCACTCTTCAACTTGAACGATGCCACTCACGTCGACGCTGCTATCAGTCTACTTGGCCGTATCCGGAGCTACTGCCACTGCTCAATCTACTACAGGGACTCTGATCACCGGCACCGATACAACTAGCCAATACTTCGTCAACATGGATCCGAACGACATTGTGAATGGGCAATTTGGGGCAGTGCCGCCAATTTCCAGCGCATCGAGCACTAGCGACGTCGTCAATTGGCTTGGCACCATGGACGAGATCTTTACACGCGTGGCAACTGGTGGCTTGACTACACTGCCCACAAACGGGTTCGCTGCCATCGAGACTATGAAAACTGAAATCACGACCGCACCAGACTTGCTCAGCGACGCGGCTGTGCTGAAAAGCGTGCTGCATGTGCTACCGTCGCTTTGGGATGTCGGCTTCTGGTACAAACCTGTGGATGACTGGAAAACGAGTTTTGGCTGCGTCTTCAACAAGGCTGTTAGTGCGTCCAAGCTTGCCGGAGATTCTAGTTGCTACGATGCTGCTGTAAATGCTACCTCACTAATGGTCCGCTTCACCAAGGACCAGGTCTTCTGGAACGGTGAAGACCAAGGCGACAGCGTGGAACTGCAGGGTCAGAACAAAGACTACTTGGCCTATCTTCCCGAACTGGTTGCTCAACTGTCCAAAAAGAAAGGCTTCACCCTCACTGAGGCTCAACTTCGCACGTTCATGGCGACGAAAATGCCATCAAAGACGGAGGGCATGGATACAGCGGCGGCATTTCCAGTCTTCGTCGATACCAGCATCTACAAAGCTTCGGACGCTGCTGCGCTGGCAGAATTTGTTCGTTAACGCTGCAGCGCTACGAAGGTTAGATCTTTTGAGTTCAATGTATCAGACTTTCCAACAATGGCTAAGACAGGAAAAAATACTTGTGATACTTCTCGTTCCGTTCTATCCAAGCTTTTTTAGCGAACCCTTCTTGCCCGGGATGATGGCAAAGAACCGTCCTATGAGCTTTGCACGCCATATTTCCGCTGCTAGGCGAAACAAGTTGACGTCCACCTCATCTTGCACTTAGAAATGACAAATAAATATGTGGCATTAAAATTCGCTTCTCGATAACCTTAAAAGTGTGTTTTGAACTGTGTAGTTCGCAGTGTAAAGTATGGTATAACAAACTGCAGTCCAGCAAGCAGAAGGTGCAGGGACAATCAACTGCAGTGGCTCACGGCCAAATAAATAGGGGTAGTTCCATTGTTCGCGGCACTTGAGTATTTGCTTACTTCCTTGCCGCGTGGTATTCACATTATAACTTCATTCGTTCAAAAATTTCTCGTGTCGCCTAGACGATCTCATGGTCGCGGGGCCTCACATCTTCCTTCTCCTCCTCTTCTTCTTCTGCGGTAACCGCTGACCGTCGGCCAGCTCGGACCGCTCCTCGCTGCTCGTTCTTGGGCGTGGGTGGTACCAGCTCGTACGCCGACTCCACGTCCGAGTCATTCGAGAGATCTAATGAGTTCGACGATACTGCTGCCAGTGATCTATTGGACTCGTCCACGCGGTCATTAATCTCCACAACTTGAATGTCGAACGGGATGGTTGGCGTCGAATTGGCTCGGTTGGTTGGGGCAGTGCTGCTGGCTGTAGTTGATGTTGCCTGAACGGGCTGAGTCTGCTGGCGACGGTATTGTGCAGCCTGGATCTGCGCTAGCTTGTGGTGCAAACGGTCGTCGTCGCCACCGCCATGTTTGACGTCTTCACGCCACGAGGCCAAGCGTAGCGACAGTCTCGACCGCCGGGCCTGGTACATGCGATAGGCACCGTTAATGCCCGCGCTTTCGCGCTGCGGGGGCTGCTCCAGTTCGCGTAACGTGCGCAAGTCCGCTTCATCATAGTGCACCCGTCTTGCGCAGAGGTCGCTGCAGTCTTTGCAGCAGAATGTGTCGCGCAGACGCTCGCGGTACGCCGCATTCTTCCAGAGCATAAGCAGGAAAGGCGAGAGCCCAACCAAGAGCAGCAGCACGAAGATGAGGTATTGCAGCAAGTTGCGTGTGGTGTCATCATCGCTGTCGGCCATTTTGGTGCGTCTTGGTGAATTGCTGGTGCTGGGTAGTGTTGGTTGAATTCGGAAATGCCCGTGCCACAGTGAGGCCAGCAGCCTACACAAATTCCGCGCACGATAGACGTGCAGAGGTCTAAGCCTTGTAAAAACGGCTACTCCTTCAGTGAGGCATGTAACGGCGGAACACTTTAAAACCCTATCTGTATTATTATCAGGCCTGCTATATTGCGTATTATTGTCATTAAGCATGCGAATCCTCGTTCAGGAGCGTCTATCAGCGATGAGAAAAAGAATTTCCCGCCATCTATGCAGCCGGTACCCATTTTAGGACAAATGGGTCACGAATGTCGGGCATTATCGTCGATGTTGGAAGCGCACATTATAGCTTCTAATGCGTTATAATTTATAGGACATATCCACCAGAGCAAAGAATTTGGCATACGAGTATATGGCGCATGTATTGAGCTGCGGGTGGTGAGTGACCTTAGGCACTGTAAAGTGTTGCTGTGATGACGGGCTGCTCGGAGCTATAATGTACAAACATTGAGCGGGCGACAAGCTTTTCAGGAGTTCAAATTCCTCCTCTGTAACGACGTCGAAGAACCGAACGAACTACGCAGTGCGATACAACTGCATGTAGTATCTAACAACGAAGAGCGCGAAGCGGATTAATTGCTCCGATCACACATGCCCAAATTATTAATAGCATGCATCTTGACCCATAAAATGGTAAATTTTTCGGACATCTTGCGAATTGTATGCAAGTGCGCCTGATTATGGGCTTGAAGTTCAACAGATGTAGCTTAGAGCCTCGAGCCACTGAACGCTTGGCAAGAAGCCATTGCATGCACTGCAGCCGCACTCACATGAAGAACTCTACATGTACACACGCATTAAGGCATGCTAATGTAAAACCTACAGCGTTGAGCCACTCACGCTCGCCGCACATCGAAATGACACCCTTGTCGGAAAGACACGCACGGACACAAAGAAATGCTAAGTCGCTTGCGACCACCGAAACCTTAGTCATTGCAAGTTCCGACTCTATGCGTAACGTTCACAAGCTTATCAAGAGCCTCTCTCTTGAAAAGACTCGTCCTTGGGTCATTGTCATGCATGCTCCTGCAGTGCTTCCACTTACGTAGTAAGTCTTGCTACCCCAAGTGAAGCTACATGTAGCTTTCTTGCAAGAAATATTTACAAATGCATACGGTAAAGTGCACAGTAGCAAAGGAGAGTGACTACATGTAGTTTGGGATGGCAGAAACCACAATTCACGCGGTGGACAGCACATGCGCTTTTAACAGCGTCAAATCATCCGTAAGTTTAACGCTAGATTGGCGTTAGGTGAAGGATTGTGTCTTGATATTCTTCAACTGCCAGTGGTGCTTCATTATCTCCAAGATAATACTCAAAACAAGAATGATGCAGACACACTGGTAGATGTGTTAACCCCCCGTTACAGTTTGTCTAACAGAGTCTAACTTTTTCTAGCTAATCTCTGTCTGTAACCCGAATTGAAGGATACATGCAGCGTTCACGTCGCGATCAATCCTCAAGTGGAGCCTGGAACAATATCCGCAAGTCTGGGCTGTGTCGTAGTGATTTTAGAGGTATGTGCAGGTCTGGAAGTGTAGCTCGTTCGAACAGTTCTTCATCTTGGCGGTATCACAGTCCAAGAATTCGCTCGGTTCTCGCGAACATTTCCCCTTGCATACCAGATCGGTGACTGTGAATTTCCTTGATCTTAGACATTATCTGCTGTGCATCTGCTGATCGTTCGCGTAATTTGTCCAGGTGATCTCGACCAACGAGAATGCCGCTCTCCCACAGATCCCCTCCAGTCATGAATGCGTCCAGAATCTAGGGCCACCGCGCGGTGACCCATATTCCCTTGATTCTCACTGAGTAAGTTTGAGACTGAGGAGGATTTCAAGGTTGGCACCTTGGTTGCAGTTCATTTAGCAATTTTGCTGGTAGACTAAATTGTTCTTGCTGCAGGTAGCAACACCAAACCGAGTCGAGCATTTGAGCAGATCGTTACACGAATACACTCGAGTTGTATCGCCGCACGACAACTACACCCCCAGCCAACAGGACACCAAGGTGGCCTTAAAATGCTATGTACATGTACATGCCTTAGTTCTAAGTAACAGCAACAGAGCCTCCTCAGTCGCACACCTCACCCAGTAATTGACAACCGGCTGGTTGTGTTTGCTCTATCGCCAGCGTGCGCGTAAGCACCTTGCGCCTGGCGTCGTCGTTTGGCTCTCTCTCTCTCTCACACACTTCGTGGATTGAGTGTGGATCTTGTCAAGACACTTACATCGCCGCCACACGCACCATTTCGTCTAACATACATGTCTGCAGTCAGGTTGTACATCCATTCGCCACACAAGGAAAGTTGCATAAGTACTCCTTCGCGGATGAAAAACAAATGCGCTCAGCTCCCGTCACATCTCCAGTCGGCAGCGGAATCAAGCTTCGACAATGTGAATCACATTGTGATGACCTGAGCCCTCCAGTTCAACTGACACGCGCAACGAGAGGCCAGGAAGCGCTCCCTGTACACCAGTCGCAGGGCAATCATGACGAAGTGGTGGAACCTTGACGTGAAAACGGCCGGTCTCTGCACACTTTTTCGTCTGCAGCTTCGATTTCCAGATAGCATTTCACGTGCATATTTAGATCAAATTTGCAAATTACGGTAGGATAATACAGAATGGAGTCAAGGCAATACAAACCCAAAATCAAATTAACTTCAATGAACGTGTTTTGCAAAAAAACTGCGCCTGCGTTTTCGACGGTCCACATTGAACTTTGGCAGCCCATCCCCCTCTTCCGCTGGTTCAACAACGATGCTGGCGCATCATCTTTAGGGTCCATCAAGATCGCAATGCCCATTTTTCAATTGGGCACATTGGGGTGGTAGCAGTCCGCTGCGCTTTTGGGGAGGATGAAGTAGTGACGAATCGCCACTGACGATCGTACATCTTGCAGAGCTCGATTCAATGCTGCATTTGCTGCCACTTCGGCACCGCAACAGGGAGACGAGGCGCTAGCTCAACTGACGGAACGTCTGCTGTGAACTGGTAAGATCACCACTGGTGATTCACCGCATGTGCTGCTGCAACTTGCAGCCTACAAGGTTGTCCAAGACACCTCTCGGGAATATGTACATGTACGCTGGTGCACGAGTGTTTTAGACAGCAACTTCAAAAGGCATTTTGCCCATTTGTCAATTTGTACCCAAAAAAAAGATGGACTTACTAAAACCTAGTCACCATTTCTGCGCTTGACAAGCAGGCATCAAAACGCCATGTGGCCTCGCTTCACCTCGTGCTCTGCCGGTAGACGTCAAGTTCGACTGCCCTCACTTCGCAAGTGTCTTCGTGAGACTCAAGCGGTTCTTCTCTCCCCGTCCCCTTCCTGCTTCTTCTCCGCCATGGCTTCCCCTACGTCGTACGTCGGTGCCATTGACCAGGGCACTACCAGCTCGCGCTTCATCGCGTTCGACCACAGCGGCAACATCGCGGCCACGCACCAGATGGAGCACAAGCAGATCTACCAGCAGCCAGGCTGGTGCGAGCACGACGCCGATGAGATCACGCGGAATGTCGAGTTGTGCGTGCGTGAGGCGCTGTCCAAGGGCGGCATTGAGCTCTCGCAGCTGCAGGCCATCGGCATCACCAACCAGCGTGAGACGGCTCTCGTATGGGACCGTGTCACTGGCAAGCCCCTCTACAACGCCATTGTCTGGCACGATACACGCACCACGGAGATCGTGCACCGTCTCAAAAACGGCGAGGGCGCAGGCTTCCTAGGTACTGGAGGTGACCGCTTCCGCTCTGTCACCGGTCTGCCCATTGCCACGTACTTCTCGGCTGTCAAGATCATGTGGATGCTCGAGAACGTACCTGGCCTGCGCGCTAAGGCCGAGTCTGGAGATGCCATCTTCGGAAACATGGACACTTGGCTGATTTGGAAGCTCAGCGGAGGCGTGGATGGCGGTGTGCACGTGACCGACGTGACCAATGCTTCTCGTACGAACCTCATGCGTCTGGACACGCTTCAGTGGGACGACGACATTCTCAAGTGCCTCAACATCCCCAAGTCGATGCTGCCGGCCATCCGCTCCAGCTCGGAGGTCTATGCCTCTGGCCACAAGGACAGTGTCATCCCCGGTATCCCCATTGCTGGCGACCTGGGCGACCAGCAGGCGGCGTTGTTTGGCCAGACGTGCTTCTCACCCGGTGAGGCCAAGAACACGTACGGTACGGGCTGCTTCTTCATGATGAACACGGGCACCAAGCCTACGCCTTCGACCAAGGGCCTTCTTACCACGATGGGCTACAAGATTGGCGACCAACCGGCTGTGTACGCGCTGGAGGGATCCATCTCGTACGCCGGATCGCTTGTGCAATGGCTGCGTGACAACCTGAAGATGATCAGCAGTGCGCCCGAGGTTGAGGAGTTCGCCAAGCAGGTGAAGGACAACGGTGGTGTGTACCTAGTGCCGGCGTTCTCCGGTCTGTTCGCGCCTCGCTGGCGTGACGATGCTCGTGGTGTCATGGTCGGTCTGACTTCTTACGCTACCCGCGAGCACATTTGCCGTGCTGCTCTGGAGGCTACTGCGTTCCAGACGCAGGAAGTGGTGGCTGCAATGGAGGGCGACAGTGGCGTCCACCTTACCAAGCTCAAGGTTGATGGCGGTATGGTCGTGAACCAGACGCTGATGCAGTTCCAGTCGGACGTGCTAAACGTGCCGGTGGTTCGCCCCGTGGTGGCGGAAACGACTGCTCTGGGTGCCGCGTATGCCGCTGGTTTAGCTGTGGGTTTCTGGAAGACAGTTGAGGAGCTGCGCGAGAACTGGCAAGTGAGCGCTACCTGGAACCCGGACATGGAGGCGGAGAAGCGCGGCCACTTCATCCACCAGTGGAACAAGGCTGTCGAGCGCACGCTTAACTGGGAGGAGCAGGAATGAATCGCTGACCCCCAGAGCAGTAGATTATAAGGCGGTGGTTTGTGGTGCAAACGTAGATCGTTCTGCAAGCTGGTACTGTAGCGCAGTAAAGCAGCAATGTCAAGTGATTTTGTATTCAGAAAATTCAGATGAATGTGCGACTACCGAGTTGAAGTGAACAACATCTGCTGACTACCAAATCATTGGCCAAAGCTTGTTGAAGTTGCAACGGCTGACACGGAGACCTTGTACTTCTCTAACAGACTCGATAAGCGCTCGGCAGAATACTCCCACCGCGGCACATTCGTCGTCACCACAGGTAGTGGCTCGGGCTTTGAAACAGGAAACGTAGGGTTCGGCAGCTGGTGTTGCAGTGGGAACATTGTGAACTGCGGGCCAGTATCGACTTGATCTGTCTGTGTAGGGTACACGGGTGCTGAGAAGTTCAAGCTACCAGCGTCCTCCATTGAGTCGTTTTCTTGTAGAACATCTTTTGTGAGATCGTACGCCCATGACACGTGTTTGATCTCGGCTGTCAATGCGACGGAGTGGTCAGACAGACGGCGGAGACGTTGCAGTGCTCCGTTGCTTCCTCGGTCATGGAAATCCTCAAACTGATTGCTCTCAAAGTGCTGCAGGGGTCCTGATTTTATGAATCGTTTCTGCTCGTCGAGGGGGTGCAGTTTTGTTATCTTTGGTGCATTCCTGGTGCCTTGCTTCCGAGAGCTCTTGTCACGATGGTTACTTGACACGGTTGCCAAACCATTATTATCTGACGTGTGTCTTCTTCTTATCATGGCGCTCGGTACAATAGCAGCTACAGGTTTCGGGAAGGGGATACGTCTTGGTTTGCGGCCATCGATGAGCGGCGAAAGGTCCTGTGAGTAGCAAACCATCATCTGTCGTCGTCGCTCCGATAAGCTCATTGTTTGAGCCTCAGCTGTATTCACACTGTCATTGCTGGCGGTCGTGTTTGAAAGCGGGATTTCAACCGAAACCTGGGGTAAACTCACGTCGCTAGGCTCCATCTCAGTTGCTATCTCAAACTTTCGCCTCTGCAACATACCTGTTCTCGGCGGCCTTGGCTTGTGTTTCTTTGGTCTGTCGGTGCTATTGCCCTGCTCGGAACGACTCGTTAACTCTTCACCTTGAAACACCTGGAGTTTGAGCTCTTCTTCGCGTCTGCGGCGCTCTTGGATCATCAAAAAGTGTTTTCTCCGCTGCCTTGCTAACTCTCGTTCGGCAGCAACGGCCTCTTCCTTCGCTCGCTTGGTCGCCTCTAGACTCTCCCTCTGCTGATTGAGAATTTCTTGCTGACTTCGTAGTTGTTCCAGTTGGTCCTGGCACTTTGCCTCAGCTCGCACGAGGAGACTCAGTTTTGGCAGCGGTGACAGCACTGCACATCCACCCCCATTCGACTGTACCGCTGGCGATTTGCTGCTTTTACCTGCCAAGCGATGGATGCAGGATGCGCACAGTAGCTCGGGTTCAGCTGTGTTGTTGTCGTTTATGAGGTCGCTCGGCGACTCGCTGCTCTCCGGTGGTGATTCCGGCGGCAACGGCATCAACTTAAAGCAGCCAATGCAGCATGACGACGTGTCATCTTCAGCAACAGCCTCATCACGTGCAGATGCAGCGCCACTCGCCATTGATGGCTTTTCAATCGCTTCGTAGCTCGCAGCCACTCCGTCGATTTCACTAATTATAGAGGCAGCAGGCATGACGCAGTGAGCAACACCTTACACTGGAACGATCCGCCGGACCACCACGCCTTTGTAGCGAACCTGTTAAACCAACGACCTGAACCTGCGCTTCACTCGAATACACATCGTTTAACTTCAACTGTACCTTGAAGTTGGCGAAAGCAAAGCCCAGGCAAGATCAAGAGCTCTTTCGAGTCTCCTCAGTCTCCGTTTCGCTCGGAATCCCGCACCACTCGAGCCTCTGAGCATGTCCACGTCCAACGTCGCACCGCAGCACCACAGTGACGCCCACCTGGCCCACTTGCACGCCGTGGGGGCGGCTCAGAGGCACGCCGAACTGCAGCAGAGCGTGGGGCTCAAGATCCTCCTGGGCGGCATCGCGAACACCATATCCGCAGCAACGACCAACCCTATCGACGTCGTCAAGGTGCGACTGCAACTGCAGGCGCTGGAACCAGCGGCCGTCACATCTTCTGCGGCAGTGGCTGCTGGTACAGTCGCTCCTACTCGGTATCTGGGATTCGGGCACGGGCTCAAGACCATCGTACAGGAGGAAGGATGGCTCGGCCTGACCAAGGGGTTGCAAGCCTCACTGCTTCGAGAGTTTATGTACTCGGGTATCCGCTTCGGCATGTACGACCAGGTGAAGGAGTTCTACGAAGACAAAGTCTTCCACACGTCCGCTGCAGAGCACAGGCGCACTCCACTGTACATCAAACTGATTTCAGGTGCCACATCCGGCGGCATTGGTAGTGCCCTTGTAAACCCCATGGACCTCGTGAAGGTTCGCATGCAGGCGGACCGCACGGGAACGCGCTACAACAACAACTTCACGTTCGCCTGCCGGAAGATCTACCAGGAAGAGGGGTTGATCAAGGGTTTCTACCGTGGTGTGGCCCCTACCACGTTCCGTGCGATGGTGTTGACTGCTGCTCAACTTCCCAGTTATGATCATATGAAGGAGACGCTGTTGCACCACACTCCACTGGAGGAAGGCGTGACCGTCCACATGATCTGCAGTATGTTTGCTGGTCTCACTGCAGCGACAGCATCGTCTCCTCTGGACGTCATGAAGACACAGATCATGAACGAGACTAAACTCGGTGGTAGGAACGTCATGGGCCGCGCGTTTATGGGCGTGCTGCGGACGGAGGGGGTCCGAGGGTTCTTCAAGGGTTGGCTGGCCAACTGGTTCCGTCTAGGCCCTCACACCATCATTTCGCTCATGGTCTACGAGGAGCTGCGAGCTGCCATGGGCATTAAACCCGTATAACTGGACGTGGACTCGTTTCGGAGCGGTATCACTCCACGACCTTCAGGAGGTTGTCAAATGCGTGCTGTATTGTGAGTGATTGATAAACTATGAATGACAGAAAGGCTTTCGTCGACGTTTAATTGATCTCGATGTTAAACCAGCATGCGCGTTTCCAGGCAGCCTCTGTTACTGTTCGAGTTGTCAAGGTTTTCGGCGGTATTGAGGAACAGCTCACCTACGACAAAACGCGATAATGTGTACATACCGCTGCTTAGTACAGTCACTAAGTCGAAGGCAAGGAAACTGTAGTTCTCTCAAGCAGCGCTCGACAAGCACAGCTACCGGTACACTGTGCACGGAATCAATTCCGCAGCCAGTCCTCCTCGTCGAATTTGAAGCATTGCGACTTTCAAATCGACGTCACGTGTGCACACGACCTTGCACCAAGCAGCAAACGTTTGGTCACCAAGCACCTTCGGCCCGGCTAAGCGCGAACTGACGGACACTTCCCTTTACGGACTCATCTCACCGGCTCCACCTACACCAACAACCAGCATGAACAGGGTCAAAGCTCTTATCAGCAGGCCGCAAATGCCTCGCGTCCCCTCTAAACGCAATGAGAGACAAGCGGAGCCCGTGTTGGGTGAAGATAGTCAGACGTCAACTTGACCTCAAGGCCATGCACCAACAAGGCGACAGCGATTGATCGTGGCCGCACGATCGCCGCAACACTCCGTTTCCAGCAGCGTCAGTCTCCATTTGTTCTCCAAGGTCTCACCCCAGCGGCAGTTAGTGTCACCCCACTATGTCTACGTCCAGCGAAAGCACCAAACTCACGCAGCTTTCGGCAGTGGCTGCAGCCCAGCACAACATCGACTGGCAGCAGAGCATTGGTGTAAAAATCCTGCTCGGTGGCGTCGCCAACACCCTCGCGACCGCCGTGACCAACCCTATCGATGTCGTCAAAGTACGTCTGCAGCTGCAGGCTCTGGAACCAGCGACGGCTGCTGCTGGTGCGGCTCGAACGCGGTATTTGGGCTTTGGCCACGGTTTAAAGACCATTTGGAACGAGGAAGGTTTCTCCGGTTGGGCTAAGGGATGGCAGGCGTCGCTGCTGCGTGAGTTCATTTACTCGGGTATTCGTTTTGGCATGTACGACGTTGTCAAGGAGACGTTTGAGGACAGGGTCTTCCATGTCTCGGCGGATGAGCGTGCTACTTCTCCATTGTACATTAAGTTGTTGGCCGGTGCTGCGACCGGTGGAATTGGTAGCGCACTCGTAAACCCAATGGACCTGGTCAAAGTCCGTATGCAAGCCGATCGTACCGGTGCTCGCTACAACAACAACTTCACCTTTGCGTGTCGTCAGATCTACCAGCAAGAGGGGCTCGTGGAGGGATTCTACCGTGGTGTCGCTGCCACAACCTTCCGTGCCATGGCCCTTACAGCAGCTCAACTGCCTAGTTATGACCACATGAAGCACACTTTACTGACGCAGACGTCGCTGGAGGAAGGTGTGAGTGTGCACATGATCTCGAGTATGTTCGCTGGTCTGATGGCGGCTACAGCTTCGTCACCGATGGATGTTATGAAGACTCAGATCCAAAACGAAGCCAAGAGCGGAGGCTCAAACGTCCTCGGTCGCGCCTTCATGCAAGTGTTGCGTACTGAGGGTGTTCGTGGCTTCTTTAAGGGTTGGTTGCCTAACTGGCTCCGCCTGGGCCCGCACACTATCATTTCGCTAATGGTTTACGAGGAGTTGCGCTCCACCATGGGTATCAAACCTATGTAGGATGTTGTATCTGGAAAACACAGGCATTTATGAATAATTATTCAATATACGTGTACTGCGTTGTAGTTTCATGTTCGAGAGCTTGTACGCTTTGACGAGATCCTGATCCTGTGAGGCGGGTTGTTTGTATGTACATTTTCCTCATAAACTAGGTACCTCGAAGCTCAATCGGCTCAACCAGCTACTTTAATTGCAACGCAGGGAAAAGAGTGGTGCCACAACGGCGCTTTCCCAGCGCAACGTCAACAACAGCACTTCACAGAGCCAAAATTGCTCCCAAGGGTGTTCTACCAGCACCAAACCACCATAGGACATACGGCATCCACCTTCTTCGTCCTCCAGAAGGATCCTAAACGGAAAACACCTCAGTCAGATTGGGCCAACAACAAACCGATTCAACTATCTTACCAGCGAAAGTCGTTCTCCCACACTTCAGCCTTGCCGACCATCGCGAGTGTAGTGAAATCGTCCTCGAGTCGTGACGGATCAAGTCCATGCACGAGAATAATGATCCCTTTCTCCGTTTCGAAGCGTGTCAGTAAATAAAGGCTCTTGATCACCACGTCATGATCCGCTTGGTTGACCGTGCGCATGCATACGACGTTGTTCATATCGACATGCTGCACAATATGCACATCGACGTTCAAGAACACAGAGAAGAAGCGACACGCTCGCTTCGTATCAGTGGCAAGTTGCCACGTATTTTCAGCCAGTTCCGAGGACGCTCGGTTAGCGAAAAACTTGGAGAAGCAATAGCGCATGGCCCCGTCTTCGAGTCGCCGTCGGTCGGTCCAGCCCAGAGTCGTTCCCTTGTGGGGTTTGTGGCGGTGCTTTTCAATATCCGCCATGATCTGGCCGTACGCGACGCGATTGATATCCAGACACTCTTCGATTTTGAACTTCCTCCAGACCATAAGCTGTGTGCGCTTTGAGATCGCGCTGTCCTCCTTGTCGTCCTCTGCGTGGACGTCCACCAGGTGCTGCAGACTACCGTAAGCCTTGGCAAAGATCATCTCCCGGTCTCTCAGCGACTCGTTCTCCTCGTACAGAGCCTTTCGCACCCGTGCGAGTTGCAACAGCCGCTTCTCACGGCTAGTGGGCTCTTCTTCCCCTACCAACGGCAGTGGCTCAATTGGCTCCATCTCATCAAGTGACTCAAGGTCTTCCAGAGGCTCCAGCGTCATATCCAGCAGCGATTGTGTGTCGGTCTCGTTCAGAGTGTCGGTTAACTCCTCTGATGCATGGGTTATCGCTCTGCGCTCCTGTGTCTGTAGCAGTCGCTCGTACTCTTGTTCCAGTGTCTCCACCTGAGCCCGTAACTCGTTTAAATTGAACTAAATAGGAAGACAACGCATATCAATAACAGTCACCACCACACGTCTAATAAATGTTATTAGTCAACGTACGATCTTTCTGTAGTAGCTGCGTCGCACTTTGCTGCGGTTGCGCTCGCGGCGGTGCAGTTCCTCAGGTGACAATTGCTCGGACGCCGTCTCCACCATCGCTCCTTGAGGGTGAAAATCGCAATGTGAATGGAAGAGGTGGGGGTGAAGAGCTACCTACGAACAGCTACGTGAGCCAAGCAGAGTGGAGCTAGAGGCGTCGACAGACACGACGCGGCGTGCAGACAGAAGTGCTCACTCCGTCGACGAAGTGCACTTGAATATCGGCAAGTGGTCCGACTCGAACACCTCTATGAAAGCATACCAAATGGAAACGAATTGATACGTAGCGTATGTGACATTGTGGTTCATAGTGAAGTATCGTTATCCCAGTGTCAAGGGCACCTACAAAATTAATATCTCGAAGTCGCTGAAAGTGACACGAGATGGACACCGTTGCAGCATGTGCGTGAGTGACAGAGGCACCTGAATGCGAAGTAACTCGCGCCGTCTTGGATCTCAATCCCGAGTCCTTGGTGCTGCCGTGCGTACGCGCGCTCAATGCAGCGCTACTTGGCGCGACAATTGCCTTCTCTAGTGTTATCCGCCACCCGTTCATCTGGAGCGGCGCAATCGGTGATGAGTGAGCGAAGCTCGTCGATTTCTACCAGCTCTAGCTGAGCGGTTCGCCAAGGCCGAGGTTCTGCTCCCAGCGCAAGGCGATCTGGAGGTTCTCGAACAGCCAGAAGGAGCGACTGCGGTCACCCATGTTGTTCATGATGCCGCCGTGCACCACCTTGAGCTTCTTCTCCTGGTTCTCCACGCACAGCTCGTCGCTGTTGTCGTCTTCGTCCACCGGCACCTCCTCGATGTTAATCCAGTACATGGACTGCCGCCACTCCTTCTTCTTTTGCAGTGCAATAGCGTCGCTGAACTCGACCTGGAGTGTGTGTTCCTCGCGACGCAGACCCTTGCAGATAATGAGGCAGCCCGAGTCGTTAGGGTGTGGGATGCGTGTCATGATGATGAGCGCCGTGGTGATCGAGTCCTCGCCTTCCTTTTCCATCGTGCGGTAGAGGACATAGCTGTTGTTGTCGAACTGCTGCATGACGTGGAAGCGCGTGTGCAGCGCCGGCGCGTACAGCTTCGAATGACGCTCGGGTGATGTGAGTGTTTGCCAGGCTGTAGACGCCACTTCGGATGCACTTGGGTATGAGCTGTGGAGGAAGTTCTTTTCAAAGTAGTAGCCGAACGAGTTGTCCTTAGCCACATGAGAGCACGTCCAACCAAGAGCCGTCTCCGTCGTGATCATGTGGTGGCGGCTAGCGACGAAAGTCTCGAACGTACGCCGCGCGTCCTGTGCAAACTTGTTGAAGCTTTCAAAGGACATCTCGTCCATAATCAGCATGGGCTGCACACGGCGATCCTGGTTCTCCTCCTCGGTAGGCGCAGCGATCGAATGATCCATGAGTTGGTAATTGACGTCGAACAGTCGTTGGAAGCGGAACGAGATCTTCTCACGGTCTTCAAATTGTTCATGAAGCTGTGTATTCTCCATCCAGAGTCGGTCACGTAGCCTTGCGAGTTCCAGGTATCGTTTCATGAGGCTAGAAGGGTCCTTGGCCGTCTCAGCCTTTTCGCGCTCTGTTTTGTCTTCCCATTGAGCCAGTAACCGGTTGTACTGCTCGCGTAGATATTCGGTATGAGCTCTTAATTCCCCAAGCGTTTCCTGCATACATTCCACACAGTCAACACCTCCCTTTACTGCGAAACGCATGAGCAATAACGTACAATCTTGCGGTAGTACGAGCGTTTGACAGAGTCGCGATTCTTCTCTCGCTTGACCTCATCGGCAGGGGATGCCAGCGCCAGAGCCTTCCGATGGCGGATACCGGTAGTACTGGGGCCTGCAGTCTTGAGATTACGCTTCCGCTTCTTCTGGGACATCTCCTCGGCCAACATGCTCAGTAATTGGCTCGTAATGTCGTCGTCATCGTCATCGATGGCTGCGAGTGGAGGTGGCACCAGTGGCATCTGCTCCGACGAAGACGAAACCTCCTCCGAGGACGACGAATTGCCACCTCCACCAATATCCAACTTCGGGTCGAATGCAGCGTCGATGTCGAGCTCCAGCGCCGCCATGTCGCTCTCCATCGTCTTCATGATAGGCTTCTCTTCCTGCTTGGTATTTCTACTATGGACGCTCATTGTGAAATGAAAGGAACGGCGACCAGTTCGGGTTCGGGGAATCAGGCCCCACCCCCGCTTTTGACACTCTACGCTGATTCGTCCATAAATCAGCTAAAAGCCAGGATTGGGCAAAATTTACGTGGGATGGACCCGACTTTGAAAAAAGAGACGCATCTCCCCTTCTCAAACGCTTGACGAGACTGTTGAATCAAGTTGGACAGGGGAGATTGGTGAAACACGATGTCGAAAGGTGCGCAAGATGAATCAACCACTTCACCTGCTGCTGCCGCCTTCTGCTAACTTCGATCATGGCCAGCCAGCATGTTTCTGCCATCTCCTCCTCGAAGGAGATTCATTGCGCAGCGTGGTTCATCGTACAGGCCAGAGGGGCGACTTCGGTGTTGCTTTTATGGATGTGAGCAGCACCAGGCGACGAAAAGCCGACGGACAACCGACTGGATGGAAACGAGCTGGCACACCAAGCAGCCTGGTTTTCGCTGCGCGCAGCAAAGCACGCGATCGGGTATGTCGCTGTCAATGACGGCGTCTTTGCTCATGTTTGCTGGTAGATACTATTTGAGCTTTCGCCGATGCTGGAGTCGATGATTTTCATAGAGTATTATTCCTGCTGTCAACGTGCGGCACGTGACTACAGCGTTGTCTATAAGCGAAGGTGTTCCCTGACTCGATGTGGCTTCGCCGAGAAACGCGTCGACAATGGCGACGCCATCCAGGATTAACCCGTGTGCCAGCTGGAGATTGCGTTCGAGCTGGTGAATCTCCAACGTTCTGTACGAGGCTCTGTCCTCTTGGTCAGCGCTTCGCAGGCGCAAGAGAGACGCGCAGTGGATCTTTGGCTGCTAAACGACGCCGGAAAGCTATTGGCATCGCATCGAGGTCAATTCGCCAAATGTTGGTTGTGTCTCCTCCTGCCTGACACGTTGTTGAGTCGGAGAGCAGCAACTGCCAGCTGAGGTTTCGTCCTTCATCGAAGTGCTACATGTGCATGATGTAATAAGCAAAGAACCTGCCACCGCTACATGACTTGAGCTGACGAAGACGTTCTTGCTGCTGCCTGCCGGCGAGTCCGTACACTGCATGTGTTTGTGTTCTCTTATGCCCAATAATGTTGTTGCAAACGGGTTCCAACGAGAACAATATCCTAGGCACAAGCTGATGAGATGTGGCAATGCAGACGGCAAGACAATTGGAGAACTTGGCGTTGGTTGATTACTATCGACAACAATCCTCTCTAGCGTTTAAATAATAGCAGAGCCTGGCGAGGCGGTTGAGGACGACATGACATGGCCGCGGGATACAATCACGATGGGGGTATGTGCAGACTGAAACTCAGTGCGTGGGCTCGTAGAGCTGCTGCAGGCGCTGGCGAAAGAGGTGGCGGTCCGCAAGCCTCAGGTTGAGCCGCTGCTGTTCCTCGACCAGTGAGCTGCGCACGATCGTGAGCTCGGCGTACAGGTCATGGGGGGAGATACGGCGCTTGCCATCACGGAAGGCCTCGGCAGAGTGCTCGTTGTGCTGCTGCCAGCGCTGCAGGACGGATTCAAATTCGTTCTCGAGCTGGCCCACCTCCTCGCGCAGGTTCTTGAGCGCCTCGCGCTTCTTGTAGTAGCAACGCTTGACGAATAGGCGGTTCTTGGCCTGCTTCTCCTCGTTGGAGAGTCGCTTTGTCGAGAGCACCTTAGCGTTGTTGCGCTTCTTGATCTTCCGGGTGGGGCTGGTCTTGCTGACCTCCGAGGGGGACGAGGAGGCCGAGGACAGTGGCGTATGCTGCTCCATGTCCATGTCGAAGAAGTCGAGCGATATGGAGAGCGGTTGCACAGATGGAGGCATGCTTGGCATGGAGTAGGCGGTGGGGGCAATGGCAGTCGTAATGGTTGCTGGGGGCGGGAACCGGCCTCGTGACAGGCAGGTTGAAGTGGGTGAGGGGGGGCGGTGTTTGTTGCTGTTGCGAGCGAATCCGAGAATGAAGTCTCTCTGCTCGAGGTCCATGATCACCCGGACTGGCCCGTGCGCTTGCCAGGAAGGAGGACTTGCTGCCATTTGGAAGAAGAGCCGTCGGCGAGCCTGCTGAACATGAGTACGGCGATCGAAGGTTAAGTCGCGGCATTACAGTATCGAGAATAAGATTCTGCGCCCCGCTATGCGCACGTCGAGTCCAATAGTGGCACAGGTTCGGAGGCACGCTGGACGGCCACGCCGGCGAAGGCCCCGCTCTCGCTCGCCCCAAAGTCTCCGCTGCAGTCTGCACGCGGCTCTTTGATGACGAGCGGCGCGATATCGTCCAGCATCGTGGCTGAAATGGAGTTGTGGAGGCCCGAATGGAAGCGACTTATAAGCACCACGCGGCGCTTCGGTGGACGTTTTGTGATCCAAAGCGGACATGTGCTTGCAATTGCATCTTGGCGTGAAGAAGATTTTTCGCTGCTGCCCACACGCTCTGTCCCTGTTCTTCGCGACTGTCAGACGCTGCTCCTCTTTTGCGGCAGCGCACGTGGCGTGGCGTGCGAGCGGCGTGACTAGCTCGCCCGGCCATTTCAACGCCGGAGAGTTGGGCCGTTTTGATGAGAGTTGGGCCAGCTTCTTATTCGCGTGGGACCGATGCACGTGGCGGTGGGTGCACTACATGCAGTAAAGCACTGAGCAGCATGGTCAGCACCGACTTCGCGTGCGTACCGGGGTCCTGGCTGCGCCGGCGACCCGAAGGCAGCTCTGTTGCACTCCGCAAATCTGCAACGCTGACGCATGCAAGCTTCGGATCATTCGAGAGAACATTATCAAGCTCTTTTTCGAGCAACAAGTCGTGATGCGTTCTCACTCGGAAGACTGTGCTCGCCACGAAGACACGACCCGCAAAGACATAGCCTTCACGTCCATAATCGAAGAGGAAAGCCGCGTTACTGCGGCTGGCGGCTGGCGGCTGGCGGCTGGCGTCGGTGGAGTGGCCAAATGGCCCATGGCAGCTTCGGACACTTAGTGCTATCCAGTGCACTTGCTCCAAACTAGAAGTGTTCTTGCTTGCGCACATACAGCGAAATCCGGCGACGCTGGCTTCAGCATCCCCTGATATCCGCATTCACTTTACCGTTTTTTTCTAAACGCGAAGCTTCCTTGGAGCGCATGCAGAGGTGTGAGCTTCAATGATGCACACACGAAGTCGCGCATCGAAGTTCCTTTTTAGCTGGAATCCTCCGCGGTGTTTACCCTGCTGCCTTCATTCAGATAGCACGTTGGTGTCTCCAAAATGCTGTGCAAGAAAAGCAGAAGGTTGGACTTCCTACGGTCGTGTTGGCTGGTGTGTTCTGTCCGTCGTTGGAAAGGAGTTTTCTAACACGCAGCTTCACTACTAGAAAAAAAAACATTCCAAGGACGCACACAGGTTATTCAGCTCTTTAACTTCAACTTGAAGCACATCACTCTTGACCATCACTCTATTTTTTCCATGTAACGGAAGGCATCTCCCGTTGATGATTGTAGGTTCCCTTGTCTTCGCCACTCAAACCATCTTAGCCTTTTGCTGCATCGAAGCCCGGCACATTGAACATGCGAATGCACGCTCTCCTATTTTCTGCTCCCACGCAAATACCGGCAACAACAACTGCAGAGATGGCTGGCGTCTTTACTAAACGAACTGCAGCTGTGGTGCCAACCTTAGATTCCTCCTCAGTTTCATATTAGCCAAGTCATAAACAAGAGGGTCTGGACGGGGGAACCGCTCGGTGCTGTTGCACAGGTCGTATTGACAACATAGGCTATGATCGGTTCTGCCAAACACGGCATTTAGAAGAAGTATCCCATGAATCGATAAGTAGCTCTGCCTCTGAGTGCCAAGTACGATCCAAATGCCAACGTCGCAGTGGTGGGTGGCCAGGCCTTCGTAAATGGCTGAGAGACGCGCTCCAGCAGCTTCGGGTGCTCATCTTCGTTCACGTCGAAAACCCAAAGAAATGCTTAGATATACGATTAAGAGCCGTGTTCATGTGGAAGACACTTGCGTAGAAGGCGCTGCTACACCTCCAGATGACGGAACAAACTAATCTACCCAATCTTCTCCAGGAGTTGGACACGTGCCAGGAAGAGAACATTGTCACGTTAATGTCCTCGATTTTGGCTCACGTCTTGTGTGGACATGTCAGCGAGTTTAGACCGCTCTTGAAGAAGCTCCCTGCTCACCGCCGACGGTTGTTGGAAGCGTTCTTCGACGCCCACACCCTGGATACGCTCGAGCCACCGTGCAACCGACCAAATTTTGCGTCCTGGTTTTCTTTCCAGACATAGACCAACTCGATTCATGCGCCATTGTCTCTTCATGAGCTCGAACAATTCCCACACATCCAAACGTGGCAGAATGACGCAGTCAAGCATCAAGCAAAATGTACCGCTTTTGAGAACAAGGCTAGACGAGCACGTACTATCTCCAACTACATGTCAACAATCAACATCTTAAAAGTCAACGCAGAAGCCCATGCGAGCGATATCGAGTCCGCGAAGCACGAGCTGGCGTCGCTAGAGAAGAAGGAGAAGCGAATGGTTCGTTGCATGCGGAAGTATCGACTGTTCCCGACGTCGGAACAATCAAGTTCTTGCGTCAGTTCATGGGTACTTGTAGTGGACATACAACCAAGCCGTCGCACACTTCCGTAAAAGCAACGTTTGCAGAGCCGATTCGCTGCGTGACCTGTACGTGACGAAAACTACCATCAAAGAACAAGTATATCCTGAAGACATGGGCCCGCCTCCAGAGTGGGCGTTTGATACTCCAAAAAACTTTCGCTTTAACGCGCTTCGCCGGTTTCAGTCCAACGTGAGAAGCGCCTTTAGCAACAATAGGAACGGCAACATCGCAAAGTTCAAGATTGGTTTCAAGAACAAGAAAGAGAGCCGATTATTTACGATATGTGAGGATGACAAAGATGTCAGGATCACCTATGCGCCAGGTCAGTTGCGTGCGTTGTTGAGCATCAGCAAAAAGAAGGACATTCCGATTTTTTGCGACCCAGGGCTATCTATTCCGAACGAGATCCAGATTTTGAACGACAACGGCATCTGGTACGCAGCAATCCCTACATTCGTCCGCCCTAGTGATAATGTAGACCTTGAACGCGTAGTGGCCTTAGACCCTGGTCTGAAAGCCTTCATGACTGGTGTGGACCTGTGCGGAAACAGCATTCACATTGGGCGAGGGACCCAAGATCAACTAGACAAACTGCGTGGTAAAGCAGCAGACACACATAGGGTAATGGCTGAGATCAAGAATATGCACGGCCATCGTTCAGGCAAGCAATGGAATACTTTCGCGAGAGCCAAGCGAACGTTTGACTGTGCAACTGCCAAGATCAAGAACTGTGTGAAAGAGCTCCACTACCAGACCTGCGCCTACCTCACGAAGCACTACGACACCATTCTGCTCCCGATCTTCACGTCGAAGCAAATGGTAAAGAAGAGCTGCGTGCGAAATCATACGTTCAACAAGATGCTACTAGGTCTGAAGCACTACCAATTCCGAGAACTACTGCGAGCCAAATGCGAGGTAACGGGGAAGTCTTTGGTGGTGTGTTCTGAGATGTACACTACTCAGACTTACGGAAATTGTTCCAGACTCCACCTGAAGATTGGCAACAAGGGCGTGTTCAATTGTCCACACTGTGATTACATCGCTTTGCGTGATCTGAGCCGCGTTCAACATCCTTCGTTTCATCTGCGCCGGCTCCTTGTCATGTGAAAACTCGGGTTACAGCGAGCCCACGACAGAGACTAGTTAGACTTTGTTAGACCAACTGTAACGGTATAATGATTTCCACACGTTTGTACCAATCAAAATATGCCTGTCTATCTCAAGTATTCCTGCTGAAACTGTTTGCATGGCGTCGCGTCCATCTCGACGCGGCTCTGCTGCGTCTACGACCGCCAAAATGGCAGCAAGTGCGTCGTCCTCCCCTACATCTGCAGCTGAAGCGGTGGAAGCAGCACGCAAGCGGAAGCACCGCGAACTGGTCAAGCGCCAGTACTACCACAAGCTGGTGCGTATTAAAGATTGTAGATCTGTTCACCTTCAATACACTTACTGGATTTCATTGCTAACAGCCAGTCAATTGCTACGTAGGAAGTTCTCAAGGAGCTGAGACAGCAGGAGAACGCGTTGAAAGCGCAGCATTCCGCTATGCTTCGTTACGCGCAGTCTCATCCTCCAGTAGCGACGTTGGGAGGGCCGACGGCATCGGTGCAGGTGCTTCACGACATGTACGTGGAAGCTACAACCGAGAAGGAACGGCAGATGAAAGAGAATGCAACGCTGAGACGTATTCACTACCAGCACTTGGCGTTCCACAAAAATTTGGCAGCGGCTAGTGCAACGGAGGAGCACGAACGTCGGCGTGAACGGGAGGAAGCAAGTCAAAAGGAGGCAACAAAAGAGCCCGAGCCCGAATCCGACACATCCAGTGAGAACCAACGTTTAGCCATCACTGCTGATGATTGTTTCGAAGTCATCCGAGCGGCGTACACAGAGGTGCGCAAGTTCCAGAGCAGTCGCGATCTGTACACGTCCAACGCTGAGGTGCTGGGCTGGACGCACCGCTACCGTCTCGAAGGAGAAAAGTTGCAATATTCCATTTGCAAGTTCTTCCCAGGCCGCACAGCTAAGGATATCTCGGATCGTGGATGGGATGTCATGACGAATGAAAGTTCGTACAAAGCTCTGCACTCGCGGGGCTTGACATCCAATTTATATGATATCCAAACTGTGAACGACGACAACCGCGTGTTCTGCCGTGAGCTGCAGCGTCCAGGACAGAACACAATCATGAAGACGTTGCTGCTGATGTCGCGCTTTCAAACTGAAGATGGATACATGACAGTTTATCGGGCATTGGACCATGACAAGTTCGGGTTCACTGGGGTGGACAAGAGCGATACAGATCCTCATTTAAGAGCTCCAGCACGGGTTGTTTGGCTCGATATGTTCGCGTGGACGTCGTTTGAGAGCCGCAGTGATGGATCTGGAGTGGATTTCCAGTTTGGCGGCGAAATGAAGCACTTTTCAGCTGATAACGCCAAGTTTTGGATGATGGAAGTGCTGCTGATGGCACTTCGCTGGGAGAGCCGAACGGTGGCGCCCCTTATCACTCTACAAAGGTGACAACAAGTACTCTGACACGCAAGGATAACACACTCAACGTATCAATATTTAACAGCGCACACTATAACTGTTCCAAACAGAAATACAATCCAAATCATTCGGCTGTAAGGCTAAACTGCGAGCCCACAGCCATGCTTTCCCATCGTACAGCAATGAACAAAACCTCTCGGAGCCATAAGGATGTGGTAGCGTTCCCACCGAAGTGAAACAAACAGCTCTTGGGGTCGTTCGGCACATTGTAAAACAGCACCCAAATGTACTTGTCGACCCACAATTCAGATGATACCAACTCGAGAGCTTCACTGGGGTCTGAAGAGATATCAGGATTGCCGTCCGCCTCTTCGAAGTGGACAAGGTCCTTGTCAATAGACTTAAAGAGCAGCAGATAACCTTCTTCGATTGGCCTCCTCGCAAGCAAGAACACTGTTTTTACTACTCGAGTGCTGTCTGTTGGTGTCGTGATGTATCGGTAAAAGAGAATCGTGTCTGCATCGATATGTTGCAGCACATGAAACCGCACGTTCAAAGCTGAGCCGTAGATTTTCGAAAACTCGTCCGGGGTAGAGAAAATGGACCAGCTTCGCTGCAGCAGGTCTCGAGGTGGGAGACTAAACTGCTTTTGTAAAGCAAACTTCAGTGTGCGGTCGTGAACCTCACGCTGGTCTGTCCAGCCCAACACACACGCGCCAGTGCTGAGCTTCTCTGGGCTACGTGCAAACTGGAGCACGTCGTTCGTGGTATCGTTAACCACTTTAGAATACGCCTCAGTAGATAGAGGACGAAAATGGTATTGGGATGAACTGGGGCCCTCCGAAAGTGGCGATTCGACTGGATCGGAGGAGTCCAGCAACTGACCCATGCGACCTTCGACCTTCATGTGGGCTGCATTGAGCTGGTACAGTCGGTTGTTCTCCTGCTGGTACCATTTCTTGAGTTCCGAAACTTGTAGGTACTTCTCCATCTGTGGGGACTGTGTGTTGACAGCCGTCAATGTAGAGCTATTGTCAGCGTCGTCTGGCTGATTGTTGCCGCTGCCCGACAGCAACATGGCTGCATATTGTCTGTCCAGTGCATCTAACTCGCGTCGGAGGTTCTCGAGCGTCGTCTACCACGAAAGTCTCGATCAGCTCAAAAATGACACAACTAGAACCAAATCCTTTACAGACTACGTACGACTTTCTTCTTGTACGACTTTTTGACGTACTCGCGGTGCTTGATACGCTTCTGTTCGGATCGCTTGGCGGCTGCAACGGCAGTCTCATCGCTGCTTAGCGTCGTTTGGAGCTCCATTCGCCACCACGAGCGGCTCTGAACTCTTGTAAAGTCAATGCAAAAATAACAATAAAAAGGAAATATTCATTTCAGAATGTTATGTAACATGTTGAAGTGGCCACTGCTGTGCAGTAGCTGGGGACGGGAAGGGCAGCGCCACATTGACGTCCGACTCGCTCACCGCGGAGTTCGGCTTGGAGTATACCGGCTGCAATGCCTCAGTCAGCTCTGTCGAGTTGCAGATGACAGCGTTGGCAAGTGAGGTGAGAAGAGCGAACAAGCCCAAGTGACTGAGCAGTATTGTTGCAGTGCGTGGCGATGCAAAATGGAGAATGCCGTCCATGTTGCTCGAGTCTTCGGGGCACAAGCAACGGGTACGATGTCTGCTGGTCATGCAGCTGCCGTATGCAGGTAACAATTGTCAGATACGCACGATGCGCAGGTAGACAATTACGATAGCAATTTCCTCCAAGGCGACAGTCTCCCACTCAAGCCAGAATGCTAGCAGATCCGAGTCGTTTATTTGATAGCATCCAACGCTTCACCCTCCATTGCCGTGCTCTATGACTTCACGATACAACGCAAAGCGATGAAATTGCCTCTACGCAATTAAGAGCAAATTGCTCTGAGCAATCGATGACCTGACGTAACATGATGAAGAGCTCTCGACGACTTTCAGATGATGGTGGAAAATAGTACCCGGCCGCTTGACCAGTTACCTGCGAGTACTGTGCATGACGCCCAAGCGTATCCTGCAGGCTGCAGCCGCAACGAAGTTAGCAGCCGAAGTTCAAAGGCATGTTTACAGCGCTGCGATATCCCACGCTCATCCACCTTGAACCCAGTGGCCACTTTGACTTTTGCTGACTTCCTCGCAATGTTGATTGGTCGTCCAACGGAACCGGAGCGAGGGCCTCAAGCCGCTGTGTCTGTACAGGACCACAGTGAAGACGACGCGCTGCTGTCCGACATGTTGGCGTTCGTCGACACGTTCCCGGCCGACAGCGATCAGTTGCTGAACGAACAGATTGATACACCCGCCGAATTAAAAGCCACCGAAATTCTCCACGACAATAATGGCAATAATGGCAATAGCACAGTAGCTAAGGCATCGCAATCTAAAGAGGAACGACGACGTGAGGCCAATCGCCTCAAAGATCGGAACAAATACCTTCGGAAAAAGGTTTGTAGCTTCTCCTTGTCACTTGTTAGACGGTAAATGATGTTGTTGTTGTTGTTGTTGTTGTTGTTTTTTCTTGTAGGAAAAAATCCCCAAGCTCCAAACTGAAGTGGAACAGCTCACCAAGATCCTTTCAGACTACGAGAGCGGACGAGCTCGTAACATTCAACAAGCAGAGACGGCGCTGGTGGGGAAAAACGAGAAGGAACAGCAACTTTTACACCTCACCAAGGAGAAGAATGAGCTGCTGGTTGAGAACGCACAGCTCCGTAAACAATTCCACCGGACCAACGCTCTCGCTACCAGCCTGCAGCAGATGCTCAACAACGAGCACAAGCTCTACTTGGCCAATTCGTCCTACTTCCTCGTACTAAAGCCACTTACTACGGCTGACTGCCAGAGAGAACAGAGACGTTCGTTGAACACCATCATGTCGTGCTACCGAGAGTCCAAGAGCCTCAACCGAGCCAGAGAAATCTGCGGCTGGAATGAGAAGCGCTTGATGCAGAGATCTGACTTCCACAACTTTAAGTCCAAGCTCATACGGGGTAAGTCAGCTCGCTTCGTGTTCAACCAGACGTGGGAGGTCTTCCTGGACCCGTTTCGCACCGAAAAGCTGTTCGCTCCGATCATGAATGTTCGGTGTCGTCTTGTACAACGCGTGGATGACGACAACATTCTCTTCTGCTACGACCACGCTGCATCGCGTGTCTTGTCGGAGAAGACGGACATTCCATCGGTGAACACGATGGCTCTGGTGACTCGAGTCTCCACTGATACTGGCCACCTTATCATCACCCGAGGCCTTCGTCGTGGTAGCGTGGAAGTTCAGGATCTGCTTCGATCGGGATCAAACGATCGAAGACGCGAAATCTGGCTGGAGACACTGACCTGGTAAAAGTCTTGGCAGTATGTTGTCGGGTAGATCTTGAGCTAACAGTTGAGTATGAACACACAGGATTCACTTTGAACAGCGCGGACAGGACTGTGAAGTGACCATCGGTGGGGTCACACCGGCGCTACGCCAGAGCTCCTACTTCTGGATGGTCGAGTGCGTTCAACTAGCACTTCGATGGGAGATGGCTGTTTTTGGTCCACGGTTCCGAGCGACGTGAAGAGTAACAACTTACTACCAAAAACCAACGACAAACAAGGGACGGGTGAGTATGAAGGTAAATTGAAAGCAGTGGATGCAGAAGACGGAAGCTGGTGTAGCATGGGAAGTGTGAAAGTTCGTAATTGACAATGTTTGTTGGAACTTCGAATGGGTGTGGCCATCCTCATAGAACCGTTGAAGGGTTAACATGTGCAGCTCAATTGAGACCGTCGAGCTTCCTTTCGAAGGGTTGTACATCGCGGTGGACTCAGTTTTACATTTGCTGAGTGGACATCACACGTCTCTCTGATGTCCCCCACACCGGCTATTGAGCTTCAAGACATTGAACTTGGCGCTGTGTTGGCGTTCATTGACGAATTTGGGCAAGATGACAACATTTTCGATGCCGCCAGTGCTACTACTGCTGTGGATCGAGTCGAACGCCAGCGTCAAAAGGCACAACTCAAAGCTCGTCGTCAGTACTATTCGAAACTAGTGAGTGTAGCTACAAGTACCCAAACTTTCCTGTCACTAAATCTTTTCATCTGCCTAGAAAACGATGCGAGATCTTCGAGCTCGAGTAGCTACTTTGAACCAGCAGCTAACAACTATCGCAGCACAACGAGCTTCACCAGCGTCGTCGAATGCTGAGTTGAGCGAAATTAATCCAAGAGCTAAAACAGTTGAGCTGATTCGGCAAACTCAACGTCTTCAAGTACAACTGGAAGCAGAGCGATCACTACTACGAAAACTACTGGGCGACAGTTATCTCCACATGACAAAACTGCGGGATATACTGAACGCCAAGCATCAGTTGTACCTGGCTCATTCGTCATTCTTCCTGGTGCTCAAACCGCTTACGCCCTCGGACTGCCAGAGGAAGTTGGAAGAGGCTCAGACCCAAGTCAATAATTTCTCAACTGTAGCCGGCAGTTTGGATTTACTTGAATAGTTTGCGAATGGAGTGAAATACGTTTTACAAATGGAGGGAATTTCCACCATACCACAAGTCAGCACAAGTTTTATTCGGACAAACATGGAGAGTATTCACCAGTCAATGGGAGAAGCTTTTCTCACAAGGCATGGCCGCGAGTTGTCGCCAGGTTCAGTTGATCGACGATGACAACATTAGAATTACTCAGCCGAACCAATGCTTCCCGGTAAGACCGACGTCAATGCTGATGGCGTAGGTGTCAAGGATCTCTACGAGTACAGGTTTCTTGATCACTCATCGCGGACTTCAGCGTGACTCGGTGGAGATTCAAGACCTCTTGAAATCGTCGTCTGATGACCAACAAAGCGAAATCTGGCTGGAACATTTCTGCTGGTAGTGTTTTAACTGTTTTAGCGCTTCCTAGTGATCGATTGGACTCTCTTCAATAGGATTCACTTTGAACAGATTGGATAGCACTGCGTCGTGATTGTCGGCGGGATCTAACCTGCTTTGCGAGCTCGTACTTCTGGATGTCGGGATTTGTCCAATTTGCACTTCGTTGGGAAAAGGTCGTCATCGGACAACGATTTATTTTGCCCTAGTGATCCACGTAGTAGCACAACGGAGGATGCCGTAAAAGCACACAAGCCTTGGTCTCTATATCAATTGATAAATAACTGGCGCTCATTCACACCGCCGCCACAGCTTGAGGGAGAGTGAAAATCGGCCGAGCTAGAATTTGATCGCTCTCAGATTCAGCATCCGCCTGGCTAGAATTCAATTCGTCTCCGTCTTCTTCGGGAACCACAACAATCATTGCGGGAGATGCTGTGGCCCCTACCATAGGCATCGGTGGCGCTCCAATGTCGCGCAGAATTACCACTGGCATCTCCACTTTCACACTTTTGCTGAGAGTGAATCTGCACTTGACTTCCAATCGATACTGCCATCGAACGAAAGCAGAACTGTTCGTGGCTGCAACGGGCCGTCCGGTCACGTCGTTAATGAGCGGCAGATAGAGCATTTCGTCCAGGAGTTGACCAGCCGCCACACCCGGGAAAGTCTGCGTGCACACAACTCGTGTTCCAGTGCTTGGTCGGCGGTTCGGAAGCTCCACAGTCAAGTCTTCAAACAGCAACACTGAGAGGTTGTGCATGTCGCGAGACGAGTAATTGCTGATACGCGCCTGTAGTGACAGTGTCGAGCCTGAAATGTGGACGTCGCTGTCCAAACAAACCGAAACTTCGCACGCGCCTTTGGACTTCATCAAGCTCAGCAGTCGAACTTCGTCCGTCGACGACCTCTGCAGCGAACGCACAGGGTGACACAGCGACGGACGGTGTACGATCAGGTCGTGTGTAGTCTCCATATCGGCTACCAGTTTGCCCTGCACGCCCAGTCGAGCTGTAATGGTGTACGAGACGCTGGCGTTCACTTCGCGCATTGTTCCTGCAAACCCTTCTGACACTTGGAGCACAGGCGGCAGCGTATCCTTCAGCAGATAGCGGAATCGGAAGCGGTATTCACCAGTGTCGAATGTGTAGGGCATGGGCTCCATGAGTCGGATCCGTTCGCACAAGAACTCGTTGCTCATGTTGCAATTTGAGAGTGCATGGTTGGCACCTTCCGACCACGCAATGGTCTCAGCTCCTTCAATGTGCAGCGAGAAGTCCTCGCGTTCAATAGGTCGTGCGATTCGCAGTATCAATTGACCGTGCACCAAGTCACCGGCAGCGTAGCTCTCGCGGTTCAGTCTGATTCGGATGCTGCCTTTGCTGCCGAAGTTAAAGCTTTTCCTCACTTTCCTCATTGTTGCTGAGTTATTACTAGGGTCTTCTTCCAAGCGCAAAGCAATTTGAGTTGTGTGCCCTTGCGACGTCTCTGCTGCTGGCCGGGAAGTGGACGTCGCACCCGCTCGTTGGCTGAAGGCATGAAGCTTGGAGACAGAGACGCCGCAGACCTCTGCGAAAGCGATGATGAGTTCTTGCTCTCTCGTCCGGTTTGCCTTCCTGCAGGTCTCACTATGAAATTCTCTGTCATAGTATGAATGACAGAGTGGTAAGAGCCTGTCACAATCGCCATTGATCCTGAACCAGCTATCAGCTTGATTTCAAAACGATCGCAAGGAATTCTGCAGCCCTTGACAATGCTCGTACGAAAGCTAGTTTTCGAGCGTTGTCGAGCCGTGATCGACTGCCGAAATTGGGATTGTACTTCAAAAGTTCATGCTTCGAAGACTCCATTATCCATTCTTTTACTATATGACGCTACGACCAGTTCGGTTCGGTTCTTTCCCTACACAGTGCATCACCGTGATGCCATCACATCGCCGCGCTTTCCAGCTCCCCATCATGTAAATATGTCACCAGTGTTCACTTCACCCATTTAGTCCAGAATTGTCGGCGACCGGATTGAGTTCCTGGAACTTCTAGAACTCCTCGCGCTCCGTCCGTCACTGGCTGATTTTCTCCTGGGCGCGACGGCCACCGCCTGCATTACTTCCACGTCTGCATCCGACGGCGAAGCGACTGCAGCAGCAACTGCAGGCAGAATTGCAGCTGCAGGGGCGTACGTGGCGCCAAGAACCACCTTCCGAAGGATTTCAACCGGGAAATCCACTGAGACGCTGCGACAAAGGCGGAATTTGCACTTGATCACCAAGCGATACTTGGTCGTCACGAAATGCGACTCAATTGCTGCAGTCACCGGCCGAGACGGAGACGTCTTGGTGACTAGGGGCAGGCCCAGCACCTGCTCAAGCGTTTTTCCAGCTTGGACGCCTGGGAAATCCTGGCGACTGACACATGTGGATCCTTCCGACTTTTGGTTCGTTGTGCCCAAATCCACCGTAACGTCCTCGTATAGCATCATAGACACTTTACTCATGTCCTTCGATGTGTCGTTTTTCACTTGAGTCTGTGCCAGCAGTTCATCCCCAGCGACATGGACGTTGCTGGGTAGTTGAGCCGATACAGTGCACGTTCCCTTCTTCATAAGTCGCAGCATGTGGATATCGGACGTCGCCGAGTCCTCCAGAGACTGCACAGGCTTGCCAACGGGAGGTTGTTGCACGATGAAGGATTTCTTGGATTCCAAGTCGGCGCAAAACTTGCCCTTAACTGTCATCACAGCTGTGGCTGAATAGCTCAATGACGCATCGATGCGACACATGACACCGGCGTCGCGACCCGAGATATGAAAGGAATTGGGCAAAGTGTCGGTCAACTGGAAGTAGATCGGGTACACGTACTCTCCAGGTTGGCATGACTGCGGCTCCGCACTCAGTATAATCTGAACATTCATAAAAATTAGGTAAAACTACTCCTTTCGTTATAATTGAGACCGCCGTACCTCTTCGTCCAGATGCATGTGTTCTCTCAGGTAGACGGCAGCAGCTTGACCGCCACCTTCAGTCCATGTAAGCAGTTCTTTGCCGCAGATACGAAGAGCAAGTGAAGTGAAGTCCAGAGGCTCCGTGACGCTTAGCACAACGGTGCCATGCAATAGGTCTCCTGCGAGATAGTGTGAGCGATCCAGTGTTACTGTGAGGCTGCCTTTTACGCCAAGGCCTAGAGCTTTTGCTACTTTGCCCATGTCTGTTGATTGGTTTATTCTGGCGGTGGCTTCTTCGAGCGAATTGTCGAGTGAGCGCATTGGCGGTGCAGCTTGAAGGCACCAAGTGAGGCTTCCTGCTGTTCAGGACAAAGTGCGTTCTACCATGAGTTTTGGCCAATCATTGACCTTGAAACAGGGTGGGAACTTGTCGCCAGCAGAAAGAGCGCGCCCGTTTTATATACGTTTTGCAAATCGCATAAAATAAATGATGAAGGTTATAAATCAGCGGGTTTGAACTGCACTGGAGAGAAAGAATGCCTTCCTTGTGCATGCGTTTGGGTTGACGACAGTTGAGAACGGCATTTGTTAGGTCATTGCAACGGTGTGAACAGAAGAAATCGGACAGAAGCACCGTTTGCTGCGATCAAGAATATCCTCTCTATTTTCAGCATATCAAGGGGGATAACCGTAACGATCGAGTATCAAGATAAAGGGGTGATAGTGAGAGGCTGTTGAGGAGGTCCATAGTGAGACCAAGATGAATTCAGCAGAAAATTTGGCGCGCAGCCGGGCCAAATAATGCACATCTTTACAAAAATATCGGACGAGCTATCGTGCCTGTCCATTGGGGCTTTACTCAAAATAGCATTATTTTAAAATAGAAAAACTGTCGTGAGACGGGAGCAATAGCTACTTTTATTTTTCATTCATATTACCGTTTGAGTTTGCCTATCGCTACAGTTCTGACGGGCGTAACAGGAAAATTGAAGCTCAAGTAGAAAAAATTCCTTTTCTCTGTTGCAAAATCACTCACACCTGGGATGGCTACTTCTGCTTGGTCTCCGCATGGAGGTTCCTCAACGGAGATGCCGCCGTTCGAGCATCCCGCAGTGCCGCAGAGCGTTTCCTCCAACATACCGACAGTAAATGTACTGGCTTCTTGTAGCTGGCGAGTGAGAGGATGCCGTTTCGGTTCTCGCCATCGAGTCCACTCAGTCATCTACAGAATCACAAGCGCCATATCGGTCTTGGCAACTCCGTTGCTGTTTGGCGATAAACTCTCCACAGTCAAGCGGTGTCTACGGTTCACAAAGCTGGAACTGAAGCTCTGCTCGACCTTGGGCAGTTCCAGAACCAGCTCAAAGGTTGTTGTCCCCGCTGCAATCTGAAAACTTCGCTCATACAGTAACTTGCTCTCGTCCTGCTGCGATGGCGTCACCGTGATACTTACGTCCTCGTAGAGTCTCATAGTCACCGCGAGTGCATTGCGACTGGGTCTGTAGGTGGTGTTACGACACAGTAGTCGTAACGACTCGCCAGGGCGATAAGCAGCTTTGTCTAACGTTGTCGACAGCCTATCTTCTGGCGTTAATGTTGACTGGGCAGCTGTTGTCTCGAGAGATCTATTGGGAACCACAGCGTCCTGCATAACGATCTCCTGTTGTGCTTCCACCAAAACACCTTGGTTCGCGTTCAAACACACGTGAAATACGTAGGTGAGTTGTGTGTGCACGCTGTTGTAGGGACCAACAGGGTGGAATTTGTGGTGGAAACTGGCGGGAAGGGTACTGTGAAGCTGGTAGACGACGGGGAAGACGTACTCGCCTGGGCCGTACATCCTCGATGTTGCGACGATCATCTGTGAATTATCTCGTTAGTTCAGGCAAAAGACCCCAGTCAAGATTAAACTAAACACCTTCTCGTTCAGGAACTCGTTCTGCCGAGTGTATACTTCATCTCCTGTACGTCGTGACGTCTTCTCCGACCACGTAACTTTCTCTTCACCGCGTATGCACCCCATGATACCTGTACAAGAGGGAGCATTAGTACAACTGCGTCCGCACAAAGCTGTTTTAACCACTTACCATTGCAATGAAGAGGTTCCACGACGCACAAGAAGACATTGGCTTGAAGGATGTCCCCCGCGTGGTAGCTCTCCCGATCCAGCGCTACGCGAAATGTCCACTTAACATTGCCACTCCGGGCATTGCGCAGACTAGTATGGGAATACGCCATTAGCTTGAGACTCGGACAGCGTTTTGAAATCTTAGAAGAGCTTTGCTGGTCATGACTGCGCGCTCAGACATGAGAGAGAAGCACAACAATTGGTGAAGTCGCGTCTTGCGAACCTGATCGTATCGATATTGTTAGCAGAGCGCACTACATTTTCACTGAGCTATTTCCGCTTCGTTTGCAGTAGATAGGTTCTTGGCGAATGGCACGTAGAACTTTCGCGCCGACCTTGGACGCACACGTACAGAAGAAGCATACCATGATACAACGTTAGTCTTAACGTCGTTAGATGGCATTTATCTTACGACACATCGATACTTAAGAACACGGCTCGCTCGTAACGAAGCACAGTGTATCCGCGAGTATTACGACTGGCTCATCCAGCCTTTACGGCGTGACTTCAACGAGCTCCACGTCCGTCGTTCGTCGACAGCTCCTCTGATTTTCGCAGAGAGCACAATTGCCTATCCACTTGCTCGAAAAAGCGCAAAGTGAGCCAGCACTTCAGTAACTTTAGATTTGTTTCGAGGTGGGGCTCTGCAACGTTACGTTACATGTGTACAGGTACCAACTTCTACAAGTACCGGTACTTGCGCTTGGAGCCTCGAGTTCTCTTCACACATGTAACGTATGCAAGTATTGTGAGCAACTAAAGGCGTCGCAAACGCAGGTGTTCATCAGCTCCAGTGAAAATGGTAGCGTGGCTGTTACTGTACTCAGGTATACAACGCGACAGCGTAAAGCAGTCGCCAGCATCACTGCTGGGAAACTTATTCGCTTTGTAACCTTTGTCCTTGACACCAACATCGCTGCCTTTTCGTTCTCTCTCCGCTAGCAATTTCCTGGTCCATGTAGTGTACGTGTAGTAAACGAACTGTGATTCCATAGTGGCCAACACACGAGGAATTCACATTGAGCAGATCGAAGCACAAGTCTGGAACCTCAAAACCCCCACAATTGAACGCTCGTTGCATCATGGCAGATTCTGCACATCTCACGCCACCACCTTCCGTTTGGTGTTCGCGCGAGCTGTGCTGGATAGGTTACCGATCTCCACAGTAAAGTATCCTGCCCTTGTGTTTGCGGTGGGGGTGGTGTCACGCTCCCTGCAGTTGGTTTTCAACGCCTCATTTCCACTCTCACCCCGTCTCGACAAGTAGATTGGACAGAGTTTACTTTTCCCTGGAGAAGTACTGAGCAGCCAACAGCATGAAGTTCTTCGCGCCCCTCGTTGTCGGCGTCATCGCTTTCGTCTCGTCGGAGGTCGACGCCAACGGAGTCTGCTACGACCCGAACCACGGCACCGGCATGGATGCTTCTTCGGTTCAGGCCGACATGAAGACCATCGCCGACCACGGCTTTGACAGCGTCCGTACATTCATCTCCAAGTTCGGCAACACGGAAATGGGCCCCATCATTGCGGCCGCCGGCCTCAAGGCAATGCTCGGTGTCCCGTACCCGCAGAGCGACTACCAGGAGCAGATGGCCGCTGCTATTAAGGCTGCCCAGGCCGGTGGCGTGTACGCTATCATGGTCGGAAACGAGAACTTGGCGGGTGCCTCCAGCGTCCCCGGTGACATGATCAGCATCATCCAGCAGATCAAGTCGCAGGTGCCGGAGGGCGTGCTTGTCGGCTCGGTCCAGCGCAACACGGAGGTGATCAACCACAACACCGTGGCGGGCTGGTCGGATCTCGTGGACAAGTGCGACTTGATCGGTATGAACGCCCACCCGTACTTCACGCCCGGAACGACGGCCGACACCGCTATTGAAGTGCTAAAGAACCAGTGGCAGACGGCGGTAGGCACCCTCGGCGACAAGCTGATCCTGACTGAAACGGGTTGGCCCTCGAGCGGCACCCTGATGGGCAATTACGGTAGCGTGGATGGAGCTGAAAAGTACTACAACGCGTACCAGCAGTGGAGCAGCTCCCTGAGCGAGAAGTTCTACTTCCAAATGTTCGACACGCCCTACAGAAGTGAGGACTACGAACAGACCTTCGGTGTGGTGACGTCCAACGCTCAGGACAAGTTCAGCTTTTCCGCTCAAGTGTCCGTCTCGGTCGGCGGAAACTCCAACCAGGTCTCCGTCTCGATTGGTGGCAACTCCAACCAGGACCAGCAACAGCAAAACAACCAGAACCAACAGCAGCAAAACGGATCCAACCAGGACCAGCAACAGCAGCAGTCGACTGAGGCTCCAACTCAAGCTCCTACCCAGGCACCAACTGAAGCGCCTACCCAGGCACCAACTGAAGCGCCTACGCAGGCACCAACTGAAGCGCCTACGCAGGCACCAACTGAAGCACCTACGCAGGCACCAACTGAAGTGCCTACCCAGGCACCAACTGAAGCGCCTACCCAGCCCCCCGCGACGGAAGTTCCTGCGACTGAAGCTCCCACCGCTGCTCCTACTCCGGAGGCTACTCCCGTTCCGGTTGAGACGCCTGCGATTCACCAGAGCTCGGGATCGGCTGACAGCAACTCCACTTCGTCCGGCTCGGTGCAGCAGGAGGAGCCCAAGAAGTCCGGCAAAACTGGAGTGCAGCAGTCGGAGGAGACCACGCAGCAGACCACCCAGGATGCCGCTACTATCACTGGCACCAACGCCCAGCCTCAGCAACAGGACAACGTGCAGAAGGTCAACACCCAGAGCAGCGGCACTGGCGCGTCGACCACCGTAGTCTTCGCTATTGCTGGTGCTGCTTGTGCGGCCATGGTGGCCTTTGGCTTTATCTACCAGGCTCGCAAGCGCGCGGCTCAGCTCGAGACTGCCGAGGGCAAGCACGACGGCTTCTCTGTCACGCCCATGAACAACCACTGTGCTCTGTAAGCCAGAGACATTGAGTCAAGCTGAGCTTTTCAAATGGAAATGGTTATGAAGCTTTATAGTATCCGATATCCTTGTGTTTTCCTACTTGCTGTTCTGGTGAACAACCGTAATAGGGAATTCCAAACTGACACTGGGGCTCATCATGAACGAGCAACGTACTTCGATCCGATAGTCGCAGGCGATAAACCGCGACGCAGTCGAAGGTTGAATAGCTCGTCCCGAACGCCAGTCCATCAAGTGCAGGGATACGATTTTATCCGCGGTGTCCCCAGCAAGAACGCCTGAAAACTCTCCTTCACAAAGGCACGTCGACGTTCGTGTATCCTTCCCTCGCTTGTGATGCAGCACGAGATCTTCGTAAAGCCGAAGAGAAAGTGCTCGGATATTCACTTTCGACAGATTGAAAATGGAGCACCGTACCATCACTTTCTCCCCAGGGACAAACACATCTCGGTCCATGTATGCTGAAAGTTGGCACGTGCCTTTACGAAACATTGTCATGACCCACACTTCTTGGCTTGTTGATCGCTGTAGAGGGCGAACGACAGGAGCTGTAGGCACTGGAACCACCACAAGCTCCCGTTTCATCTCCAAGTCAGCGCGAAAAGCTCCTTGAACACGTTGAAGAGCTTTGAGCTCGTACTTCACTGTCGACCGAATGTTTCTAAAGCGACCAGCAGATCGATGTGAAAGCTGAAAGCTGCCAGGTAAAGTTGGCTGCAACTCGTAGTTGAACTGGTAGGCGTATTCCCCTGGAAAGAAGATCTCCCGGTCGGTTGAAATCTGTAGCTGTTTGTGGATAATCACGTGTTTGTCTTGATGATGCGTCGTACTCTCGCCTTGGCGTTTGACCCATGCGATGGTCTCTAGGCCTCTGATGTCAAGCATTAACTCTGAAGTAGTACAATGTTAGATAAACTACCACTCGATATCTTTAAAAGAATGATAAACTAACCTCCATCGCAGTAAATTTGCTCCTCGATCGATAGGAAAATCGTCCCGTAAACTACTTCACCAGCTTGGTATTTTTCACGCTCGAGTTCGAGACGAAGCTGTCCTTTGACGCCAACGCCTAACACCTGAGCGAGCTTCCCCATGTCTGGAAAATTGGCTACTGACTGAAAGAGGAGACTAACGATGATATTGGGCGACAAGAATCCTGCATTGAAGCCATTTAAAAGTTGAAGTGAGTATTATTTTTTGATGCAACCATTGCGAAAGTTTTGGGACTGGTTTTTTTACTCGAGGCTCTTCGCCTTGTGATCTGCCATGAGGTGCGACGAAGGTGCCGCTACATCCGCCACTAGAGGAGCCAAAATCTTGACGGGGATTTCAATGTGCACGTTCGGACTCATGAGGAATTTGCAGCGGACTTCGACGTGGTGACTTGTACTCATAAGACTGGAAGCCATCGGGGGAAGAATCGCGAACCGCTCGGATCGTCCAACCAGGTCCAACGAATAAGCCTGGTCGATTGTTGTAGCTCCTGCCTTCACCCCGGCAAAGTCCTTCTTCGCGAGGCAAGTCTGGGCTTTGATCTCCTTGCGTTTACCGTTAGCGTGGATGACCAGGTTCTCCACCAACCGCACAGACACCGACTTGACGTCCATACTGGAACCGTTCACAACGGACGCGCGGACCTGCAGCGTCTCGCCAGACACGTACACGTCACGTTCCAGAGACCCAGAGACTTCACAGTTCCCCTGCCGGATCACACCCAGGAGTTTGGCGTGTTTAGCGGTGACATCTGTCCGTGACTGGACAAGTTGCGCCGTCTGCGCCGACTTCACAATAAGTGGGCGCTCGGCCTTGATGTCGGATTTAAACGCGCCCTTGACGGGCAAACGCAGCTTCAGCTCGTACTTGACGGCTGCGTCGATGTCGCAGAACTCTCCTGCATGACGACGGTCGACGTGGAAGCTGGCGGGCAGCGTAGAACGCAGTTGGTAGTTGAAAGGGAAGACGTACTCTCCTGGTGCGAACGACTCCCGGTTGTCGCTTAGATCGATCTGGTCGGCTAGCAGCTTATTGGACTGTTTGTGTGGCACAGCAGATTCACCATACACTTCATTGTACTTGACGTACTCCTCGCCATTCACCTCCAGTACCAGAGCTCCTTTGGTCTTGATCTCGGTGGAGACGGAGAAGTACACAGTGCCGTTGACGACGTCTCCAGGTTGGTAGCTCCCGCGGTCCAGTTCAACGCGTAGACCTCCTTTCGATCCAAAGAGTTTTCCCATGGTTAAAGTTGGCTTTGGGGGTGTGCGAGCAAATGTTAAAGTGAGCTTCAAAGTCGCCACTTCTCGATGCGATCACCAGAATCTTCTTTTCGGTAGTGGACGGTAGAATATCCCGTTAACACATCGTGCGTGAAAACAGAAGACACAGGCAATAGCGAAACAAAGTGCGAAGTTGGCGGTGCTGGAATGGACCTAAATTCTCCTTCGGGTATCCACTGCCTCTGCTTGATCTTTCCAGTCGCTGCTTCTGCGTCCGGAAGTTCATCAACCGAGCTTTAGAAGTGCCTTGCTGTCCTTGATCGGTAGATGCTGGATATTTCAATCCCCCAAAGCTGCAGTACTTGCTTTCGTAGCGCTGCGCTCTTCATGCCGTGTCTCCTCTTAGAGCTTCAGGAATCAAACTATACGTCAAATGTGCGTTATCACAACAAAGGTGCTGCTGGCGAAACTCCATCTTCCTAAGACTGTTCAAAAGCAAACAGTTGGCGTACGAAGCTTGGCGCTCCAATGACAGTTTACCGCAGCACTGCCTAGCCGCCTACTGAAGACTTCAGGTGGAGGACCAGGTCACTGAAGTTGTTGGTCTGCTCAAAGTTGCATGCGGCCTATCTACCGTCGTCGAGCTGAAAAGGCCCGACACTGGCAATCGTCTACGGGAGGATAGGCACGCCACGCTGCGACTTCAAGACTTGGCCGTTCGCGCTCACGGAGGAATCTATCATGGATAGACCTGGAAGGTTCATCTCAGCAAGCAGTCTATCGAGTGAGATGACCTGTGATCGGTGCTAAAGAACTTCAAAGAGAAGGGAAGGGCTCAAGTAGCAGAGAGCACAGCGGGTCAAAAGAGTGTTCCGAGTCGGAACTTCCGACAGACCACGACGCCCGCACATGTTGCGCGAAGGAATTCGCGCCAATGCACCGATTTGCGTTCGGCTGCGCATCCGACTCTCATTGAATGGAGCAGCGTTGGCGTTGACTCCTCGCTTGACAGGCGAAAGGCTTGAGTCGCCTCCCTGTCACCGCCTTGGCTACATGTGTGTTCGAGTCATATTGCTAATGGGCATTTCAAAGCAAGCTGGCAGACATGTCGGCACGTTACAGAACTCTGCTCGGTGAGAGCTTGCTAGCCGCACCGGAGACCACGAACCCGGAGCGCTCTCTCGCTCAAGTCGCCAGCCCCGCGTTGCAAGCTCCGCCTGTTATTGCCGCCACGGCGAACACACGCTCGAACAGCTGGAAAGAGCCGGCAACAGCTTGTCCTCGCCCTGTGCATGCTTGTCAACACGGGCCACAGAAGTCTCCGCTCCGTGCCACAGCGCAGCGGCTGTGATCACATCGTCGATCGCTGTTCGTTCCCCCCTCTTTTCCTGTCCGACTGGCGCGTTGCAGACGGACAGACAAGCACTTTCATTCTCGCTTTCGATCGAACGGACCTCTACTTTTCCAGGCAAAAGTACTCTAGAGACCACCAACCATGAAGTTCTTCGCGCCGATCGTCGTGGGCTTTATCGCCCTCTTCTCGGCTCAGGTGGACGCCAACGGCGTGTGCTACGACCCGGACCACGTCAGTAGCAAGAACGATGCGACCGTGCAGGCCGACATGAAGACCATCGCCGGTGCCGGTTTCTCCAGTGTGCGCACGTACATCTCCAAGTTCGGCAACACGGAAATGGGCCCCATCATTGCGGCCGCAGGACTCACAGCCGTCCTGGGCGTGCCGTACCCGCAGAGCGACTACCAGGAGCAGATGGAGGCCGCCATCAAGGCGGCCAACGCCGGTGGCGTGTCCATCATCATGGTCGGTAACGAGAACCTGGCCGGCGCCTCGAGCGTGCCCAGCGGCATGATCGACGTCATCAACCAGATCAAGTCCCGCGTGTCCTGCAAGGTCGGCACCGTCCAGCGTAACACGGAGGTGATCGGTTACCAGAGCATTTCGGGCTGGTCGGAGCTCGTCTCGGCCTGTGACGTCCTGGGTGTGAACTTGCACCCGTTCTTCAACCCGGGCACGACGGCCGACGGCGCCATCGACGTCGTTGACAAGCAGTGGAAGACAATGATGAGCAGCTTCGGCGACAAGCTGTTGCTCACCGAAACGGGCTGGCCGTCCAGTGGCTCCGTGTCGGGTAACACTGGCAGTCTGGCAGGGGAGCAGACGTTCTACAGCGACTACCAGCAGTGGAGTAGTGCCCTGGGCGAGAAGTTCTACTTCCAGTTCTTCGACACGCCCGGCAAGTCCTCGGCCTACGAGCAGACGTTCGGCCTGTACACAGCGGACTCGCAGCCCAAGTTCACCATGTCCCAGTCGCCGTCGACGTCGACGTCTCAGCAGCAGCAGCAGCAGCAGACGCCTACGCCTACTACGTCGGCTCCAACGACAGCCGCCCCGGCCCCTACTACTGCCGCGCCGACACCGGAGCCTACAACCGCTACGCCGCAGCCCACTACTGCTACCCCCACGCCGGCACCTGAGACCTACCAGAGCTCTGGATCTAGCGAGGCCAACACGACGTCCAGCTCGATCACTTCGGCTTCGGGCTCAGACGCGTCGACCAAGCAGGGTTCAGCCTCGCTTTCGGGAAGTGACAGCGACGTGAAGGTGTCGAGCTCGAGCTCGAGCAAGACCTCTTCGTCCACTGAACAGGAGGAGACCAAGACCGACTCCAAGTCGGACAAGACCACGTCTGAGACTACTCAATCTGCTACTTCGACCGTCAGCTCCATCGGTAAGAGCTCGGAGTCGGAGCAGCAGCAACAGACGTCCAGTACTGGCGGTGACAAGACACAGTCGGCCAACACTCAGAGTGAGGGCAGCAACTCTACGGGCGTCGTTGGACTCGCTGTGGGTGGTGGCGGTTGTGCAATGCTGGTCGCTTTCGGATTCATCTACCAGGCCCGCAAGCGTGCTCAGGAGCTCGAGGAGGAGGACAAGGACGTCCACTTCTCAACTATCACGCCCGTGGAGAACATTTGCTCGTTGTAGGAGAGCAACCAGCTTTAGTTTTGTCATTGAATCAACCATTTCAATATTTCTTTGAGGTTGTTCTCATTCGTAGGCAAGTTCTGGTCAAATAAAGTTTATATTGCCTCGGTCGTCATGGTACGGAATCCTCTCGTGCCTCTACTGCGTCACGGGGGCAGCAGGAGCTGGTGCTGAAGCGGCTGTAGTTGCTCCTCCATCAGTTGTAGTTGGAGTCGTTCCTGGTACCTTCACAGTTCCCAAGCCGACAGCAGCAATAGCAGCTACTGGTGGCTCGAAGTCACTGGCACTCACTCGCTTCTGAATCGAGTGCAAGGCTGAGATCGTCTTAGCCGCCATAATACCGGCACGGAAACGGCGACGTGCGTTGTAGCGCTTCATCTCCTGGGTGAAGTGCGGTAGGGCATCACCACTAACACCGTGAATGTCGGCTACCCACGGATGATCGAGCACCTGCTGGGCGTTGAATCGTTTCTTGGGATCAACGACCAGCAGTCTCGAGATTAAGTCCTTGGCCGAATCTGATACGCAGTCCCAGTACGGACTTGGGTAGTCGTACACACCCGACTTGATCGACTGGAAGAGCGCAGCATTGTTCTCGTCGTAGAACGGAGGGAAGCCACACAACAGGATGTACGCGATGACTCCGAGACTCCAAAGATCCACCTCCGCTCCATACGGACGACCTTCGAGGATCTCCGGAGCCACGTAACCGGGTGTGCCGCATGCTGTTTGCATGAGTGAATCGCCCTTGATCAGCTTGGCGAGACCGAAGTCGGCGATCTTGATCTCGGCATCCTCGTCCGTGGACTGGTACAGCAGATTCTCAGGCTTGAGATCGCGGTGGACGATACCTTTTTGGTGGCAGTAGAGCAACGCATCCGCCAACTTCTTGACCACGCAACTGGCCTCCTTTTCGGAGTATTTCTCCTTCTCCACGATGCGATCGAAGAGCTCACCACCACTCATCTCCTCCATGACCATGTAGAAGGTCTTGTGGCAGTCGAACACTTCTTTGAGCTGCACGATATTCATGTGGTGCACAAGTTGTAGCACTTCCACCTCGACACGTAGTGCTTCTTCATCTTCTGCGGTTAGACTTGCCTTGTCAATGCATTTCACAGCCCATCGCGAGTTGTCTGCCTTGCTGATTGCGCTCTTGACCGTTGCAAAGCTTCCACTGGAAAAATACACAAAACAACTCTCAGTATTGATAAAGCAGAGCATCAAGACACGTCCACGTACGTTCCGAGGGTCTTGCCCAGTTTGTAGTATTTGCTACACTCATCCTTCTTGTAAAACTCCGTCACTTTCTTCATAATGCCCGTCATGGTTGAGGAGGAACGAGAAACGTCGACAGAGTTCGAACGGGAGTCACTTGGAGCGGCCTTCTTCGTGAATGAGGAGGTGTTTCAATTGTGCCTGAATCCGTCAGAAAATAGCTCCTACACACGCGTCGAAACTCCTATCTTGTCGGACCTAAATACTCAGCAACTTCAAACACGCTATCACCAACGGCCACAATAGACACGATGAACCAGTGGGCAGTGAAGCAGGACTAAAACGCGTTAGTCGTTAGCAGTTCTCGAAACAAAACAGACTATCTAATACGGACGGGAGGCCTTGCGCGCCTTCCGGATACCTGCAGGGTCGAGTCCTGTCGCTTTTCTGCTGGACGGCGTGGATATGTTGCCGTCCGACGTATTAACCGGCGCGCCGGGCACTGTCCACTTGCAGAGCCGCGTGTCTTCTCCTCCTGTGTAGAGTGTGGAGCTGTTCGGGTCGTAGTATACGCAGCGTACGCAGGCCTTGTGTCCTCCCTTTAATGCAGCGGCGTGTTGCAACTTGCCGGCCGAGGCGACGTCCGTGCCGATATTGACGGCGTTCAGGTCGCCATCGTGGTTGCCGGCCAACAGGAACAGCTCGTTGGACTGGTCGTCGTACACGCAGTTGATTAAATAGTCAGTGGCCAGGCCGTTGCTGTTGCAGTCATCGCGGATAGTGTTATAGTGGTGCAGGCGTTCGGCCGTCCAGAGGTTCCACAGGTCGAGCGTCTCCGTGCCGGTCAAGCAGAAGATATTCTCTTTCTGCGGGCCGAAGAAGCCCACAGTGGTGACGGCGCTCTCAACATTGAGAATACTCTCGAGCGCGTCGTCCTCGTCCGATATGCGACAGTCGAAAAAGCACACAACGCCGTCTTCGGACGCCGTGACCACGAACGCTGGTTGCGTCGGATGGAAACGGACTTTGGTGATGGCGTCCACGTGACTCTCTCCATATTGTCCAAGCTGCTTGCCCGTGCGCACATCATAAAACAGGGCGAGCTCGTCAGTGCCCGTAGCTAGCAGCGTCTCGCCACAGCCAATGGACAGACTCCAGACCTCCCGGCCGACCGGCACCACCATGGCCGGCAGCGCCGCGCGCGTGTCCCAAAGCTTCACGCACTCGTCACTAGAGCACGTGGCCAATTGCGTAGGTGAAGATGAAGACGTCCACACTTCATTAATAGTGGCGTTGTGAGCGTGGAACTCATGCACAAGTCCCAACGTTTCCAGACTGCGCAACTGAATTTTACGGTTGGACAGTGCCAACGCCAAGCCGCTGCTGTGCGCCGTGGGTTGCACGTCTAAAACGTAGTCGTAGTCGAAGTCTTCGCTTGGGTTCGCAGTTAAAGACGTGTCGCTCGTTGGCGCGGCCGTGAAGGACGCCACCGCCGTCTGCGCCAACGTCAAACCGCCCCGGTCCAGTGCAGTGCGCATGGTCTCCAATAATATTGAAAGTGACTGGTAGTTGTATGTGGCTATGTTGGTGTAATTTACAAATAGTACTGAAAATGGTAGCACTTTGAATAATATGGACGGTCACTTGAAGCGGCACCTACGCACACGCCGCAGCTCGATAGATAGGACCCTCTCACCTTGCGCACCGACATTTGGCTCTATTGCTACTGGAACTGCCTTACGTACACGGGAGCAGGCGAGGCGTGAGCTTCTAGACGCTTCGGAGCGAGAAAATGTGACGAATTCCATTGCGCACGAGGAGTCGTCGACGGATATGGCAGTGAATGAGTATGAACGGGTGATCGCTAGTGAAGATACAGGCAGCGGTGATGAAGGAGACACATATCCGAACATATTCGAGCAGTCCCGGATGTACATGGATGAGGATCAGATGCTGGAGCTGCGTCGGAAACCTCCGGTGGCTTTCGTGGTGCGAAATGCGGGGAAGGAGGAGGAACTGCAAGCTGCAAAGACTACGGTCGAAACGACAGCACGGCCATCGAGGAGAGGACAGAGTTGGCACTCACCTGTGCATGTTCCTCTCTCACATCGTAAATTGGTACAACCACTGGAGATTTTCAAAGCGGATCCACCGTTCCGACCGATTGCACCAAGAGCTCCGACAGTTGCTAAGACAAGATGGAGAGAGAAAAGGGGTGCTGCATCTAGTAAAATGATGCAAAAACCACCAAAGTTGATGCCAATGCAGACTCTGGAAGCTTCAGATCAACTTTCGCATAGGTATGTGGAGGTAGTATGTGGTTAAAGTTGATACTTCGCTAACTTTAACTGTAGTGCGTTTGTGGATAAGCTTCGAAGGAAGAATAAGGAGCTATTCGACCGGTTGGTGCAGAGATTTGCTGCTCTACGACGCGTGAGTATCGAAGAACAGAGTGGACAATACGATCCCGAGACTTCTACTGACAACACGAAGTTTTCTGGCGTTGAGAACGCAATTTTATTCTTCTTGGATGCCAAACACAAGCACGACGTTTTATACTTTAAGCGGAAGAACGCCAAAGGTACACGCTCTAACACTGCGAAGCTCTCACTTGGACTCTCATCGGTACCTACAACCACTGGAAAATACTTGCCGTATGACTTGGAGCGAGTCGACGAGGCGCCTCAAGCTGGTGCTGGCGATTATTTCATGATGACATCCACGTCCCTCGTCCATCACACCAACAACAACGATAACGACGTCTCTGGAGAAGTTATCCCGTTATCGCAATGGATTATGGAAAGTAAGATGTTTTCACTGTTACTGGCTGGAATCCCGCTTTTCCAGAAGTTTCTAGTTCGGAAAGTGTTCATGGGGTGGATTCATGCCGTCCGACTAACAATTTATCGCGAAAACTGTAAAAGAATCGCGCATTGTCTGCCGTTCGCGCGTCAATCTTTCGTCCGGCCTCTACTGCGTTCATGTCCTGTTCTTCGTGATATCCAGGAGATCGGATCGTTAACGTTACCTGGTACTCGACCTGCAGTGGATCTGACTACCGTACAGGAACACCAGAAAGAGCAGTTAGTGACGGCAGAAATGAAGTTAATCGACGCAAAGGAGAAGCTTCTGACTCTCATGGAGGAAATGGTCCAACAAATCTTCGACGACCTCGAACCCCCGACGAATTTGGATGAACTCTACAGCGCTGAAGCTTCTTCCGTTCGAATGATCAACGCCAAGTGGAAATCTGCCCCCATAACTGCGATGCGTCGACGTAAAGGTGACATACAACGTCAAAAAGATACTGCAACAGTTGACATGGCGTTGCTAGACACGTACATCCGTATGGTTGACTACATGTTCACGGAAAGTCTCTACTTGATGATCATCCGCTGCGTTCAGCATTTACGTGACGAATTGTCGACTGAAGAGAACTTCGGGGCGATTTGTGCTGCTGTGACGATTGTTGGGGACTCGCTAGAACTCGCACCATCTCTCGAACAGACGAAGCACGTGTTCTTGGATGGTTTAGCTCGTCTCATTCGCCTTGTAAGCAACTTCCACTTCACCAAAAATGCCATCACGTGGAGTAACAACCGAGGCACTGGCGTCTTAGCAGTTGTATCTGGATCGTTCGAGGCCAGCGACTTTTTCTCCGCCGAGTTCGATTTGCAGTCGGTTCTTCGAAAAGATCCAACATTTGATCAAGTGACGAGAGAATTAATCTCGGAGCTCGCTCTCTGGTTCGAAAGAGCAGCCCAACAAATGCTGGCGTTTGAGTCTCTTCGTCTCGTATATGTGGAGGTTCAGTCGGTCAGAAAGTGTACTGTACCACGTGAGAACCAGAATCAACTTTATCCTACGACTGAGCTCTCGAAGCTAACGGGAATATCTGGTGGCGAGCTCTCTCGGTTCTTGAAATATCTCGCTCAGCGTCTGAATATTCTGGATAAATCCCAACATTCCTGCCAAAAACTACAATCCAGTTGGAAAGTTGGGTTTCTCGAAATTCAATGTCGACATTCGATATCCGAAATCTTGGATCTCATTTTCCAGGAACGAAATTCTTTGCATCAAACTCTGTACCAACTCGCAGTTGAAGGAGTGACAGAATGTGTTAATGCACTTCAACGGGCCACAATAATACTGGAAGATCGTCCGCAGTTGATTGAATTCTTCTGCGAACAGATGAAGCAAGTCCGGATGCTCAAAGACAGCGAGAAGCAGCTTAACCAGAATATTCGCAATGTGGACGAAACAGTTCGTGCTCTCAAGCGCTTCGCCCCTCCTTTAGGCTCGGAAGTTTCTCCCCAGTACAATGTCATGCACCAGTTTCTCGGGAAATACACTGCTCTCGTCCAATCCCACGCCAAATTCGCTTCCAAAGTGTTGCCAAATATCACGTACCAAGTGAACACTGTGTTGCAGAAATATTCGCTCAGATGCCAGAAATTGCTGAAAATGTACGATGACTTTTGCGATTTAGAGGAAGAAGAAGACATGGAGAAGAACGTGGGTACGTTCCAGGAGGTTGTAAAGGAATTAACAGCCATTGAAAAAGCCACAAAGCTGTATCAGGAGTACCAGAAGATGGTTGGACTGAAAGTTGTGGAAATCCCTTCACTAGCAGAAGCTATGACAAAGTGGGGGGAGGTGCAGGAGCTAGTGACGTTCACTCTGGGGTGGCTGGCAGCTATTAACTCGATGGAAAACGGGATTTTCAGTGAACAAAACTGGGAAGTTCATGCTGAAAAAGTCCACAGTTTTTTACCTGTTATCAAAGAACTTCAAAGTCGTGAAAGAGCTGGATTTGCTGAAAAAATGCTGGGGAATATTCATCAAAATGTCATCGATTATTTGCGAAAGCTGAGTTTGGTGAAGGAAATGGCTCAACCGTGGGTTAAAATTCACCATTGGAAGGAGATTCTAAAGCTCATGGATATCCTCAACTACGTCTCAAGTATCGGAGTGCTGATCACAGATGGCTACACTGTAACTTTAGGATTTCTTCGAAGTCGAGAATTGTGGAAATTCGAGCTTCCGATCCGAGAAATAACCCAAAAAGCGCACCACGACGCAGTAACTGAGAAGAAGCTGAACGCAATGAAAGCGCGACTTCAGGACGCGATGTTGCCTATCATCCGAGTCCATGATTCCTACGAATTGGATCTCTCACGTGCGAGTCATTTGCTGGAATTGTTCGAGGACGATTTACTGACGATTCAGTCTTTGGCTCAAGTCACTGCGTCCGGTGGACTCCAACTGCAGCTCGTTCAGTGGAGAGACGAAGTTCGTCACTGTGAGGAAGTTCTGGATAAATGGAGTGTGGTTCAGCGCAGTCGCACCAAATTGAGTCTGTTATTTTCTCTTCGAGATGTTCAGCATAGCGTTACCGAGGCGTCTTTCGAGTTCCAGGCGATTGACCGGAAATGGAGAGGGATGATGCACGCAGCTAAAGGAACGTCTTCGTTGTCTATTTGTCTTCGAGAAGTGGTTACTACTGGCTTTTTAATTGGAGCACAAGACTCGTACGCTAAGTTGTGGCTACAGTTGGGAACGTACTTGGACGAAAAGCGCAAATATTTCCCAAGATTTCACTTTTTATCTGACCACGACTTGTTCCAGCTTTTAATTTACGCCCGAGACCCCAGTCACCTGTCTCGAATGGTTTCCAAGTGTTTTCGAGGCATTAACTCGCTTCGGTTGGTGCGTTCCAGTAGATCTGAGTTAGTGATTAACCCTTCAACTGCTTCTCTCGAAAGCAACAGCAGTGGAGCTGAAGAGAATAACCCCAAAGAGGACGAGTTCGGATACGATAATCTCCATGGCATTGATATTGGTGGTGTGTGTGGAATTGCCTTTGGAGAGGAACTTCCGATTAAACCTCTTCGTGTCAGTGCGAACCCTCAATTCTGGATGAAAGAGCTAGACGAACGTGTGCGGAATGCGATGGTAGAAGCGGTTAATTGCGCGATGGACGGGAGTTTGGTGACGTTGTTTGAAGACAACCTCGAGTCTTTGATAAAGCCAGCGAAGAAGAGAATCAGCAGTGAACGAAGTGGAAGTGAAAGTATAGATAACCCCTTCCCAACACCTGAAATAACCTCTCCACAAGCTCGAGAATGGAAAGATTATCCTCTCCAAGTGGTTATTCTCTGCGTCCACATCCTCATGACCCACGAACTGAGTCCGCTAGCGCGTTTAGACCGGACAGGAGCTGCGTGGCAACGCTTTTGGCACCTTTTCCAGCTGAAAAAGAGCAATTTGGTCCAGTATATTGGGAAACGAAGTGCCAGTCCAAGAGAGAGGTGGATCGCCAGCTCCATTTTGACCTTACTACTGAATGAATCCCAAGGAATTCGAGAATTATACGAAGATCAACCATTGATGCTTGTAAGTCAATCAGCTGGAGCTGCCGCACACCAAACTGGGAGTGACGTATCTGTTTATCACTATAGTTATGCAGCTGGAGATTCCTTCTCCTGGATAAAGTTACCTCGATTTTATTACGACCCGTTCGAGAGGAAATGTACGGTCCACCACCTGGTCAAGACGTTCCAGTACGAATATTCCTTCCTAGGGCGTTATGCTTGTCCAGTGTTGACTCCAATCTGCAATAAAACGTTACTAGCAATGAGTACTGCTTTATCCTTAGAGCACGGACTGGTACTTCATTCTCCAGCCAACGGAGGATGCACCAGAAAGCGAACTTTAGTGAAAGAGTTATCCGCAATGGTTGGGCGTGAATGTCTTGAGTTCGATTACTCCAACGGCTTGACGCTCACTCACTTTAAGGGGATTTTACGTGGCGTTTTACAGAGTAATTCAGTGTGGCTTTCGTTCTCTGGCCTTCAAATTTCCAACATGTTACGAGTTTTTATACAGGAAATGAACCAAATAGTGGACGCTTTACGAGCACATCAAGATGCTCTCGTTCTGGATGGAGCTCCTGTGGATATTACGAACAATGAATTGGCCATTTTAGTTACTTGTTCCTTTGACTACGAATTGCCACGTCATCAGCACGTTTTCCTGTGTCTTCCAAGCAGTTTCGCACCTGTTTTCTGTTCAACTGTAGACTCTGAACTGGTAGTGGAAGCTTTGCTGCTTGTGAATGGATTTCAAGACTGGAAACAGCTCAGTCGGAAGCTGGAGGCGCTTTTCTGTCTACTTCTGGACGATTCGATGCCGTTCATCAAGGATTTCCACTTGATTCGACTCTCTTTGGCTTCTTGTATTGTACGAAATGCTACTTCTCGATTGGATTCCAACTCTTGGCAAACAGCAGAGAAGTCCCTAGTGGCTGCTGTCTGGGATGAAATCCACTCGAAAGTGCTGCCGGACAGGAGAGTTGCTTTTCTCAATTGTATCCGCTCGATTTTCCCTCATGCTGTCGATTTGGAGATTAACCCTTTCGGAATTTTGGCCTTACGAACGTCATGTAGTGTGGATCCACCCAAGGAAACGTCAGTAATCGCTGAAGATGATGCGGTTTCATACGAAAGTGACGAAGAAGAAGAGCCAAACGACCTCAAAAGTGTGAAAATGAAACTTGAAAGTGCCATTTCAGCACTAAAACTCAGTGTGAGTGAGTTTTACATTCGAAAATTGTTGGAATTGTACCAGATTTTGTCGAAAAACGTTGCTGTAGCTGTGGTGGGGCGTGGAGTATGTGGGAAATCGACTGCTATCAGCGTTTTAAGCGCAGTGATGGCTGATTCCGACAATGGAGAATCAGATGACGTAGGTCTTGGCAAACAGATCCGAACTGTTCGCCTTTATCCAGAGACTTTCAGTATGAAGGAGATCTATGGAGAAGCTACAGGAGACGCTACGTGGGACGATGGCTTCTTTAGCCACTTTTTCCGTCAGAATTGCGTCGATGCTGCGTCGATTGAGGCCAATTTGGACGCTAACAGCCCTCATTTGACACGAAAAGGATCATTTTACGTACCTCCAGGTGACCAATTAGCCTCAAAACGTCGTTCATTATCCCCCGCAGCTTGGTTTGTATTCGACGGAGTACAAGATGCAACGACTTTACTGGAACCTCTGCGAGATTTAATGGAATTAACCCCTACAGACACGAAAAAGCTGGTTTTACCTAACGGAGATCAACTGGAATGTACTCAAGATACTTTACGTGTTTTTTGCGAGGTGGAAACCCTTGAAAATTGGTCTCCAGCTTGTCTAAGTCACTGTGGCTTGGTCTATATGCAGACGGAGCACATGGTGCCGTATACACTGCTAATAAAGAGCTGGTTACAACAGCAACAGCCTAAAAGGAAGCGTTCCAGCTTAGCTCATCTCACAAATCGTCTTGAACCGACTAGCGAATTTGTGGCAAAGTTGATGAGAGCGCATCTACCCTCCATCTTGGACATTTTCAAGCGGAATTACCCGTCTTTCCTGGACTGTTCAGTCACTCATGGAGTCTCCAATATGCTGCAAATTCTCACTCCATTTGTATCGGAAATTGCGAAAGGAGTAGTAGAAGATGACGCTGAGTGGATGACTGATGCGAAAGTAATTGTTGCTTATGCTGCTACCTTATCCCTTGGGATGATTCTCCCGCCTCGAAACCGACTGGAATTCCACCTTGCTGCAGTTAAAATCGCCCCTCAATTACTGGAAGAACACCCAATTTTCACTCTCGACAGTTCAGCTACATTGTTCGACATTGGGTTAAAGTTTCAAGATCATCGAGTTGTTTTATATCTATGGAGTCGATCTTTACAGGACCAAGCAAGACCAGCAACGCGTAGGAGCAGCTTCGCCTACCAATCAGAGGTTCCTCGTCGAACTAGCGCCATTTTGAAAGCTAAAGGACGAATCATGACGACTGTAGACACGGAAGATGAAGACGAAGAGTTCTTAGGAGATACATCAACACTCACGAGTCCTCTCTCGATCATTTATGTTCCTACTGCAGTGACAGTCAGCTGTAGTGTGTGGCTTAAGATGCTTGGAGTAGCCAAAGCAAATACGTTTGTCGTAGGGGAATCTGGAGTGGGGAAGACGTTGGTGATGGAGAATTCTCTACGGGAACTTGGTCAGAAGGAGCGAGTGAGTGCTACAGCTCTGCAGATTAACGCTTTAACGACTGGTTTTGATATCCAGAGGGTAATTGAGAACGGCATGACTGGGAAATTGAAAGGTGTTCACTGTCCAGGCGTTGGAAAACGAGCTCTAGTGGTGCTTTTGGAGAATATTAACCTGGATAAAGGTCCGAGTTGCGCTATGATTCGACAAGTGATCGATGGGAAAGGGAGTTTTATTAAAACAACGAAGGAATATGTGGAGTTTCGCGATCTGGCAGTCTGGTGTTCGTTCTCCGTATCTTCTTGTGGTTATCCGAGAGTTCCTTCAAGGTTATTGAGGCATTTTCACATGGTACGTGAGGTATTTTTACTTGTGAAAACGTATAATGTACTCATTTAAAAGTTGTATAAGATTTGGTTACCAGATCAATCGGATCAAGTGTTCGCGCAGGTTGTTCCCATGTTCACCACGTACTTTCGAAGAAGATATGAAGGTGTTTTCGGCAATTTAACCAGTTTTATCCATCGGATCAGTCAATTCCCCGTTCAAATGTTCAAAAGTGCTAGAAAACGGTGGAAACCTTCAGCTGTGGCTCCTCATTTGCTGCTAAACATCGGGAGCATACTCTCCGTGTTTATTAGCCTCATGAACGTTTCGGTGGGTCGCGTTCCAGCAGATCCCGCGACGGAATTCGAGCTCTTGACGTTGTTTTTCACTCTCCAACTTCATCGAAACCGGTTTCTCGACCGGTTAAACCTCGACCAACTTCAGTCTCTTTCGCTTCGGACAGCCAAGAAACTCGGATTTAGTGCTCAAAGTTTAGGATTTCTTCGCTCTCCTGAAGATTTTTTCTTTGCCGATTGTGGAGATACTGAAGGGATTACGAGAACGAGCGCAAAAGCCCTCACAACACTGTTCGTTGCTGGGGAAGAGCGATTCCACTGGTACCACAAAACGACACTCAAAGTCAATACAACCGACAGTTCTGTACCAGATCCGACTCCAATTTTAAGTGAATTAAATCCCAAAAGCTCTCAAAGTCCACGAGGCAAGGGGATTCGATCTGATCGTCTGTTAACAGACCAAAGCGGTTCTACGCCATCAACTTCAGCTCAACAAGCAGCGATTATCCGACGTTCGTCGTTAGCGATGGTGGCTTTGAAGACTGGACGACCAGACGAGAAAATTACTGCAATTCCATCGTTTTACCAGCTTCAGAACACTTTGGACATGTACAGTTTCCTCCAGAGTGGAGTACGACATTTACTACTCAACGGATCGGATACTGCTGACCGGAGAAGTACTACAATGGTGGCGTGTGGTACTTTATCCTTCCAGTTCCGAGAAATCTGCACTGAATTACGTCTCACAGACTTTATTGAGAACGTGAAGGGGATCGTACTGGAAGCAGGGCTTAAAGCCATTCAGACAGTGCTGTACGTTGAGTTTGAGGACTTGAACGATGAAGAAGTGGCACTTTTGGTGTATTTAATCCGACAGGATGATCTGCCTCCGCATATTTATTCTTCAGCTGATAAAGTGAAGCTCCACGCTGTTGCTCAACCACCAAAAGGCTTACCACCTGCTTCTCCTGTAAACAGATCGTCATTTCTCCAAGAAGTGACGACTACCGAAAAGGAAAAGCAGAAACGAACACCAGTGAACTGTTCTGCCCATGTCATGGCTATTTTCCGAGAGAATGTGAGGCGAAGTCTCTACATGGTGCTTTCAGTTGGGTACGAACAAGTTTTTGCTTTCATAGAAATAAAGGATTAACTCTTTGTTTGTAGGAATACGGCTAGATTGCTTGAGTTTATGAAGTCCCAGCCGTCCGTTTACTATCGATTTGTATTGAAAACATTCCCGAGATGGCAAGATGTATCGGCTGAAGCTGTGTGCAATAGTGCGCTGTATGAATGGGCTTCTTTGAGTGAAAACACTGCTATTTCTACTACTGTTCGAGAGATTATGCTACTCGTTCACCGTACAGCTGAAGGGTTTTGTAGTCAACTTCAGTCGCCCTCTTCGATCTGTGGGAGGAGATTTGGTGCTGTAACTACGCAGCTTGACGACATGATACGAGTTTTTAAAGTTCTATTCGCCTTTCAGCACCGGAAATTAGAGAATCAGCTTCGAGATGTTGAAAAAGCGTTGCGATTCCTAGCCAAACGCTTGTCCCAGACGAATCTTCGTGTTGCAAAGGAAGAAACGAGTGAAGTGGCTCAAAATGACGCCAGTCAGGCTGTTGTGGATACAACAACACAACTGGCAGCTCAGGAATCACTCGAGAGAGAAGCAAGACGGTTATTTCTGCTGGATGAAGAACGTTGTGCTAAAATTCAGAGCGAAATCGAAACGGAGAGGGCGAATATCCAACGAGAATTATCCAAGACTCTACCGGACGTACAGGAAGCCACTGAAGCTCTGTCTCAAATCAACAAATACCACATCGTCGAGATGAAATCGTTCACGAATCCCCCACAGCTCGTACGTTTAGCCATGCAGGCGGTATGTGTGTTACTGGATGCTCCTCCGACTTGGAGTGAAGCATTACGGATTTTAGCAGATATTCACTTTCTGGATCGACTCCGAAACTTTGACAAGGACAGTATGGACCCTTCGCTGATTGATCGCGTTAAGTTTTACGTGAATCATCCGGATTTTTCAATGGAGAACATGAGAAGAGCTTCTCTAGCTTCAACTACACTTTGCAAGTGGGTTTTAGCGGTGGTTCGGTACTTTGAAGCTATGAAACGTGTTGCTCCGACGCAGAAATTACTAGAGGAGACGGAGAAAAACTACTTGGTTATTGAGGAGCGAGCACAAGCCGAGAAGAGGAAACTCGTGGATATTGAACTCCATTTAGCGGAGCTTCGAGCTTGTCATACTCACAATCTTCAACGGGAAATTGAACTCCAACGAACACAAGAGACACGACTACGCTGGAAATGCTCGGTGACTTCGTTTGGGCATGTGATTAAGCAATGGTATGACGCTACACGGGAGCGGATGGGGTGTATTGAGAAACAGAGGGATAATCTATTGGGAGATTGTGCTATTGCCGCGACGTTAATTATCTTTGGAGCTGAAAAATCACATGAAGACCGGGAAAAACTGGTTTCAACATGCCGAGAAGCGATTCAAACGCATTTCGCATCACCTTCGTATCCTGTAGCAGTGAATATATCGACAATGTTACAGTATTGGGTATTGAGTGGAGAAGGGTTGACAATACATTTACAGAAAACGATTGTCGATATGAAGGACGAAGAGGATGAAGCATTCAGCTGTAGTCTTTTCCTTATGGATCAAGTCCAACAAGTGTGTTTTAAGATCCCGTTCCTTGTGGATCCTTTGGATCGTGGAGTTTCGTGGATTAAACAGGCCTATCGGAGCTCAAATTCATGTGCGACGCCGTCGAAAGGAGCTTCTCGGAGTGAATTCAACCGACGAGACGAACCTGGGGCTGTAGTTGTGGTAGATGCAGGCGATTCAAGTTTACTGCGTTCGATTGAGACGTGTTTGGCTCAAGTTCCCCCCTCCATGGTACATCTTGTCGATTGTATTTTATTTTTGTTGACGATCTTTAACTTTTTGCTGTTGTCAGATTCTGATTGAAAATGCATCGGAAGGAGACGAGAGCACAATCCAAGCAGCATTGGAGCTGATCGTTATGTTAAAGGAGAAAAGTTCATGTGCCGTGTATTTCGCGGCTAAAACTCTGAGTAAAGCTACGTCGTGGACACCAAAGGTAAATGTCTTGATTTTGACGATAGGAATGTCACTGATGTATTGTTATTATTGCTTACAGACGTGGAGCTATTTTGCTGTTGTTGACTTCACCCCCACACGACAAGACCTGGAGAACCATGTTCTAACGTTATTATACCAGAACTTGGAAGAACCAGTACAGAGTGAAATTCAGTCAATCCAGTTCAAGTTGAGTGTCGAAAAGACGAAAGAGGACCATCTTTTCAAGAATTTCCTTACAAATTTGTGTGTAGCAAGTGGCCAAGCAACGTCGCCTGCTGGTTTGGGCTCGGTTGCAGCAATTGTATCCGCGTGGATATCGCCTGGCGCTGGTAACCAGGGCTTTTACGACCAGGAATCCATGGAACGCATTTCTTCCCAGCTTGGCGACTTCAATTCCGTCCGCCAAAATCGAAAATTACTCCAAGAAAATCTCCAGAATTTATACAGTGAGCGGAGGCAAGCACTTGCATTTGTACGTCGGGCACGAGCTTTTGCTCTGACTGAAGAAGGAATGGAGAGGCTTAGTCCATCACTGCATCTCTCGCTCGCACACACTTTAGCCAGAATTGACGAAAGTTTGGCAGATTCACTGCAAAAAGACTCGGAACTGCAGCATACAGGTATTGACAATATCACAATGCGCACTTCTGCCTTGTTCATTCGACAGAGGCTTGCTGGACTCCCAACTTCCTATCACAGGACATATATGCTGATTCTGGTGCTGTCGATCGGAGAAATCAATAGAGAAAGTGATAAAATCGTCAAGAATACCCTAGTTTCTGGTGTACGTGAGCGTATCCTGCAATTGTATTCAAGAGGAAATTTCAGCCATGTTTCGGATAAAATTGTGGAGACAGACCCAAGTGAAGCGATCAAGCAGACAACTCGAGTCTTCGTTCACCAGATCATTGCGATTTCTCTCGTCTCATTCACAGTTCCTTGTAAATCTCGACTCGAAGATGAACTTTTGGACCCGTTCCTGAAAATTCAAAAGGGGTTCCTCCAATTTTGTGACAAAAAATATAGTAAAGAGATCGAGCAAGCGTTATACCACGACATGATCGAGAACTCGTCGGACTGGAAGAGATACTTGAAGGAAGCAGCCTGTTTTGATTCTCCAACCGAAATTTCCAGTGGTCGAAACCCGAAATTCTCAGTAAAATCTATCCCCTGGCCGCCATGGACAGAACAAAACTTCACTTTACTTGAACGCCTTCAGATCCACTTCACACTCTTCGACTGTATCCCCCTTCGCCTTATGGATAATCTCATCTCAAGCTACTTTGGAGAGCATGAAATACTGGCCTTACTTGAAGATGGAGGGATCGTACGACCGAGTGTGGATTCCCTAGTGAAAACAACGGGTTTCTCGACACCTCTGCTTATTCTCACCGACTCGAAAGAAATCACAGTCGATGGTTCCTCCATTGTACGACAATGTGCCAGACGAAGGGGAATCCCACCTGAAGCAGTCGCTTCTTTGTCTATTGGACTAGGATCAACACTACGACATCCTGGAATCTGGGGATATCGTGATAAAACGGTCAATACATTGGAGAATGACCGTGTTACTCGTGATATTACAGCAGTGACGAAACTCAAAGACGTTTTCATGGATCCAGGCTGGACGATAATCGAAGGAGCTTCATCCTTGAGTATCGCGAATGCTTTACGGCTTGAGATCGGGCGTCTCAGTGACGTAAAATCCACAAGCCACAAGTTCCACTTATGGCTGGTGGAGGATCTTCCAACTGGTCGAGATTTAAACCTCATTCCAGCCCAAAGGCTCTTCTTAGAGCCACCGCAGACGCTTCAACAGCACTACGAGAACTTCTTACAGTCAGAGCGAGAGCGCAGAGAAGCTGAAAAACTCAAGAAACTGGAGAAAAATCAGCAGAAACAGGAAAATCCCAGTCGTCCACCACCTCTTTCACGCCATGCCTCATCGATTCTCACTGCTCTCCAACGTAGCAGTACTGAACACGAGCATATTCAAGCAGCGTTGTGGCTTTTCCACTCAATTTTCCGTCTTCACCTCACAACTGCTCGGATTCCAGCCGACATCTTCATTTCACATTGCGAACTGGATCGAGCTACCCGTTTGATTCAACTTCATCTACATCAACGAGTTTTAGCTGCTACCGTCACATCTGGATCTTCTTCAAAAGCTCAAACGTCTACACCATCGTCAACTGCAGTGGTTGAAGCACATGGGAGGACTTTGATGGAACTAGTAGCTTTGATTTACACTGGTCGATTGCACGGAGATGAGCGAGCTGCTCAATGTCGAGAACTATTAACCTGTTGTCTTCGCAGTGGTTCTCTTGATCTCCATAGTGGAGATCAGGATTTATCGTTAGCTGCTCGCATTCTTCAACTACGTGAACGGCTAATGACTACTACGATGGCTTCGTCTTCTAAACTGTTTGAGAGGTTAGAAGCTGATCTTCTCCCTGTAGGTCTTCAGTACCAGCACTGCACATACGAATCTTCACTTGTTCTGAAGAATTTGGCTACGATTTACAATTCCTCTTCAATTGAAGACAGTACAAGTGGAGTAGCAGCTATTGCAGAGTTTTTGCCGATCGCCCAACAGCATCTGGAGGAGTTAATGGCTGTTTTTCCAGATAAAACCAGTCTTTTGAGCAGCATCCAGCAGCTACAGAAGCAAAAGAGGGAAAGTATGGTCAGTAGTTGGGGAAAGAAGAAGTCAAGCAGAACTGAAGAATTCCCAGTGATTCAGAAGAACCCCACTCGACACCCACCGATTCGACAGGGAAGAGTAAGCACTTTACGTCGACAGCAATACGCTTTAACACAGTTGCAGCAACAACCGAACGCCCACTTAATTCAAGTAGAACTTCCAGCTATGGCGAGCTACTTGACGTTCATCTGGTCGAAAGCTGAAATGTTCTTGTCGTTGCGGTTGGAAAGTGTGGAACTCATGGATCCAGACATCACTGAGGCTGTTAAGGCGTTAGCTCGAGGGAATCTGCCCTCAACATGGAGAGGTGATGCAAGATCCACGAACGGCGAAGGATATTCGACTCCGACGCGATTGGATAAGTGGTTACGTTGGTTCCAGCAAAGTGTCGCCTTTTACCATACACACCAACAGTGTGTGATGGCTCTCGCTCCTGTTCGGATCGATTCGGTCTGGTTACCAGCGCTTCAACGACCAAAAGGTTCGTCACTTCATCATGTATAGCTCATTTTCATTTTGAAAACCTCACTGACTTGAAATTTTGCAGATCTCTTGTATTCATTCCGTTACAGTATTTCCAAGAGAACTGGTCTTCCTCTCTCCAGCATTTCGTTGGTAGTGCTACCTCACCTGAAACCGCAGTCACTTGAAGCTCCAGTTCAAGCAGAGGCGAACGCTTCGGATACTCTCGGTTCCATCGTACTTAGCGGATTTTTTCTATCGGTACGGATGCCCTGATCCCCGCTCGTTTGCTGTTGGGTTTGCTAACATTTTTCATGTGGTTTAGAATGCTGGATGGTCTGTAGCTTCGGGAACTCTATCGGAACAAAGTCACTATGACCCCCTATCATCTACAGCATGTCGATCCCAACCACTTCCACCTTTGAAAGTGCATGCCACAACTCGGTTCAGCCGTGACTCGAAAGCGTTAATGCTACCGATATCACCTTCTGCAGACTCGCGACCTCTTCCGAATCAGGCAGCTATCAGCTTGGATTTCTTTCGGTGTCCTCTCTACCAGTGTCCAGACCACTTGGAGCCAATCAAGACACCTTTGGAACACATTTTCCTCCCCATTCCAGTCGAGCTAAACGCTGGGATCATAGCTGCTTCGTACTGTACTCTCTCAATTTGCTCGAGCAGTACTCACAGATACCATCAATAAATTAGCAGCAAGTTGCCATGTTACGTGCACTTAACTTGTCATCTCCTGAAAGTACGACAAGTGGAAACACCCAAATGAACTTCTGCTTCTTCTTCATCGTCGCAGTTGAATCCGTATCTCGCTTTTTGCTTCAGTAGCGCTAGGATCACTCGAAACCCGTCGCCTGGGGTATCAACACTGACTGAATCGACCATCCCTTCCTTCTCCGAGACCCAGAAGAAATTCCAATTGTTGGTTAGATCGGTCACCAATATCATCAGACGATTGTTGGCGATAAAATCTAGCGCGCTTATTTCGGACAGATTCTGGAATAATACGCTGTCTTTCAACTCTCGTTCCACCTCAACTAAAATCCGCAGTCCGGTAAGAAGGACAACACATGCGGCATTTTCACGACGATATTATCCAGTATGACAAGATCTGCCTGCCCAGCGAGTTCAGTATCAAAGTGACCAGGGATATTCGCCCAACAGTTTTAGTCCAGTTGTGTCATTTACTCCTTTCTTCGCTTCTGACTCCGTGTGACGATGGCCTGGCGACAACAGGCATCTGCTGACAGCTTACCAATCCCGCAGCCAAAAGCGTTGGGATGACCAGAGCTCATCGCCAACAACACAAGTACACAGACGGCAGGCCAGATCGCACGCAAGCTCAGCTGGCAAGGCTGACTTGCACACACGGCTGCAACAAGAACAACCGCAAGGACGCTGCTCCCTGGACGGCCAAGGCGGCCGGCGAGAGCGCCCAAAGACTAGCATTAGAATCGATCACTTTGCAATTTACTTTGCACTACCAAAGCAACCAATACACGTTGCATTTTGCAGGGAGTTCCAGCTCCCAAACTGGCAGCACGTCACAAAGTTAACTTTAGTTGTCATTCGTGCAAGAACGATGAGAACTCGCAGCGGAAGATCGATTCAAGGCAATACAAGGATGCAAGTCGACCAAGCCGCTGGAGTAACCAACCCGGATGCAAGCAGGACAATGACGGACACCGACTTTAATACGGTGATGCCCGTCACGTCGTCTGCGCTGATGCCACCGTACCTGACCGACGTCTCCCACCAGGCCCTAGTGAAATGGAAGAGAGAGCGTCAAGAGTATGAAGACGCCGTCGAGGCTCACTGCGCCACGACAGGCGAAGACAGAACGAAGGCGTTGATAAGCGTCAAATATTCGTTGAATCGGCAACTGCTGGAGACGCTTTGCAAGTTCGAGTGGAACACGACGATCGAGGATGTGACGGAAGCTCGTATCGTTGCGGAGCTCGACAAAATTGTGAGCAACGTGATGAACGACGCCATCATCGACGTCGACTCGATCTTCAAGACCGAGTTGAAGATGGATATGCGAGAGCGCGATGTGAAAGCGCGGGTGATTAAGTATTTCATGAAATGCGATGAGGTGATCATGCAGCATGGGTTAGCTGGTACTTTTTCGACCATCGCTGGTATCAAGGAAAAGTGCAAGATACTTAAACGTCATCTTGAACCTGCAGCACTGCGTGACGCAATTGACACGCACCATCGCCTCGTCGACCCGTCTAGCAAGACGGACGAGACTAAACTGTACAGCCTCGTCAAGGAGAAAGCGCTTGAACAGGAAAAGGTTTTCCATCTACTATCGAAACGCAATCGTCAGCAACCACGACGCACTGACGACGGTACGAGAACCATGAGGAACAGTGAAAAGCCTCCGAAGCCGAGTAACAATCAAGGTTTCGCTGCCGAAAGGCACAATGAGGCGAAATCGAACCGCTTGGTGGTGAAATCAAGCGCAACGAAGAAATCCCAGCCGTCAGCTGAGAGCAAGCCAAGAACAGGTTGTTTTCACTGTGGCAAAGACCACTGGTTGAGCCAGTGTCCTGACCTCGATGAAGTAGCCAAGGAGGCGCTACTTGCTGAGAGAAAAAGCAAGAAAGGAGCCAATGGCAATGGGCCGAAGCGTTACCGAACCAAGCGCCTAGAACAATCTACTGTCCCAGTCAGTGACGGCCGCACAACGTTTTTGCTCAACGACACGGTTGAGGTACCATGTTGTGCTGATAGTGGCTGCGATTTAAACATCATCTCCCGGAAACACGTTGAACTGCTCCAAGCACAGGACTCAACCGTTGAACTAATTGAGCTAGATGAGCCTGTGCACTCGCAGGCAGTTGGAGGAACAACTCTGATCTCTACTCACGCGATCGACGTGAGACTTACGATCAACACCGCTGCAGGTCCCGTGAGATGTCAAGATCCCAAGAGATGTTTGATCATAGAGTCGGATGAGAACGAGATGCTTGTAGGCAAGCTTTTGCTCGTCGAACTGGGGATTGACATTGAGCAACAATTGGAGTACCTTGCGTGTCGGGGACCAGACGATGATGACTCTTTCGATGGGCCGGATGGTATGCCACCATGCAAGCCGAATAAAGTCGAGGTCGTACAGAATGTGGTTGACGCTCTCGTACACGATGCTATCGACCGCGGTGTGATTGACGACTATATCACGACGCGACTATACGAGGTGCTCCACAAGCACAGCGGCTGGCGACTTGAGTTGGGCGATGATCCGCCTGCGAGGGTACCGCCACTCAAGATTCGGTTGAAGCAGAATGCTACACCGTACCGATGCAAGGTACGGCAATACAGCCCAGACAAATCCGCTTTCCTCGAAGCATTCAACAAGCGCCTAGTGGAACTAGGCTGGGTGTTCGAGAACCGTGAGAGTCGATGGTGCTGCCCGGCGTTGCCAGTCCGCAAGCCAAGCACCAACGAGTTCCGGCAGACTACTGACTACAGGCCGATCAACGGAATGACGGAGCCTATCGCTGGTGTGATGCCAAGCTTGGAGATTGCCCTCGAGCATTGCAAGGGAATGATGTATTACGCGATGTTTGATTTCTTGAAGGGATTCTGGCAGCTTCCTCTCCACAGGAGCAGCCAAGAATTATTGTCATACATGACGGACAAGGGTGTTTTCACGCCAACTCGAGTGCCACAAGGCAGTAGTGATGCGGCTCTACACTTTCAATCAACTGTGGAAATGGTTCTAGGGAACCTTGTCAACAAATGTGTGATTGTGTGGATAGATGACTTGCTGGTATTCGCCAACTCGCAAGAAGAGCTGGTGGATGCAACTGAGGCTGTTTTGAAAAAGCTCGATGAACACGGCCTCATTCTCAATCCGAAAAAGAGTGCTGTATTTCTCACGGAAGTGCGATGGTGTGGCAGGATCATCAACAAACATGGTATCGGCCACGACCCCGAGCGAATCCGTGCACTACGGGAAATACCGACTCCGGCAACTGCGGCGGAACTCCAACAGTTCTTATGCGCCAGCACCTGGATGCGTGCTGGGCTTGTAGACTATGCTCGTGTGGCTCGGCCATTACAGGAGCGTCTTGATGCTGCACTGGCGGGCACACGAAAGACGAAGAGAGCTGCTGCGGGTATCCGTATCGAGTTGACGACCGAAGAAGAACAAGCTTTTGAAGCAGTGAAGGAACTCCTGAGCAATTCGGCGACACTAGCATACCCGGACCCAGACAAGCAGTTGTGTCTGCTCTCGGACGCCTCTGACAGAGGATGGGGACTGGTTGTCTCGCAAGTTCGACAGTGGAAACCCGATGTACCTATCCAAGAGCAGGACCATGAACTCTTGATCTGCATGGATGGCAACTTCAGCGGATCGGCGCTCAATTGGAGTGTAATTGAGAAAGAGTCGCATCCAATTGTGCACGCGTGTGAAAGACTGGAGTACCTACTTCTAAGGCCACAAGGATTTCGACTCTACTGCGACCATCGGAACATTATCTTTCTCTTCTCGCCAAGCAAGGAGTTAAAAAAGCACGTTCGTGGCAAACTTCTTCGTTGGTCCACGAAGCTGCTAGAGTACCGATATACCATCGAACATATTGCCGGCGTCCATAACGTGTGGGCAGACCTCATCTCACGGTGGGGCGGGAAGCAGCAACCAGCAGCACGAATTCACTCGGCGAAACGATTTACTCGATCAAAACGGAAACATGCAGAGAGTGTTGCAATGACCAAGAATGACATGACGCCACTTCGTCCACTGGACCAGAATGGATTCGTGTGGCCCACGACCGACGAGATCGGCAGCATTCAGGCTCTGCATGTAACGCCAAAAGGTGCTGTGCCGGGCAATGATGATCTGTGGCGAGTCAATGGTTTGATCTGGATACCAAGTGATGCAACCGAGCTGATTGAAAGACTGCTGATCATTGCTCACTGTGGCCACAACGGACACCGCGGCATGAATGTGATGACGAACCACATCCGCCGGCTGTTCAGTATTGGTGGACTTAGCAGGATGGTATGCGACTTCTGCGAGAAGTGCCTACTCTGCCTGCACGTGAAGGGCGGCGTGGTGATTCCACGGCCTTTTAGCGAAACACACCATACCTACGAACGCAACCACACCCTGCACTGGGATTTCCTCACACTTGGTGAATCTTTTGGAACGTCGCGTTACGTACTAGTATTGAAAGATGAAGCAACACATTTCGCGGAGCTGGTTGAATGCGACGGACCTACATCGGAAGTTGCAGCTACTTCTATCCTAGACTGGTACAGTCGATTCGGGCCACCTAGTGTGTGGGTCAGCGATTCAGGATCACACTTCAAGAGCAAGGTTATATCTGAATTAGGTCGACGACTGAAGAGCCGTCTCGAGTTCATCCTCGCATACACCCCGTGGAAGAATGGCTCTGTAGAGCGGGTGAACCGCGACATCACCCAAGTACTGAAGGCATTGGCACTGGAATTCAAAGTGAGCATGCACGACTGGCCGTACCTACTACCACTAGTGCAGTCAAGCATCAATCACTCTCCAGTTGCGTCACTGGCCACAACTTGCTAAGCTACGAGCTGACCTCCAAGAAATGCACAAACCTGTCAAGGCAGAACGCAAACGCCAAGCTGAACGGTACCGGGCACGATACCATTACCATCAGCGTGTGAACTTCTCGATCGGAGACTACGTGTTGCGCTCACGTGTCGATGAGAAACCTCATGCAAATAAGCTACGCGTGATGTGGGTCGGTCCATACAAAGTGGTTGGCAGTGCTGACTACTACTTTACAGTTGAACATCTAGTCAACGGGACTACAGTGAATGTGCACCCATCTCGCCTAAAACTCTACGCAGACGACTCACTCAACGTGACCGAAGAACTGCTGGACCATATTGCCTCGCAAGGGACACTGATGGCCGTGGAGTCTATCTTGGAGCACAGAATGAACCCTGACATGGAAGCCTACGAGATCAAAGTCAAGTGGATGGGTCTCGAGACTATCGAGGACTCTTGGGAACCGCTGAAGACCATGCATGAAGATGTACCACAACTACTGCTACAGTACGCGAACAAAGCAAACGATGATGATTTCCTACTCGCTGTTACCTCCCAGACGAAGTCCAAGACGCCAAGGCAACGCACGAACTGAGTTACAGGCATTTCCTGTCCAATTGCATATGATGTATGAGAGTTTCGAGATCTTGCAAGCATTTCCAAGTCGCGCCGCAATGGGTATCTTGAGTCCGACCTCAGACACATGTTCTAGTCAACTTTCAGGCGTTGGATCTCACATCAACAAGTGCATTCAAGTTTCAAGCAACTCTACAATCTGGTTGGCTGATATTCGGATTTCTCGGTTCTGATTGGGCAAAAAGGCCAAGGAGAGATTTGTTGCAAATCCGAGAGATCACAACCTATAACACTGCAACGCGTTGAAGTTGGAGGACCGGTCATGTACAGTATGTGACGAGGCAGTCACAACCGGACGATAGAATCGCATGTACGCTGGAGGGACGATTTAGACTGAGGATTGAAAGCTTGGGGGGCAGTGTGACGATGGCCTGGCGACAACAGGCATCTGCTGACAGCTTACCAATCCCGCAGCCAAAAGCGTTGGGATGACCAGAGCTCATCGCCAACAACACAAGTACACAGACGGCAGGCCAGATCGCACGCAAGCTCAGCTGGCAAGGCTGACTTGCACACACGGCTGCAACAAGAACAACCGCAAGGACGCTGCTCCCTGGACGGCCAAGGCGGCCGGCGAGAGCGCCCAAAGACTAGCATTAGAATCGATCACTTTGCAATTTACTTTGCACTACCAAAGCAACCAATACACGTTGCATTTTGCAGGGAGTTCCAGCTCCCAAACTGGCAGCACGTCACACTCCGTTAACCACGGGCTGCGACCTTCGTTCTTCTTTGCCAGGAAGAGTGTCAAAGTCGGATAAGGGACTCTGCTTAAAAATCATCGCTTTTGGTCTTGATCACCTTCTTTAAAGCACTCACAGACCTGCTATTGTCGATGGTGACTTCGAACGTGGTTTCCGCAATGCCAACAATCGCACTGTGCGATTCGCACATAAGAGCTTCATCATGTTTCTTCGAGCTGGTGGGTTCAGGAATGAGTCCTTTAGAATGAAATGAAATGATACAGACTAATTAACTAGCGAGGGCATTTTGTCCTAGAGTCCCGTTCTTCCCTTGGACGAGTATGGCGGGCTTGTGCCATGATGCGCCACGGGGTGTGGCGATAGCGGTCAGGGATTACTTCCGGGGAGAGCGTCTACTCGTCGAAGCAGGACAGGAGAATACACTCTCGTACGGACTAATTACTCGCGACGGAAACTGGAGGCCGGACGTGGGAGATGTTTGTCTTTACTGAGAAGAGTCTCCGTCTCATCCACGACGTCGTATGCGCTCTGCGTTGCGTTTTCGAGCCACCTGCGAGAAGAGTAGTCGGAGACCGCCCTGGTAGTATTGTGAACCCCTTCGACAGACTCTTCGCAGCGGAGTTTCTAGCTCCGGCTCAAGCTCAACCGTGACTTAGCCCCACAGCGATTCCAGGCGTCGGCATCCGACCGAAGTCTAGATCACGCTGAGAAGCGAATCTAATGCTGAAACTCGGTACATACGTAAAAGACGCTTTGGTGTGTCTGGTCGATGTTAGAAGAAGACGGGACTGCGCGTACAGCGCGGCCAGGACACAGAAGTACCATTATGCGTGGCGAATGGACGCCGAAGGTGATGGTGGACACGCGAGCAGTCCTTGAAGTGGTTAAGGTTGCGCCCACTTGAAGTCCCTCCGGCTCGGGAGTGTGACGGCGGGCGGTGCTATCCCGGTGGTCACTGCCGGGGATGGGTCACAGCCCACCAATCTGGATAAAGCCGCAGAGCTCTCTACACAATGCGCTTTCGGGGCAGAAAATTGGCACGAGCATGTAGGTCCATTTGGTGCAGCTTGTGGCATCTTCGTAGGGCGGGGGGCGTGTGTGTACGGCGCACAAGCCAGGTATATCTACCGCAACTACCGAAAACGCCACGTCATCTTTGCCGGATCGGCGTACAACGTTGCTATCGATATTATGCACAATGGCCTGTGTACTGGAGGCTAGTACCAGCTCTGTGTAACTTCGGTACGGAAATAACTCATACGACGGACTTGTGGTTGACAATCTCGCAGTACATGAGGCAGGGGATCACGATGGCCTGGAGCCGGAGATAGGAAGTCAGGCCCTGGAGCTAGAGAGTATCGCTGCGGCGGAAGCTCGAAATCACTCGGCGGTGGGACCACACAACGTATCTTGCGGACTACATCATGCACTAGAGGCAGCGAGATAGCATTAAATTCGTACGTCTCAAAAACTCGTTTCGGGAATTGAATCACCACGGGCCACGCAAAGCACAGCTGCATCAGCTTATCATGTAGCGTGACCTCTGCATTGGTAACTTCATTGCTAGCCACTGCAAGGCCAAACAGGAACTCCACTCGCCCCCTAACACCAGCGAAGTTACTATTAGGAGCTGCATGTTCCGCAAATCTCCTCGCAATGTCGTCTGAACGCCCGATCTTCAACATGTACGACGCTTTGCCACCGACCACCGGGCCGTGGTGCAATCCTCTGAAGGCTTCCGTAGTTTCACAGTGTAATGCATACACACCTGATGTTGCCTCGGGTACGTACTGCAGACCTGGATCGCGTTGCCCTTGAAAAACTGCACGCTGATTATCTACCCTTTTGATTTTACTCCAGTCAGAACGTATTTTATCCACGTAGGCGCGCATTTCATTGTTCATATACGCGTGCTCAAGCCTGAGGTATGTGGTCTCAGGAATGCGAGAGCTGAAAACAGATTCGGGAGATAATCGGGCGTCGAATTCACTAACGAGTAGTCATTCACATTGAAAGTGCTGAGCAACCACATCCGACAGGTTTCGCAGTCTATTATGCAGCATTTTGTTGAGAATAGACGTCCATGGGACGAAAGGGACTCCCTCATGGAAGTGTACTTCCGGGAAAATCTTCTCGTTATCTCTCAAAGTGTCATGCGGGACCATGGGGTGAGCGTTCCACTCGGCAAAATTCACTCGGAGGCATGGTCTGGGTGTAGTCCATTGCTGAATCTTGGGGCGGTGAAAGCGGAAGTGAGCCCACGCGTAGTAGCTGATTCCGCTTAGGGATGAGGTTCATGGGGGGCGCTCTTCATGCGTCCATGGTCCAATCAGAGAGCTGCTAATAACCTTGGGGAGCTCCATTCGGTTCAACTTGGGGAACTCCATACGGCTCAACCTCAGAGCCTTTCGAGACAAGAGCAGACGGCGGTGATTTAAGCAATATTGCTCACTGCAGCTCCGAGCCAGCGGAACTTCGCCTCGTGCACGCCACGCACTGGCAAAGACGCTCTCGCCGTACGTGACATTCTCCATCCAGTCAGCTCCGAAGCGGTCAGCAGCTCCATTTACCGCTAGCAGATCTGCGCGGCTGTCTAGGCGCAATTGATATACGGAAGTCTGTTCCCGTCACGCCAGCCAAGCTTAATGTACATGTACGGCAGCTAACTTCGCTGCTAAGCGCCTTAGTTCAAAGCAGCTCGAGATCACCTCACAATCAAACTTGCGCTTCAACGGACGGAGCTCGTGCTACCAACTCGTGCTACAACGGACTCATGGATGTACAAACACACCTACGATGACACAATGGCATTCATTTCATCCGGCCACATGCCAATCTAATCCCACGACCAGGTCAACGTCCTCATGAAGCGCTGGATCGACACGGCATACTGTACCTACTGCGATTAGCGCCATTGACGCGGCGAGTCAATGGCGTGGTCCAGTGGACCGCTACAGCGAGACAGCTTCCTATTGCGGCAAGACATGCTTCCGAGGCATACGAGGGAAAGTTTGTGGTGAAGTATGGCTGTACGGTACAGCCAGCACGCGTCCGATTCGCCCACATCGTCACTGTAGCCCGGCAACGCAACTTCCCTGCTGCAATCGACCTTGGTCAAGGTTGAGATGGCGATTATGGGGATCCCCATATTCCAGCTACGGAATATGGAGAGCGACGACATATCCAAACGCGACGCAGGACACTTCGTCAGGGGCACCGCCGTGATCTCAGTCGTGTGCATTCGTGGTATCATCGTCGAAGGGAAGAACCTCCTGGAGAGGTTGTGGAACGGATAAGGGGGCAGCAGCTAGCTGAGATTGCTGAGGTCGCAACGCGTACACGAGAAGTTAACAGGCGCAGAATCCTCCGGGGTCATCTCATACATGCTGCCCAGCTACTCCAGCAACCAGCCAGCCATTTCGGTATTATCGGTAATACCGGTATACCGTGTTTACAAAATGTTACCAATTACTGAGCCGGGCACCATTGTCATTGATCCCCGGCTCAACGGATTTCAAAAGTTGCATACTCTCCCTTTTTTAAACCCCGAATAAACATATATCGGGGTCCAAGGTAGTCCCCGGCTCAACGGAAATAGGATTGTGCGTTAGCAAAATTTGTTTGAGACGGAGCAAAATCGAGCCCAAAGCGAAATATTGCGTTGCCGTGGCCAATCAGATTCCAGAATCTGTTATATCGGATATGATGTGGGTGGATTAGTGATGGCTGCTCCACAAATAAATAGTTCGTGCGTACAACTTATGACGCCTTTGTCGACCGCCGAGCCCTCGGACGAGGACAAGCGACTGAATGATGAACTACTGCAGACGTTAAGGTGTGATCTGCGTTTTTGTAACCCCATAGCTCTTATTTAAAGTCTCACAACGTGTGACTATGTACGACCAGGTCCTGTGGTCTGTACGAAAGTGAGGAACAGCTTGCGCGTCGCGACCGTGTTCTGCAAAAGCTGCAACGAGTGCTGCAGGAGTACGTACTGCACGAAGGGCTTGAACATTACAGCGAGGAGGAGGCAGCGACCAAGCGCGTGCAGCTGCCCACCTTCGGTTCGTGTCGACTTGGCGTACAGAGCGCGGAAGCCGACATTGATACGTGCGTACATTTTTATCTGTGCGTACAGTACATGTACGCACGCACGCTACTAACGATCATTTCTCTGTTTAGACTGTGCATTGCGCCAAGGTTCTGCTCTCGCGCGAGCTTCTTTGAGAAGGCTCCGATCCTATTAGAAGCTACACCTGACGTAAAGGGGCTACGTGTCATCAGCGACGCCTTCGTACCTGTGATCAAGATGAAGGTGGACGATATCCCAGTGGACCTGCTGTTTGTGTCGCTTGATCTGGATTCTATTCCTGAGGATCTCAATATCCTAGACGATCAGTACTTGCGAGGAAAGGATGAAGCCTCAGTGAGAAGCTGCAATGGCGTCAGAGTGACCGAGAAGATTTTGCAGCTGGTGCCGAACCAGGAACACTTTAGGACAACATTGATCGCTGTGAAACATTGGGCCCGAGTACGTGGCATTTATTCGAACGTTTTAGGCTTCCTCGGAGGTGTGAACTGGGCAATCTTGGTGGCGAGAATATGCCAGTTCTACCCGAATTCGCTACCGGCGTCGCTGCTATCGCGTTTCTTCAGGATATACCAGATGTGGACGTGGCCGAATCCTATCATGCTCGACCGGGTGGACAACCCACTCAACCTCAGTTTCTCGGTGATGCAAATGTTTTTATTTTCTTTATCTTCGGATACAGACGAGATCTCTTGTCCCCATCGTGACTGTGTCTGGTGTTTGCTGAGTGATTTTCAGAACTGACGTGTGACTTGGTGAATCAGGGTTGGAACCCGAAGGTCAACGTTCGCGACCGGATGCACTTGATGCCGATCATCACGCCGGCATATCCGGCGTTGAACTCATCGTATAATGTGATGGCCACGACCTTACGTATCCTGAAGACCGAGTTTGGCAAGGGATTCAACCGGACGCTCGAGATTGAAACGAAGGTGAATACGAATGTTGCTCTGTTTCTCGATCTGTTTAACATTAGTTTCTGCAGAAATCTTCGTGGGCAAAGTTGTTCGTGGCTCCAGTTCTATTCCAAAGGTTTTATCCCTCCCATGGCCAACGCTTGAACCTTCGTTTGACCAAGATTTGTGATCACCGCTCCGTTTTATGACTTTATTTGTCTTGTCCTTTGTTAGGTCGAAACACTTCCTTCGTGTTCAGATCACAGCAAATACTGCCGAAGACTTCGATGGATGGTTCGGTTGGGTCGAATCCCGGTTGCGTCACTTATTTCTTCGGTACGTGGCTAGCACCAAATCCTCTGTCAGAAGCGTATGACCTGAATCCTGAACTGCTGCGGATTAACTGTATGATGTTCTTGATAGACTGGAGGCGCTCCCAGAACTCCGCATTCACCCATTCGCCCGCTTCTTCGATTTTGTTGAGACCAAGGACGTCAGTCCTGAGAACTCATCGAAGTGTGAAGTCCATACTTCATGGCTGTTCATCGGCTTGGGGTTTCCTGCCCCTAAGAAAGCTCCGATTGCTGGTGCGACTCACAACGTGGATTTGACGGACGTGATTCGTGACTTTGCCTTTTACGTGGATCAGTGGGAGGGTCGTCATGGTGGGATGGACATGCTGATCGACCATGTAACACGCTCACAGATCCCTGAATGGGTTGTGGAGTCTGTGGACAATGGTGCGGACGATAGTAAACACCTACGGAGGAACTCTCCAACCAATAAACCTTCCAAGAAGAAGAAACGTGATGCTGGAGACAACAGTGATTGCAACGGCGTGAACAAGGCGACTGAGGTTACAGGCAATTCGTCAAAGAAGTGCAAAGGTACGTGAAGGAAGGTGTTCTCATTGCAGCCAAGTAGCAACAGCTCCAGTAGGAATTCGCCAGTCATGACCTCCAGACGACGGGCAAGAGACTGACAACTCTGTAGAGTTGCGGTTCTTTTTGTCCTGGTGGACTGTTTGACTGGCTAATAGCTTACAGATAGCAGTTAACTCTGGCAATCACCAAGTGAGCAAACCATTTTGTCTCGGATGTCTGCTTACTCGTCCTTGAAGTCAGCCTTGCGCTTCTCAACGAAAGCAGCCATGCCCTCCTTCTGGTCCTTGGTAGCAAAGGAGCTCCAGAACAGACGGCTCTCGTACTTGAGTCCCTCCTGCAGCGACTGCTCGTACGCAGCATTGACAGCCTCCTTGGCCATCTTGACTACAGGCTGCGAGAAACTGGCGATCTTGTTGGCCGTCTTGAGAGCTTCGTCCAGTAGTTGGTCCGCAGGCACAACACGAGCTACCAGACCGTCCTTCTCGGCCTGTTGAGCGTCGATCATGTTGCCCGTGAGGATCATCTCCATGGCCTTGGACTTGCCCACCGCTCGGATGAGACGCTGAGTGCCTCCACAGCCTGGGATCGTGCCGAGAGTGATCTCCGGCTGGCCGAACTTGGCCTTGTCCCCGGCAATGATGAGGTCACAGAGCATAGCCAGCTCACAGCCACCACCCAGAGCGTAGCCGTTCACAGCTGCAATAACTGGCTTCGAAACCTTGGTGATGTCCCCCCAGTTGGCGAACATGTTGGAGGAATAAGCTTCCACGAAGCTCTTGGTAGCCATCTCCTTGATATCCGCTCCAGCCGCAAAGGCCTTGTCGCTGCCAGTGATGACGATGGCTCCAATGTTCTTGTCGGCATCAAAGGCGTGTGCAGCTCCATTCAGTTCTTCAATTAGGGGGCTGCACAGGGCGTTAAGGGCTTTAGGGCGGTGCAGAGTGATAATGGCTACTTTGCCTCGCACTTCCGTACGGATGTTCTCATATTCAGCTGACATTATAGGGGGTGAAGAGTTAGCTTTGACTGAGAGTTTGTATGTGGGTTACGGAGGGAATGTACCTTTGGTGGCGAAGCTGCGGGCGAATACACGGCGTGAAGACTTGCGGAGGGCGAACATTACGGTACTGACTGCGACTTTGAGGGGGAATCTGGTTCTGACGTTTGATCCCGTTTGGATACCGATACGTATGCAAAAAATCGCTGATTGGATGAAAAGCGCAAGTTGAAGTGGGAGCTTCTGTTAAAGGATCTGAAGAAAAGCTGCATCCAATCCGTAAAGACTGAAGCAAAGTTGAAGTTGAGAAGTCTGCAGCTTGTCAATGCCTTCACTAGTGGCGCGGACAGCTGAATTTGGTTGACAGTCGAGGGCTCTGCTTGATGCTGAGCTGCACTCTTTGCTGTGTTGCTGTCGATGGCGTGGACTCTTGTTTCGCAGCATGCATCGACTCATGGTTGGTACACGAACTTGACAGTCTTGACACGAAAATGATATGGACTTTAGGTCGGGCGAGAATGGAGCTTTGCGGGCCTACGAGATGTAGCTTTGGTGACTTCCTACAGTACATATACTATTACTAAACTATCACAACTCGCTCTAACATGAGCACTGCAATCTGGTGATGCCACCAGAATGGCATGAGCCTTTGCCAACATTATCGGCACATGTAGCGAAACGCAAGACCAGATCATGACCAACACTCTACAAGTTGAAGTTACAATACAAAGATCAAGTTAAACGTTATACTCCATTTCACTATCGAAAATTTAGTCCAAATAGTCCATCCATTTTATACGACACATTTCTCTATTCGATCAAAACATGACAAGCGTCAATGGCTCAAACGTGCATGAGGCCTTCGCGCTCATGGCGACGCTGCTAGCGCCGCGAGTGCCCATGCGGTACCTGGAATTAAGTGGACAGGTGCTACAGCGTCGGCAGATGGAGGAGGTCTTCGAAGAACGCGCCGCCGCCAAGCGCTGCGCTTTCCCCGCCTGCGAGAACCCATTGGCCAAGTATGCAGTATAGTTAATTTTGAGTTTTAGCCAATCTAATCACTTGCATGCGCATCAGGTCAATCGGCAAGTTCCGTGTCTCCTTGGCTCGCAAAGAGATTTACGACGCGCACTATGAACGACAATTTTGTTCTCCTCTTTGTCTCAAGGTCTCTTTTTTGATTGTTTTAGCCCAAAATGCTGTAAAACTAGAGATTAAAGACTAATTTGTGTATTGCTGCGTATTGTATTACTGTTTTGTCTTGCAGAAAGCTCGGTTACTGTTATCCAGACTGTCTCAAAAGCCTCCGCAATTGGTTCCGTCTCTAGTTGAAGTTTTCGGCACGGACAAGCCCAATCCACTTGACTACGAAGACGATGCAACGCCTGTCAAACTAGTTGAGACTCCAGTACACAAACCTGAGCCAATGCCAAAGGCTAGATCAGTGTGGGCCAAGACGCAGGACCTGGGCATTGTCGAGAGAAAGCACACGACAGCGAACGCTGTGTCTGTGGGTGTTCCACCTGCACTGGAATCTGCAACGTCATCCCAGTTGAAAGAAAATGCGAGTCCTGCGGCACCGGACAGGAATTTCCCGACTGTGGAACATGCAACGCTTATTGACGGCTACATTTTCCCAGCACACAAGCAGAAACTGGCCAAGAAAGTGGAGAAGTTAGTCAAGAAAAGTCAGGAAGAAGAGGGCAACGAAGACGATATTGTGGTGAGCGACAGCGATGAGAGTGATGCTGCTGCTAGTGACGTCTCGTCCGCAGACAGCTTTGAGATCTCCGACTTTGATGATGAGGAGGTGGTGACACTGAATGATTTGCCACTTTTCAGTCACCTTTGGGGGTTGCTTTCGGGCTGGATTACTCACGAAACGACACTGCTGGTAGCTGGACTCCCAGTGCCCGCGAAGGAAGAGAACGAAGGCGAATCCGACCCCTTGATCCAAGGACCAGAGAAGATCGAAGCGGATGCTGCACGCAGACACGCTCGCCAGATACGTGTTCAGCGCTGGAATTCTCTATCACTCATGCTACGTCGTCCGTTGCCGCAAGTTGCACTTAAACTGAAGCTTGCGAGTGATCGTTTCGCAAACCACCGTATTGACAGGATCACCGAGACATTTACACTGCGGGATGCCATCGATACTCGGAATGCACACCAGGTAAGCTAGTGATTTGACGTTAGCTTTTGGTTCGAAGTAGATGCTAACATATCTGTGATAGTGGGCCTGTGTCGCGACAATTTTGCTGCTTGTAGCTTATGACATCAAACCCAAGGATCTCTTGGAAGGGGAACGAAGGTACGTTGTACTGCTTCGTACTCTGCTAGTTAACCCCTTATCTGACGTTTTTGTGCTGCTGTCCGTAGTGAGCAAGTTAAAACGTTGACCAAGTTGGATACATCAGAGATCCAGCAGCTACTTCAACTGTTCTACGACGTGCGGAAGGATAGCGACGTTGCTGTCGACACGGATGTTGCCCCAGTACCAGAGAATGAGGCCAACGACAAGAAAGCAACAAGTGGAGAAGAAGTAGACAACAAACCGCCAGCCTTTTGCCGGAAGTGTCGTCGCGCGAAGAGCAAGTGCGCTTGTAAACGTCGTGCGCAGGATTCGAAGGGGGAAGAATTTTCAACAGCTCAGGTGGAAGAAATGCTTCAGGAGGCACTGGTGCTACGAGACGAATACGATGAACTCTTGCAGCCAGATAACTGATGAGAACGACGGATTAAGTTTTGGCTATCTAGACAAGAAAACTTGGCAAAAACCGCGCATTATTCAAATCTTGGTGATCAATCTGTCATGATTAATAAGTACATGTATTGGTCTAGGGACGACGCTGTGACTGCGCTTATTCCTCGTCGTCATTCATCTCTTCCTCCTCTTCCTCGCCCATGTCAGCGTCTTCATCCTCGCTTTCGTCTTCCGAGGTGAGACCATCATTCTCCGGCAGTTCACCCATGATGAGATCGTATTCAGTCGTCTCGCCCGCAGCGTGGGAGACAGGAGCAGCCTTGAACGTGAGGACACGTTTGTGGCCGGTCGGGTTGGAGCTGTACAGTAGCGTCTCGGCGTCCGCAAGCTAAAAAATAATGCACAAATGTTAGTACAAATAATAAAGAAATCATCACTGCACCAGTACAAAACGAACCTTAGACAGATCCAGCTTCTTATACCAGGCAGGCAGCTCGAACCGAGACTTGGACTTAGCAGGAGGCAAGCAGGACGGACTGTAGACACCCTTGCCCAAATTCTGAAGGAAAGTCCGAGCCACCATCAAAATGTCTGGGTCGCCTCCCTTACGTAGCAGGTTGCGCTTGATGGCCAGCTTGGTCAGGAACTCTTCGTGATTTCTGAATACTGGGATCTGCAGCGTCTGCATAAGGTTCATGGCATCTCCACGTTCAATGACGCTCTTCACTACTGGAACAGGGTCTTCAACGAAGACACCAGCAATTCCGTGCCGCATAATAGCAGAAGACTCGTCACTGTAGTCCGGATCAAGTGCAGGGCAGTCCACCAGCACAATCTTCTCACCATAATGCACTTCCTGCGCCGTCTTAGTGGACTGAGGGTTGCTGGACACGTTCACCATCTGCCGACGCTTGATGGAGTTGATGAGCGTGCTCTTGCCTACATTCGGGTAACCCACAACAGCTACGCTGATAGGCTTGTCTGTCTTCTCAGCCAGTTCATCCAGGAACACACGCAGCGGCTGCACTTCTCCATTGTCACGCATGCCGCTGATCTCCTGCTGACGGTCGTACAGAGCCTTGTGGCCCTTCTCCTGCTTCGTCTTCTTGGAGCTCTCCGAGATCTTGCTGTTGAGCGCGCGCACTGGGATTGTCGGGTGGAAACGACGCAGGTACGTGGCCCACTTCTGCGCCGTCTCGACTGACACCAGGTCGATCTTGTTAAGTACAAGCACCACCTTCTTCTGTCCCTTGGCCACGAGTCCGTCCTCTAAAGAGAGCGAACGAGTGCCCTGCGGGTCACGAGCATCAAGGACAATAAACACCACTGCAGCCGCTTGCACCGCGTGCTTCAAGTCCTTTTTAGCCTGCATTTCCACACTCAGCGGAGTGATCAGAGACATCTGGTTGGCATTGTTACGCTCGAGCTTGGCTAGTTGCTTAGCCTTCTTCTTGTCCTCTTTGCGCTGCAATTGAGCCTGACGTTGTGACTCGATCTCAGCTAAACGGGACTGCTCCACCTGCAGCAGGAGCTCCTCCTTGAACGGCCAGTTGTTAGGGATACCTGGGTCCTTTTTCTTCTTGTGCTGGTTGAGTCTCTCCGACTTCCGCTCCTGACGCTTGTGCTCGCGCACCTTGCGGGCGATCTTGTACTTCTTGTGCAGTGATAAACGCTTGGATTTCCCTTTCTTCTTGACCATCTTGGCTGCTGCTGGAGGCTAACGACTGCAAGTTCCTTCCGACTGTGGCGCTGATGCTTTGACAACCGTTGGCGTCCGCTCCAGTCGTTCTATACAAGGCATTATTAACCAATCATGCTTAAAACAATAAAGACCAAAATTTATTTGAGCCAGGCGTACCAAAGAACCCCGAATTAAGAGTAAATCGGTGAACAAATTGAACAGAGGCGTGATTGACTTGAGACGGGGTTAGTTTTTTCTGATTGGCAGAAATAAAATCTTTTTTTTTCAAACTCCAAGTAAAGCTGTCCACTTACATACACCAAGTCAATATTCACCATAGTGAACTTAAGTGAACTAAACTAAACGGTCTGGTGCCAGTCACAAAAGACTTGACCTGACGAATATGCGCCTCCTGACCCACAACATGCTCGTGTGCCACGTCAAGGTGCGTGGCCGACGCTGACTCAAGCGTGCGAAGCGCCGATTTATCGATCTTCTATTGACGGGTGTGTGTGGTTTCGCTCTCTGATAGGCGTGTGCTGACACGGCTGGACGCGACGCTAATGCTCGTCCACTGAACTTCCCTTTACGCGTACGTTGCAACGGATTTTTGCTTGCTACTTGTTGACTGCAGCGACTGACAATGAATTGACACTGTTATTACTACAGATTGTGCCGGAGATGGACGGTGTCGTAGTGCTGGAGACGCAGTACAGCAAGAAGTTCATGCTGCACATTATGAAGTCCATTGACTACCCGGCACTGTGCCACACGACGAAGGAGGTGCGTCGCAGTACAGAGATATAAGTGTCATGTTGAGAGCGTGGACTGATGGACTGTTGGGTTATATACAGTTGAGCCACCCGGAGGTGCCGATTCTGCCGGAGCAGATCCCTGCTGACCTGGCAGAGCAGGATGAACTGCTGAAGCTTGTTCACCGTGTGATTTTTGACGTAAGCTATTGAAAGTTGCTCAGTAAATGTGGCCGCTGATGTATCGAATATTAACGAGCTGTTGTGTTTTGTGATGGTTTTTACAGACGAATATCGTGGAGGGGGAGCTTGTTTGCAACAACTGTGGACGGAGCTACCCCGTGTCGAATGCCGTGCCCAACATGCTGCTGGAAGAGGACGAACTATAAATGGTTCAGGGATTTTACATCGCTTAATGTATTAGATGACTGCTTCTTCCTACGTTGGCGTTCCGACGACCGTGTTACACGGCGTGAAAGGCTGGAACTTCAAAGTATTGCAACGTTCTGTTCTATTCCAGCAATTCCAATAGAGCATCTTGAGCGTAGGCACCAGATCGACAAACCGATGTGAAGCCACTTCCAGATAGACCCGTAGCATCACCTCCATCTCCAGTACTTCTCGATCGGAAGTCATGGCGAATGGTGTTCAGCTTCCTTCAACGCGTCCAGCCCTCGGTCAGTTGCCACTTTAAAGAACTGCTCGACGCGGATATTGTCGGTGGTCGACAGAAGTATCGAGATGACGTGGTGCGAAGTCGATCTCGTCTGAGTGTGATAGTGCTCCAGAAGTAGGTTTCTCCCGTTTGCCACGATTGACAACATCGGCAAGTCAGCTCCTTTGCGTGACTCAATTGAAATGCTGTTAATTTGACTCGACTTGATAATTTCCCTGCTAGTAAAGCATCTACATGTAGACATCGCCAAACTCCCGAACGATATACTCGATGTCTAAGGCGAACAAAGTCAAACGGCACGTTGCACTGACGTATCGGAACTTTGAAAACGGTATTTATCAAAAAGCACAGCATAAACTCTGGAGTTTACCCAAACGCGAGAATCATCGCATCCTCACTATCCTCAAACCAATCCCCCACCTCGTCCAGAAACCACGCAACTATCTCTTTAATGTAAGGGTCTTCGTCTTCGTTTTCCTGAGGTATGGTTACGGGTTGATAGCTCCAGTTTTGAACTCGTAGTACACGAAGAGAAGCGCATGGAAATGGCCTCCTATAAGAGCCAGGCTCATCGCCTCCATAGGCACCGAACACTCATTGTTCTGGTCTAGCGATTCGTTGTCAAGTAACCAGCGCAGAACATGCACGCGGCCACCTCGGGCTGCGTTATTAACCGCGAGAGTTGAATATCCTTCACCCAACCCATGCCTGATCAACCACTTCAATAGACTCAAATCCCCACTACGTGCTGCAGCATCCAACATTTCGGATCGGAAATTCTCGCGAGGGCGATTCTCGTGCAGCCATTGAATCACTGGGAAATGTCCGTTGCCTGCAGCACTTACCATGGCGTCTTTGGTAGAGTTCACAGTTGAGTGAGTGCAAACCCACTGCACTACGTTCCGATGACCTTTTTCCGCAGCTTTGGTAACCACGTCGTCCATATCAAGTTTGCAGGGGTAACAGAAGCTTTCACCTCGCTTCCTCTTCCTTCCAGCAAGCGTTAGTGCAGCTGTGTATAGGTACTGAACGACTTCGAGGTGGCCATTACTCGCTGCAGAAGCCATTTCAGTCGCCAATGGCGATCGTTTTGATGCCCTTGAGGGAGATCGGTCTCTGGGTAGACAAGTTATATCAGCCTCCGATCACCTTTAAATTGAGTCCACAACCACTGGACCAGAGCTAAGCGACCGGTTTTGGCAGCCTTCTCTAGAGTGTATCGATGATCAGCTTTGAAATTTTGTGTGTGGAGATACTTGACGACTTCCAAGTGTCCACGCCTGGCTGCAGCGTAAATCACATCACCAGTTCTTCTGACTGAAAAACCGCGCTTGATCAGCCATTTTACCACTTCGAGATGCCCGTTATATACTGCTCCATAGAATGCATTCTCAGCCTTAGCGCAGGAAAAGAAATTTTCTGTGCTGGCACAATAGTCCGTAAGCCACTTCACGATTGGGAGATGGCCTTCCTCACAGGCTTCTTGAAATGCCTGTTCCGCATCGCATTCCAGATTAGATGCCACAAGCCATTTGTTGACGTTCAGGTGTCTACCGGAAAGCCGAACACAATTCTTTTCACCATCCAAAACGTGCTCAACTATCCACTGAAGGAGCTCCAAATGGCCTGCCGTAGCAGCACGATTAGCTAAAAAGTGGCGATCAATCCAGGGGTGGCGCGGAATCAGCAACTGGACAATCGGCAGATTTCCCCGCCCTGCAGCACAAATTAAAGCGCCAACACCATTTCGCCGCCTATCGCTGGTGTGCTCAAACAGCCAACGGACAACGTCACTATGGCCATTCATCACTGCCAGCGTCATATCATTCCCTCTCCACCCCATGATGATATAGGATCCGTCGTATTTCCAAAGTCTGGCCGCCTCCCGTGACCTGTTTTCCTCATCCAGCAACACCTTTAAGATATCCAGCTGCCCCGTTGACGTTGCTTCTTCTACAACACTCATGCCAGCCTCATACTCCTTGCGAGTTTCATGGAAACGTCCTAAGATCCAATTAACAACTACCAAATCTCTCTTTCGAATGGCTTGGATCAAGGACTCCACTCTCTATAGTGTGGGACAGTCTGTAAGGACGCTGCAGGATACCAACGCGAACCTTCGTCAAGAGGGCGTTGGCTGTGGCACCAGATGCGGTTGAGAAGGGCGAGAGAACCAGTAACACAAGCTTCGTGTAGTGCGATGTTGATGCTGCCGTCCAGGTAGCACGAGATGAGGGACACTATATGGGGCAGATGAATGACGGTCTTGTCGGACAAAGCGAGGGTTACAGTCGATAGTGGCGTAGGAGCCAGCGACTTCTCCTTCATAGCTGTCGAACTTTTTCTTGAAAGAGACAAATAGTTCTGGATATTAAACAAGTTTTGGGAAACATCTCGGAATGTTAGTGTTTCCGTCTTGTAACGCAGGTCCATAGATCGTTCTTTAGGACTGCCAACTTGTAGTGGTGCTGGCTTTGAACATCTCTCACTGTCGACAGTGAGCCATGAGACTGTTAATAGTGCTGGACACCTCCGAGACAAGACCTGAATTCATCTCTTGTCGATAGTCTCCATGAGGATTATGAAAAAATTGTTGTAGATAGCTGAATATACCTGGCGTTAGCCAAATGAATGCTTCACTTCCTCAAGAATTATAAACAGCGATCAAATCAACTGTGCCATAATACATTTGTAGGGGGACGTTAAAGGTTGCATCGATTCATCTGCAGCTCCGAACGCCACCCCATGGAGAAGAAGACCTGTCTCTTCACTGGCTCAGCAGCGAATGTGAAAATGTTCGAAACCACAAAACCATCCAGCAAAGGCAAAGGAGAAGTTGCCTGCCCAGATTTTGCCTTCTTGGATTGTGGTGAGCCCCCCATACGATACGCGCTTATGAAGGCGGCCTTGCATCCCGTAGACAGTGGTTCTTTCTGTGCGGCAATGGGCTGGAGGTGGAACTTCCGAAAGTCGTCTATATACTGAAATGTCCGAGGGCGTGTGATGACTTCGAGATACTGCAATGTTCTGTTCCTTTTCAGCAGCTCCAGTAAAGCCTCAACGTCTGCTCCCGATCGACCAGAGAAATGTTCGTCACTCGGATTATTTGAAAACAGGAAAATGCGCAGCTTGCGTAGACATCGGGCGACAATACTGTCAGGATCACTGAAAGCCGCCAGCGTAACAGGCAAGTTGTCCCATTCCAAGGAGAGAGCAGGAAGAGGCTGGGAGGTCTTGTGAAATTCAGTCAAGTTAAGCCGAATGTCCACCAATTCATCGCAGAGCACTAATTCCTCAAGGTGTGGGCAGCATTGGAGGACCATATTGACATCAAATTGATCGAATGCCCTTTTCAGTTCCATTGTCAAACTTCTCACCGACGATGGAATGACAGAAAGGAAACGTGGAAGTCCAGTGCGTTCGGCGTGATCGCGGGTCTCAAAGGTGAGCTCCAGCGATCGAACCCCTTTCCAGTTTTCGTCTGTCAACGTCGAGCTGCTAAAAACGAGATCCTGACGCTGCACCAAACACCGCCCAAAGCCTGGAATAACCGCATTGAGCCAATCACTCTCTCCATCGTCACTGAAAGTCCAAACACGTGGAACAGAATCTTCAAACGTCAACGTTCGTGGAGGTGTGTTGTCTTGAGTGGGGATTTGCCATTTAACTCGAGATCGAGACTGTAAAGTTGCCTCTCTGGGCTTGACAACGCCCGGAGGAGAGTCAAACAGTACTTCTTCAGGGCTCTCAGCTTCTGCGACAGCAGCAAACATCTCCATATCACTTGGCAGCATATTGTTTATCCACGTGAGCTGCAGGTTCTCCACTGCTGAACACGCCCTTGCCCGCTTGGAGAAAAGACCGTATGCGATCCATTTCCACCACATGCCTGTGACTTCGCAGTCGTCCTCTTCTTCCAAGCAAAACTCGAGGTTGTTGGTGGCCCGAGTCTGAGCCAGCGCTGACAAAACCATTTCAGGCCCACGACCCGGCAGCCATTCAAGCCGGCTAAGTTCGATCATGCCAAATCGATATGGTCTGGATGAACTGCAACACCAATCTGAATTCAGGAAAGACCGCATGAAATGACCAAGCTCCTCGTCTTCCAATTCATTCAGTGTCAGTGACAATCCCAGTAAGCTAAGGAAGATATTATCTTGCACAATAGCCGTCACTGTCTCACAAACGTCGGGTTCAATATATCCTCGTACGCATTCCGCCAGCGTTGGTTCCATCACAAAAGAGCACTGAAGCTGTTCCGTCTGGTGCATTCCACTTTGTTTTTCCTCTTCAAGTAGTTCTGCCGCCTTCACGATTTCGTTTAATGCCCTTACCTCTGCAAACCCATGATTAAAGTGGATTTGAATGGGGATCTGAATGTCAAGACTTGCGTTGTCCTGTAAGAGAGTCGCCACGCGAGCCAAATGGTCTACATAAGCTCCACTGTGATTGTCCTGTCGGCAAAACTCCAGAAGGTCTTCCGTAAACGGCCTTACCTCGTACTCTTCTTTTATACTCTTCCTTTCTTCCGCACTAAATGAACTAAACTGCCTGTTCCATCCCCGGGCGGCATTTCTATCCAAAATCAACAAGAAATGAACTGGAATCCTGTCCTCATAAAGTTCATCCCCCTCGCGACCAAGTGGAACAGCACAATGTTCTTCTAGTAGATATCTCCAGGCCTTGTAGTCGACGTGAGCCACTGCAGCTAATAGTGCCAACCCTTCACGAACGAGCTGGAAGGTGTCGGAGTCGTCGTGGAAGGGAGAATCTTCTTCAATAACTCCTCGTAGTGGAACGAGCACCTGGAGATAGCGATCCTTGGTCTGGTTCCTTATAAGACTGTATTTAAGTTTGTGTCTGAGCGTCCGACACCAGGGGAGCAGGAAGCCCCACGTTTCCTCTAGCTTTGAGTCAAGCATTGCCTGATTTGATTTAGGATCTCTAAAATGTTTCAACGTAGTTTTTTAGGCACATGTAGTAATGCTATTTGTACTCAATCGGGCGTAAAATCAGAGTCAATTCAAGTAATCCTTCAAAAGGATAAACCTCGAGTAATCGAGATCGCTAAAAGCGCATTTGCGAGTACAACTCAAAAGAGATACGTTTGAAGTACATCAACATAGAATGCATTAACATGTATTGCAGTCACAGAGTTAACCTGGTAGCTTTAACTGTACACCAAGTCTCCCGCTTCTAAAGCCTTCTCACTAGCGCATCCTTGAGAAACCTCTATGTGGCCGGCCCATCGGTCGTAGAACTAGTAAGCCACTGCTTCTGCAACGTCTGCCCAGTGACTATAGGCTCGATTAAGACACTCGGCTAGCTCCTGGCACTCCATCTTCACTTGAGCACAGTGCAAAAACGTGGTCATCCAGAAGTAAATGCCGTCTTCCCCCCCCCCCCCCCCCCCCCCCCAGGATACGACTTTGTCGAGAAGAAACTGTTCGACTTTAGCACCATCATCTGCAGCGAGCGTAAACTCACTCATGATATTCCAATGCAAAGGTCGTGCAGGGAATTTCAGCATGTCTCGAATGAGAATGTCAACTGAGAACCGGTGAGTATTGTCGCCTCCTTCTGCTAACGGGCCAGGCCGCTTGCGTTGACCACCGCTCAGCTTTCTGACCGGCAAGAATTTGAGAATTCCTTCAACGCTGATGTCACACTATAGACCCATAGCCGCCACCACGTGGGAGCATTGCCAACCTGTATGAAAAAACTTCGCACAGTCGCAAATATATTTCTTTCGGATTGCCTGAATCTGCGTGCAATTGTCAGATACAATAACTAGAAATGATTAACATGTTGCTCGTACCGTTGCCTTGAAAACTGACGGCGCCGCAGTAATCATACCGGATTCCATAATCTCATCTTCAATAAAAAATTGCTTTAATAAAATTTGGTTTGGAGATCGTTCATGAGTTTTATCGTACCTGACAGATTTTTGCGCAGCGCTGCTTTACGGTTCTTCAGCTTCTCTTCAGACGGAACATGTTGAAGCAACTCGAGGATATGTTCATAACGGTCAAGAAGTAGCCTTCGGCATTTTTGGGGTCCAGCTCCACCGAGAAGCAAGCTGTCCACCTCTCACTTAAAAGCGCCATGGATTCCTCGACGAACAACAGCAGCCTTTTCCCTGACTCCACTCGGACGTTGTTGCTTGACAAGCCCATTCCTTTTGTTTGGACTTTCAGTGATGATGGAGAAAGCGAGTGGATGGATGCGATTGTTCCAGGCTACGGTCGGTGTCTTGTGCAACGTCGAGATCTCGTTTTAAACAACTCACCTCCGGTGGACGAAAGCAGAAAAGGAATTCGATCTCTTGGACTTTATAAAAGTGTTTACTTTGTAAATCCCGCAGACAGAACTGGTCTGTCATGTTTCCTTTCTGCCGTAGCACCGACTCTGAGAAATTTGACACTTCAGAAAAGCATGGATGTCAGTATGGTCCTCCGATGTTGCCCATTCCTGGAGGAGTTAGTGTTCTGTGATGAACTGGTGGACGTTCGGCTTGACTTCAGCGAATTCCACTCGACCTGCCAACCTCTTTCTGGATTGGGATAACCTTCCTACCACGTTAGCTGCTTTCAGCAAGCATGGTCACGAGATGTCTACGTAAGCTAACGACGGATATTTCTTGGGTCGATCGAGAGTGGAGGTAGGAGCTGTGTTGGAAATGATGGAAAAGAACAGAACATTGCAGTATCTTGAATTTATCACACGTCATATGCACTTCCAGTACCAAGCTGACTTCCGGTAGTTGCATCTCCAACACAGTGCTTGACCCCTTTCGTTGGAATGCAAGGCCGCTTTCTTAAGTGCGTTTCGCGCAGGGAATTCACGGCAATATCATAAGAAGGCAAAGTGCGGAGAGTGGGCTCCTCTTTTGCCCTCGCTAGACAACTTTGTGGTCACGAACATTTTGGGATTAGCAGCTGATCCTGTGAAGAGGAAGGTTTTCTTCTCCAAGGAAGAACACTCGGAGCTCAATCGACGTAATCTATGATAGTATCAACAAGTTCCTGGGCAAGCCATGCAGTTGGTAAGCCGACGTGAGCGTACAAAGGGGACAACAAGTGGGTGGACAGTAGCTTCTTACTGGTGAGAATGATGTGCTTTTTGGCCAGGTTGACGGTGGGTAGTGCAGTAAGTGAAGAACACCATTCTTCATGTCATCACATTCTGTAACAACAAATGTCGACAACTACACTGGTTGCTCTTTTGACTATCCATTTCATCCAGACGGCGCTTGAATTGCAAGAACTTCATCGGCGAACACACAGCATTTTAATGCGTCTTCACAAGGCTGCTGAATATTAAGCATCGATGTGGATAACGATTTACTCATTGCAATGCGCTCTTTATGCTACTTCTCGACGCACATCCTAAAGTTGGTGTTTTGTGTGAACTCCTCCATTTCTCACCAGTTGTCATCCGACGGGAAACAAATGTTAAACACACTCAATTTTCAAGGTCCATCGCAGCCTTCTGCGAATCTAATTCACGTTCGACCACAAAATGCTACTGGCTCGAGGACAGGTAGTACGGTTTGGCTCCTTGCAGCAGAAACAAGCGTGCCTAAACTCCCCAGCCTAAACGATGGGGCTAACTCGAACAAGAGCCAAGCATTGGATTCACTCAATAACACCACGAAGATTCTTCAAGAGGCTGTTGAAGTTCTCTTTACGTCCGAGTGTCTTGTTCTGAATGAATATGTGGAAATCGTTCAGTATCATTCGGAAATGTTGGGGATTACTCGAGAAAACGCTGGATCCATGGTCTCTAGAATGTTGATTTTGCACTGATAGAATTAATTTCGCTCGCTGTGCTCGCCTTGATCATGAAGAGAAATTGTGGTATTCATGCACTTTACCAACTGGGGTTTGTACTGGAAACACAAATGTCGTTCGTAATGCCTAAGCTCTTGCTTTGGATTGTCTTCACTTTGACCTACCGAGTGAAGCACTTTGGTACGTTTCTACATATCCTGAAAAACGTTGGTGGTGTCGTTAACAACCCCCTTATACTTCTAGGCGCTGATTTTTCCTTCGAGTTCGAATGGGTCAAGTGATTATCTAAGTACTCATCGTCAGAGGTTTCATGTGCAATCAATTACTGGCCCAATCTCCTCAATACTTGATATGGTCTGCAAGTCACACATTGTCGTGGCAAATATTCTCTTGAACGGGCATTGGCACTTGACGATTTTACGCGGAAGCCTCAGCGACTCGTGTGGTGCCTCTACTATGGTGCTATGTCAAGAGATCATTCCTCTTCAGGATCCGATGGCTGGATGAAGAGTGAACTACAGTTCTGGCTGCGTATGGATGTCATCGGAGCGGCTTTATTATCAAGTCTTATTGGTCTGGCTCGCATTTCGTCCCTTTTGAATGTTCAAGTACAATTGCTCCTGTCAGCGTTAAGTCAGACTCGTAACACAAATACTTTCGAATTCAGCTTGGCAGGGGACGAATGGGAAGGCATAGACACGTGGTGGAAGTGGATCACGTACGCGCTATTCTTCAAGCGAGCGAGGGCATGTTCAGCAGTGGAGAACCTGGAACTCACCTGTATTAGTTCGTTGCAGACTAGGGGCATGGAAATATTAGCTACCGCTGTTGTAGTAGCTGAAAATCCCGAAGAAGTGCTCTTCGATTCTAGTCCAGGAATTGTCGAGTCAGAGTAGCTACTTTACAGTCCAGATCTCGAATTAGGTGGCATTTTTCCTCTCAAGACGAAGCACCACTGACAATTGAAGAACCTGTTCCTTCGTTTGGGCATCTAATGATGATGGAGAAAGCGAGTGGATCAATACAGTTGTACCAGGCAATGGGCGGCGTGATCTCGATTTTAACGACGCATCTTTGGTGGACGAAAGTTGGAAGGGGTTCAATCACTTCTGCCCGACTTTATTAATCCCGCCTATCTCACTGCCATTGCATCAACTCTGAGCAATTTGACAATACACCAAAGATTTCGAGAAAGTCGATGTCAAGCTGATTCTGCAGTCGTGCCTACTCCAGCTACGCATTTTCCTGTTTTTCGATAACCCCGACGTTGAACACTTTCTGAGCCTGTCGGGAGCGAGCGTGTGAGCATTATTAGGGCTGCTAGAAACCAGCGGAACGCTGCAATATCTCGAAAGTCGTCGCACGTCCTTCGTAATTCCGCATCAAGACGAGTTCAGGAAGTTCCACCTCCAACCGATTTGTGTGCAGGAACGAGCACTTCCGATGGAAAGCAATACCGCATTCCTAAGTGCGTTTCGATCCAGGAGCTCACGGCAACGCAAGAGAGCAAAACACGGCGAGGGACCTTCGGTTTTGCCATTCGTGGACAGTTTTGTGCTCGCAGACATTTTCGCGTTTGCTGCTGAGTCTGTGAAGGTTTTTCTTCTCTAAGGGTTGGCGCACTAGTACTAGCTCGTCAACAGGTTAGTCTTCACGCCTACATGTGCCGTCCCGGTGGTGCTGAACCTCCATATCGGCTCAGGTTCGGGTGCTCCGAGCACTGCTCTCAGGCTCCCACTGTTGCGCTGTCCAGCATGTTGTCGAGGATCTCGACCCAGTCCACGGCGTTTCAGTAGTATCGAGGCTGCTTGTACACACCATAGTAGCCAAAGAAAAGAAAACAAACACACGGCTCCTCGACGACCTCCTGCTTCATCCTCTCCGAAAACTTAGCCACCATCACAGCGACCAGACTCTGATCTCCATATACACGCATTCGGACGCTCGGTGACATTCGCCTGCTCACACCGAGCACTGCTGGAAAGTGGCGAGACTCAACGAGAGCAGACACAACTGGAACTGGCGAAATTGCAGAAGCATCAAGTGGTTCTGTTGGAGCTTTTCGGCGAGAAGGAGGAGCAGGTCGAAGAGCTGCAGGCTGAGGTGAGCGAGCTCAAGGCCTTTTACCGTAAACAACTCGACACTCTGGCGTCGCACAATGAGCAACAGGAGAAAATGCGTGAAGAGCAGCAACATTAACTGAGTCAAGACAGGGAGGGACGGGAGAGTACTGAAGCGGTACGGCCTTGTTCATTTCGTTATGGGCTGCGTTGCCTTTGTTAGGTTGTTACTCAGCTCTTTACAGCTGAAATCGATTCAACCTCGACAGTTCTGGTTGCCTACAGATATGTCCATTTACAGAGTGAACTTGCTGTTACCGTCCTCGTCGCAGATACCGAAATGCGCCTCGAAGACAGTGTCGGTGCGTGATGGCAAGTCGAACATCTGGAAGTAGTGACTACGTGACGCGTCCAGATTGGCGGCGGCCCACATCATGTAGTCCGAGTAGAACTGCTGAGCACCGGCGACGGATCCGGTGTTTCCATCGGCGGATCCTGCACTGGGCCAACCCGTCTCGGTGATGGCCAGCTTGTCGGCCAGACCGGGGAAGCGCGACTCGGTGTCACTTCCCTGCAGCTCCGTCCACTCGTCGGACACGAGTGTGATGGCGTCGGCCACGGCGGTGTCGGCCGTGAAGACGGGCTGGATGTTGACACCCACGACGTCGCAGGCCGTGAAGAGGTCGGCGAGGCCCGATATGGCGCTGTAGCGAGACGAGTCGAGCATCTCGGTGTTGCGCTGCACGGTGCCGACGGCCACGTTGGGCAGCGCCTCCTGCAGCTGGGAGATGTACGTGAGCATCTCGGATGGTACGGCGTCGACGGAGGCCAAGTTCTCGTTGCCGACGAAGATCTGGATGACGCTGGCGGATCCGTTGGAGAGTGCTCCAGCGGAGATGGCGGCTGTGACGTAATCGGCCGTGGCACTCGGGTTGTCGTTGTCGAAAGGGACGCCAAGCGAGACGTTGAGGCCCTGCGCGATGGCGAGCGTGGCCATGTCGGCGTATCCGTATGTGGTGACGTAGGTGCGTACGAGGTCGAAACCCTTCTCCTTGATGGTCTGGAAGTCGGCGGAGATGGTGGCCTCAGTGACAGAATCGACGTGATCGGGATCGTAGCAGACGCCTCCGGTGGCTGTGGCTGTGGCTTGGTTGGCAATGGCGATGATGGAGAGAGTGGAAGTAGCAAGGAACGAGGACATCTTCATGTTTGATGAGGTTGGTGGTGGGTTGTTGCAAGGACTTGTTGCAGTGGACTGTTCTGTTGATTTGTGCTTGATGTGGTAAAATGTGGAATGAGAACATGAAGTGAACTTGGTACCATGGTCATGGGACTGCCCGTGTCTCCTTAAGATCGAGATCGTGTAGGACACCGTCGTCAGCTGGTGTCTGTTGTGTGGCAGATGGCAGTCACCTCGTGACAGTCGTGGCACGACTGTGTGGTGCAGGTACTGCACGATATTTATTCCGAACTGCCGAGGGGATAGCCACGGAAGCCACGTGCGGCGAACAATGGAGTGGCGAATTGTAGTCCGACTAGTCTTAGTGTTGGATTCCGTACGATGTGTAAATGTATCACATCGCTAAAGTGAAAACCAATTGCCTCTCTGTTCTCAAGCTGATGTTAATTGTCCGTTCCGACCAAATTTGCCGAATTCGGTCGGTTTACAATATCGAGGCCTAAATACCTGGGTGAAGACTTACCATACAAGAAGAATAAAATCCGATGGTCAATCCAGAGCTGGAGGAGACGTGGGGCTTCATGGTATCGTGGTGTAGCACAAGCTTCAATACAGACCGACAGTGTACCGGGGTCAGAGACAGAGCCTTCAAGTATTTGTCCCGCTACGACGCATTGTCGAAGAAACCTTTGACTTTTATGATGGCCCAGACACATTCCAGCTCGTTCGAGAGGCGTTGGCTCTGTTGGCTGCAGTGGGTCATGTGGACTACAATGCCTGGAGATATTTAATAGAGGAATCTCACTGGGTCAGAAAGGTGATGAACTTTACGAGGATGACATTCCCGTTCATTTTCAGTTGGTTTTGGATCGGAAAGCTGCATGGCGTGGATGGAACTGGCGTTTTACACCCGTAGATGCTCAGAGTTCTGACGAAATGTACACCAACAGACATTATACCGAAGACATTCTTGAGTTTTTCCGGGAGGACCCTCACAGTGGAGCCTACGTAAACAGAGGACAAGTGACCAATGGACTGGAAAGGAACTGCTTCAGTGTTCTTTTGTATTGGAACCAACACTAGCGGACTGCATGAAAGAAGGCGTTAAACCTGATGTCTGCGAAGTATTAGGGACTATTTTGCAAGGTAACGCAGCCCATAGTTACGTTGGAGTGGAGCCGTTCATGAATGGAGTGGGAGAAGAGGAGCTTGCGCACTTGATGAGACTACTCCTGAATTCGGATTGGCATTCCAGTCCTTCCCGGCCATATCGGTTTGACAAAGTCGAACTGAGCACTCTTTCATGGCGGCTAAATCAAGGCTCTGAAATGGTTCTGTCGGAGTTGGCCCAGACTCGTACTACGAACACAGTTGCTTTCGGCTTCAGCCCAGAAGAAGATGATGTACGGGAATCAGGTGTTTGGTGGAAGTGGATTGCATACGCGTTTTTCTCCAAGCGGGCGAGGACGTGTTCAGCACTCGAACACTTGGAATTCATCTGGATTAATGAGATGCGATCAAGTGACATGGAGATGTTTGCCGCTGTTGTGGCAGCTGAGAACCCTGAAGAGGTGCTTTTCGATTCTCCTCCTGGTGTTGTCGAACCCAGGGAAGCAACGTTACAGTCTGGATCTCGGATTCAATGGCAATTTCCTGCACAAGACGGGGACCCACCACCACGAAGTTTTACATTTGAAGAGCCTGTTCCGTTTGTTTGGACTTTTAGTGATGATGGAGAAAGCGAGTGGATGGATGCGATTGTTCCAGGCTACGGTCGGTGTCTTGTGCAACGTCGAGATCTCGTTTTTAACAACTCACCTCCGGTGGACGAAAGCAGAAAAGGAATTCGATCTCTTGGACTTTATAAAAGTTTTTACTTTGTAAATCCCGCAGACAGAACTGGTCTGTCATGTTTCCTTTCTGCCGTAGCACCGACTCTGAGAAATTTGACACTTCAGAAAAGCATGGATGTCAGTATGGTCCTCCGGTGTTGCCCATTCCTGGAGGAGTTAGTGTTCTGTGATAAACTGCAGGACTTGCGGCTTAACTTTAGCGAATTTCACGAGACCAGTCAACCGCTTCCCGTCCTCAGCTTGAATTGGGACAACTTGCCTGTTACGCTGGCTGTTTTCAGTGATCCTGATAGTATCCTTGCTTGATCCCTACGCAAGCTGCGCATTTTCATATTTTCAAATGATGAGAATGGCGAACACGCTTTTGGCCGATCTGAAGCAGATGTCATAGGATGCTGGAAAGGAACAACACGTCACAGTATCTCGAAGTTATCATGGACAGATACATGAGTTCTCTATTCGTGTACAAAGTCGAGTTTCGAAAGTTCCATCTCCAGCCGATTGCTGTATAGGGGGCACCACTTCCGATGGAATGCAAAACTGCTTCCTTAAGTACCTTTCAATCCAAGACCTCAGAACCATTCAAGAAAGCAAGGTGTGGAGAGGTACCATCTTCTTTGCCTTTGCTAGACAGTTTCCTTCTCTCTGGCATTTTCGCATTTGCAGCTGAACCTGTGACGAGGAAGGTTTTCTTCACGAAGGACTGGAGCATAGTGTTGCAGTATAATCGACGTGACCTGTAATGCCGTAGATATTGTCGACGTACATTGGACATGCACTGCTAAATAACATATTATCGACGCATTTGATGTTCGGTTCAGGCTTATTGGGGTAAGTGCATATAAGAACATTGGTTTGTTCTGGTGTCAACTCGAAATTCCCTCTCTCTTGCTGCAATACAGATCTTCAGACAATAGCCTCTCTTGGTAAAGCTGAAACACAGATCAACAAGACGTAGTAAAGAATATATTTTCACGAAATACTAGCGAAATCACCAAGAACTCTATGTACTTATTGACAACGCATCACCAGTGTTTCACCTCACACCTTCACAAATGAACAACAGCAGTCACGCTCATTCAGCAAAATCTCAACTTGACATTCTCAAAGACTCTGTCGCGTCAACAGCACAACACCAACATTGCATTCTAAGAAAATATCCTCCGGTGAGAGTACCATTCTACAATGCGGCAGGAATCTTGCCAGGATACAAGGCAAGAACTGCTAGAATACAAGCCGTCACTCCATTGTTCGCCGCACGTGGCTTCCGTGGCTATCCCCTCGGCAGTTCGGAATAAATATCGTGCAGTACCTGCACCACACAGTCGTGCCACGACTGTCACGAGGTGACTGCCATCTGCCACACAACAGACACCAGCTGACGACGGTGTCCTACACGATCTCGATCTTAAGGAGACACGGGCAGTCCCATGACCATGGTACCAAGTTCACTTCATGTTCTCATTCCACATTTTACCACATCAAGCACAAATCAACAGAACAGTCCACTGCAACAAGTCCTTGCAACAACCCACCACCAACCTCATCAAACATGAAGATGTCCTCGTTCCTTGCTACTTCCACTCTCTCCATCATCGCCATTGCCAACCAAGCCACAGCCACAGCCACCGGAGGCGTCTGCTACGATCCCGATCACGTCGATTCTGTCACTGAGGCCACCATCTCCGCCGACTTCCAGACCATCAAGGAGAAGGGTTTCGACCTCGTACGCACCTACGTCACCACATACGGATACGCCGACATGGCCACGCTCGCCATCGCGCAGGGCCTCAACGTCTCGCTTGGCGTCCCTTTCGACAACGACAACCCGAGTGCCACGGCCGATTACGTCACAGCCGCCATCTCCGCTGGAGCACTCTCCAACGGATCCGCCAGCGTCATCCAGATCTTCGTCGGCAACGAGAACTTGGCCTCCGTCGACGCCGTACCATCCGAGATGCTCACGTACATCTCCCAGCTGCAGGAGGCGCTGCCCAACGTGGCCGTCGGCACCGTGCAGCGCAACACCGAGATGCTCGACTCGTCTCGCTACAGCGCCATATCGGGCCTCGCCGACCTCTTCACGGCCTGCGACGTCGTGGGTGTCAACATCCAGCCCGTCTTCACGGCCGACACCGCCGTGGCCGACGCCATCACACTCGTGTCCGACGAGTGGACGGAGCTGCAGGGAAGTGACACCGAGTCGCGCTTCCCCGGTCTGGCCGACAAGCTGGCCATCACCGAGACGGGTTGGCCCAGTGCAGGATCCGCCGATGGAAACACCGGATCCGTCGCCGGTGCTCAGCAGTTCTACTCGGACTACATGATGTGGGCCGCCGCCAATCTGGACGCGTCACGTAGTCACTACTTCCGGATGTTCGACTTGCCATCACGCACCGACACTGTCTTCGAGGCGCATTTCGGTATCTGCGACGAGGACGGTAACAGCAAGTTCACTCTGTAAATGGACATATCTGTAGGCAACCAGAACTGTCGAGGTTGAATCGATTTCAGCTGTAAAGAGCTGAGTAACAACCTAACAAAGGCAACGCAGCCCATAACGAAATGAACAAGGCCGTACCGCTTCAGTACTCTCCCGTCCCTCCCTGTCTTGACTCAGTTAATGTTGCTGCTCTTCACGCATTTTCTCCTGTTGCTCATTGTGCGACGCCAGAGTGTCGAGTTGTTTACGGTAAAAGGCCTTGAGCTCGCTCACCTCAGCCTGCAGCTCTTCGACCTGCTCCTCCTTCTCGCCGAAAAGCTCCAACAGAACCACTTGATGCTTCTGCAATTTCGCCAGTTCCAGTTGTGTCTGCTCTCGTTGAGTCTCGCCACTTTCCAGCAGCGCGTTACGCGTACTTAGTCGAACGATCTCGTCCGTTGTCTGTTTTTGACGGGCTTCCAATGCTTCTAATTGCTGCTTCAGCATCCGGTTCTCGCCCTCCCGTAGACGTAGACGTTGCTGTAGTTGACTGAGCCCCAGGACGGACGTGTTGCCGTTACTAGAGCTCAGTGTATCTCCCATCGCAGCCTCTAAAGTCGTCTTAAGGATTGATGCCTCAGACGATAAACCACCTTCTACTCCATTGTTCTGCTCGCCATCGACGCTTCGTCTCACGTAGTGATGCTGTGAAGACGTGGAGCCTGTTGATAGCGGTGCTTGAGTAGACTGCGACGAGCTCTTTACCCGCTGGAGTTCTTGTTGGTGCCACTCGAGCTCTTGTCGAAGCTGCGCCTCACGCTCACGTGCCTGTTCCAGTTCGGTCGCCGCTGTTGCTGAAGCTTCAGCTTTCTTGGAGGATTTTTCCACGGTATCTAGCCTGTTCTGGAGTTGCTGCTTTGCTTCCGTCTCTGCGTCACGCTGGTGCTTGGCTTGATCCAGATCAATGTGTAAAGCGTCAACTTGTCCTCGCAACTCACGAGCTTCTGCCTTGGCATTTTCCAGCGCATCTTGGGCGCGAGTTAGTTCTGCTTCCTTCCGTGTAAATTCTAGCTCACTGTCTTCAACCTTCCGCTGCAACTCAAACAATTGCTGCTCTACCTCCACCTTCTCTTGTTCTAACGCACGATGCTTCTCGGTGGCCTCGTCAATTCTATCAAGCAGTGAGCTCTCTGTCGCCTTCCAAGCCTCTTGCCTTGAACGTTGCTCTTCTTGCAACGCGTGGATCTGACGAAGCAGCGGCTGAGTAGCTTCAGAAACGCTTTGGCCTAGCATATCCACACGAGCCACCGCCTCCTGCCACTTGCGTTTCAAGTCGGTGATCTCAGCACGTGCCATCTCTTCACGACGTGCTGCTTCTTGCTCTAAATCACGCACATTGTCTTGTAAAAACTGCAAAGTCTGTTCCAGTGTCACCTTCTCCATGTTCAAAGCCTCGTTCGACTGGGTAGTCGTCTTGAGCTGCTCAATTTCCTTGCTCTTACTAGAAACATCAGCCGTCAGCTGCTCAATTTGAGCCTTTAGTTTCTCTAGCTGCTGCGTAGCTTCTTGGGCTTTCCGCTCCGCCTTGTCCACCTGTGCGCTCGTCGTGTCTGCACTGCTGCTCAACTGTCGATTTTCTTGAGCAAGACGCGCCTTCTCCTCCTCATTTGCCTTCAACTTTGTTGATAAATCCTTAACCTCTGCAGATGACGCTTCACACTGTGTCTGTGCTTTGAGCGCTCTTTCCTCCAGCTCATCCTTCTCTTTGCGTAGTGAGCGCAGCCTCTGCTCCAGCTGCGCCTGCTTCACAGACAGCGCCTGACCTTCATCCAACAACGCACTGAGCTTCTCCTCCTTCTCGGCAAGAGCCATTTGTAGTGCCTGTACATCTGCGCTTTGACTGGTACTTGCATCTCGGTGCAACTGCGACAGCTTGGCCACTTCTCGCCGCATATTTTCCAGTTGCTCCGTCAGGAATTGAGCACGCTCCACAGCCGCCACCTCGCGATGGCACGTCTTGTCGAGCTCATCGTGCAGCTCCTGGATGGTCGTAGAAGTTGCCAGTAGCTGTGTCTCCCTCATCTCCAGCTCCTTCCTCAGTACAGCAACAGTTTTATCCTCACTAACAGACACCTTTTCCTGTTGTGCAGCATCTTCAGCTTCATCTGGAGAATTGACTTGACTCTCCGTCTCCTCAGCTTTGCCTGGAGCTTCAAATGGTGCCTCCACCTCCTCAATTTGACTATCATTTTCCTGCTCAGCCTCAATTGGAATCTCCGCCTCCTCTCCAGCCTCATTTTGCATCTCAACTTCCTCGTTAGCTTGAATTTGAGTCACAGCCTCCTCTTGAACCTGTTCCTGGTCTTCAAGCACAAGCTGTTGAGCTGATTTTTCCTCTATAAGCTCCTCTTCCTGCTCCACCGCCTTCTCTTCCTCAATAGCAGCTTCCTCCTGCTTGTTCTCCTTAATTTTCTGCTCAGTAGACTCCCTTTCCTCCTCCAGTGTCACATTTGAGTGCGTTTTACCCTCAATATCCGCGCTATCACCCTTAATCTGCTCCTCTAGAGGCGTCTGCACTGCGACTGGCAGCGTCGGTGCTCCAGTGACCACCTGGTCGAAAGACTTCTCCACGTCCTCGCGCAGACTGCGGACCTGCTCCAGCCCCTGCGACACGATGGACGTCACGTTGAGCTTGGAGCCCCAGCCGCCCCAAGGTGTCGACATGATCTACGCTTGTGCTTGGGGAATTTCCCTAACTATCACTGGAGTCAAACTTTATATATACACGCGAGGAAAAATTATCGACAATTGCAGTGAATCCATCTCCCCCCCCCCCCCTCTCCAATGGTGATAGCCCCCCCCCCCCCCCCCCCCCCCCCCCCCCCCACGACAAGCAAGACTCACTGCAATGCGCTTGGTATTCCGATGAATCGCGTTGTTTAGATAAGTGCCCTGTTCAAAAGTACACGTGATAAATTACCCCCACTTACACTCCTCCCCTAACGGCCCTATATTCCTTTCCTAACTCCACTCCGATGAAGTGTTCCAGCCTGGTACCTCTGACAGAAACTCCAACAGGTTTTGAGGGTGCAGTTGAACTGGAGTCCATAGCTGGAGAGGAAGGCCCTACTCGTACAACGGATTCTCCACGGAGTTCTCGTGGTCAGAGGGCTATTCTGTCGATCGGCGGGTCGTAAACATAGCGTATCCCGCAGAATACGTCGTGAATCAACGGAAGAGTCTTCTCATTGAAGGAGAAGGTCTCCGTCGATCGCCCTTCACTGTTATAAACAGTAAAGCGAGAAAAGCCGAACTCCGTCAGCATAACCTTGAGCAGAGACTCCGCAGGGACTCGGTCGCACTTGTCTATCTCCATTCCAAACAGGAATTCCACCTCGCCGTGTATGCGTAGCGGTGAGTTAGTCCGTTGGTGCTGGCAACCTTCAGGATGAAATTGGGGTCAGCAGTCGTGTTGTGGTTGAATGCTGACGTAGATCCACAGTGTAGAACGTAGACCTCTCCTGCTTCATGACGATGTGGAGGATCGTAGAAAACCCCAGTCACATGCGGCTCGTGATGCACCGCATAGGGTCGGTCTGGGTTGCTCGTGACCTCTGCATGGAGGGCCCCATTCTCCCAGTCGTGGAGAAGGCTACTGGTGGCGCGGTACAGGCGCTCTTCCTGCAGAACGTCCTCGAGTTTCAGGAAGGTGCGGTTGCCCTCACCATAGGTGTTCGCGTGTGACATAGTCCTTGAACCATTGTCACGATTAGATGTTCGCCCCCGAAATGATCTCGAAACTGATCCCAACCACGTGGTGTGGCAACCTTCGCTTGTAAAGCTCTCCAAGGGACGAATGGAGTGCCTTCAAAGTAAGATCAGGGAAACCTTTCTCAAAGTACCGGAGATGGTCGTGCGAGATCAAGCTCCCGTTCACGTCCCGGGGTGGGAACGCATTACCCACCCAAGCACCTTCTCCTTACGCTGTTGCTTTAAAGTGGAAGTGGACATCGCTTGGCAGATTGAAGTGTGAGGAAGGCATCGAAGCGGTGTGCGAGGCAGGCAGCGATCTTCAATCTACCAAGAGATGCCTACGTCCACTTCGAAGCCGTTTGGAGGAATTTCGTGCAGTGGCAACACGCCACCATCAGGACCCCCTGCGCGGCGGCGTCAAGCTCTCGCCACATCTGCTCCGGTTTCTCGAGATGCCCTTCGTCGATTCCAACCTCTACTACCATGATGGCACTCCTTTTATGTCGTGGAACGCCTTACAGTCGACAAACTTGGCACTCCAAATGGATTGGAGCATTTCACCAGACATTTCTGAGGCGAACTCATTGTTGATAGTTCGGGATATGGAGAAACTCAGTACCTACGGTGAAGGCCAGCGGACCTAACTCTTGATGACAGATCACTTCATGGCAATGAATCACATGATCAGGACTGGACACATTCGCGGCTCTAGCGATTGTTCGCGAGCAACACCGCCATCTTTTCCGCCGGCTTATGATTGCGACCTCGGAGAATCTACTAGAAAGAAATCTGAGGGAGAGGAAGATTCATACAGAAGAGGGTTATAAGACCTCATAGCTGCAATACGCGGAAATGCTGGCATTTTCTGACCAAACGAACAACAGTAGAAAGAAAACAAAAACGTTCGAGAGATCATCTATTATTCGCTTCAAATGGCAAAGAAAACACATGTTGCTTGTTCAGGACCGGACACATTCGTAGCAGAAATGGTTTCTAGCTGCTGTTCAGATGCAAAATCTTTGTATTTGCCTTGTCGATAGACCTCGCCTTACTCTTGATGTACGCGTCACGCAAATTCAGCAATGCTGTGGCCTTCTCTTTCGAGATAGATGAGAGACCCATAGCTACCCTTTCGTAAGTAGTTCCCCACCCTCGAGCAATAGCATCAAGTTTATCCACTTGAATTGAGGACAAAGGACCGCGTTCTTCCAAGTCCTCTTCGTCATGGGTAGTGTAACCACGTTCCTCGACGTCCACGGAGTCCTCAGACTGGTCTTCTTCCTCCTCAACGAGGTACTTGTTGCCCCTCAGATTTCGCTGGCTGGGGTTGCCCTGCGCCATCTTGGAGATCTTCGCCTGGTTCGAAGTGGCAGCAGCAACCGTGTCACTTGCGAAAAGGAAGGAGGCTACGGCAATCACCAGAATTTGAGAGAGACGCATGTCGTTCGTTGTTTGGCTTGAGGACGAAGAAAATTGCAAAGTGAGGATCAAGCCGCACAAGTTGTGGGGTAACAGTGCCCTGTTGCCACAACGTCCATGACGCTGGACTTGTGCGGGGTTGACAACGAATAAACTACAGCTGGAGCCCAAAGATTATCGTGAGATTTGGTTCAATAGCAATAGACGATAATGTATCACCGGTAATCATGATGGCATGAATGAGCAGATCAAAGGGCGGAATAGTCAGCACAACGCCAATTAGAAATGGTACTTCTTCCAAGTCAAGTACATGTAAGAGAAGCCTCAGAGAGCGGTTGCGAAGAATGAGCGATTGCAAGCGGATCTATTCAAGGATTGTATCTGCAAATATGCCTAGAACGTCTGGAGGGGAGCGTGGTTGAAGTCCAACCTCCTCAAGCCCCTTTGTAGCCAGCTGAATGGCGCCAACAGAAGGTGTTGGAACTGCCACGACGACTAACACCTTTTTTAATCAATAGAATAACCAGGCAAAACGAGTTAATCATCTGAATTCTCTCTAACAACTTTTCAAGCAACTACTGTAAAAACGTGTAAGGTTAATTAGACTAAATTCTGTCTGGCATGAATGAGAAGTAGCTGTAATCATGATGGCAATGCGGTCTGCGGAGCGTAAAACAGACACTGGGCCACGAAGCTTACGCATGTAATCATGATGGCGGAGCGTACCAGTGCAATACAATGCAATCATGTGACATGAGTTTAGCTTAGCTTAAGACGCTGGACCACGAAGCTTACGCACTTCGTGGACTTACTTTGTAGTCAATCAACTTCTTCTTCTTTGTGGACTTGCCGAATTTGAGAACTCCTACATGATACCCTAGGATTTTTGAAGTTGTGCCGTTGTGAATGAACAGGTAAAGCGACTTTCACTCCTGCTTTTCATCTATACAGAATTTTGCGAAATGTTAGACACCACTTGTGTCGATACCAATGGCATGTGTACAACGTGTGCAGTACCTCTTACTTCTTTGGGCTTCAGGCAGCGTAGATAGACACTTCCTAGCGGTGATTAATGTCTATCATTCTCCCGTTTGAGACTTCGGCAGCTTATTATCTTGCAGTCTGCTTCTCAAGAATGTGGAAACATGACCCATCTTTTGCAAAATAACTGGGGTTTTAAATATGGACTACCAAAGCATGGAGATATCTACAAGAAGAACATTGTGCTGTTCCACTAGATTCGCGAAGGGGGTGAACTCTACGAGGACGGGATCCCAGTTCATTTTTGTGTTGACTCTGGATTGCAACGCTGTTCGGCGTGGGTGGGATCAGCGTCTCACTTCGTTTATTACAGAGGAAATGAGGGGTGCTGAGGAAGAGTTCGTCAACAGACCTTATACGGGAGACCTTCTCGATTTTGTCCGCTCAGAAAACCACGTATGTGAGCTATTTGGTCCACATATCGGCTCTGTTGCAAGGTAATACAAGCCCTAACATCCAGATCCCAGTCCAGGTTCAATCTCAACGTGGTTTTTGCGGCGTTAAATGCACTGAAGGGAGTTGTGAAAGCAGAAACGCTGCTTGAGGAGGGAAAACAGAGGACAGAGGACCAGTTGACTCGAAACGAAGCCCTTCAATGCTCTTTCGTATTGGAATCTACCACAGTAGACTGTTCAAATGGAAGGATTGAACCTGAACTTTGCAAGATGTTGGGGGCTGTTGTGCGCAGCAATGTCTATCTTAGTTCACTTGCTTTGCTGACACACGTGTCCATAACTCGAGTGAGAGATGCAGAGTTTGGGCATTTCATGAGGCTACAGTGTTCAGATCCATATTTCTCCAATCGGGTCTATCATTTTGGCACGTGGATATAAGTTACGTTGAATGGCTACCAAATCGGGGTGCTGAAATGGTCCTGTCAGCGTTAGTGCAGACTCGTGCCCCTAGCAGTCTCGAGTTTTGTTTGATAGAGGACGAATGGGACACCACAGGCAATGCGGTGGAAATGGATAGCATTTTCTCCAGGCAGCCGCTGGTCTGCTCGGCTCTCGAGAATCTGGCCTTCACCTGGATTAATGAGATGCGATCAAGTGACATGGAGATGTTTGCCGCTGTTGTGGCAGCTGAGAACCCTGAAGAGGTGCTTTTCGATTCTCCTCCTGGTGTTGTCGAATCCAGGGAAGCAACGTTACAGTCTGGATCTCGGATTCAATGGCAATTTCCTGCACAAGACGGGGACCCACCACCACGAAGTTTGAGATTTGAAGAACCTGTTCCGTTTGTTTGGACTTTTAGTGATGATGGAGAAAGCGAGTGGATGGATGCGATTGTTCCAGGCTACGGTCGGTGTCTTGTGCAACGTCGAGATTTCGTTTTTAACAACTCACCTCCGGTGGACGAAAGCAGAAAAGGAATTCGATCTCTTGGACTTTATAAAAGTTTTTACTTTGTAAATCCCGCAGACAGAACTGGTCTGTCATGTTTCCTTTCTGCCGTAGCACCGACTCTGAGAAATTTGACACTTCAGAAAAGCATGGATGTCAGTATGGTCCTCCGGTGTTGCCCATTCCTGGAGGAGTTAGTGTTATGTGATAAACTGCAGGACTTGCGGCTTAACTTCAGTGAATTTCACGAGGCCAGTCAACCACTTCCCGTCCTCAGCTTGAATTGGGACAACTTGTTTTCAGTGATCCTGATAGTATCCTTGCCCAATCCCTACGCAAGCTGTGCATTTTCATGTTTTCAAATGATGAGAATGGCGAAAACTCCTCTGGTCGATGAGGACCAGACGTTGAAGCTCTACTAGAGCTACTGAAAAGGATTGCAGTATCTTAAGTCGTCACGCATCCTCAGACATGTGAGTATGAAGACGAGTTTCGAGAGTTCCACCTCCAGCCCCACTTTCAATGGTTGCGCAACCGCTTTCTTAAGTGTGTTTCGTTCTGAGAGCTCACAACAACCTAAGAAGTCAAAGAGCGGCGAGGGATCTTCTACTTTGTGCTCACTGGACAGTTTCCTTCTCTCTAGCATTATCGCATTTGCAGCTGAACCTGTGACGAGGAAGGTTTTCTTCTCCAAGGGCTGAGCTACAGGTAAATCAACGTAACCTATATTCACTTGTCCCAGTGGAAATAGCACCTCCAATTCTTCAGTTCCGGTGGCATTGTTGCTTGCAGGAACTTGCTGCCGAATGTATTAACGTTAAAATAGCTTTTCCCCAAAAACTTGATGTACTTCCGACTCTGATAAACGATTTGAATGTCGCCTTGACTTCAGCGAATTTCACGAGATCAATCACCCCCTCCCCACCCAAGCGGGAGAACTTGCCAGCCACAATGGCGTTTTTCGGCGATCCAGACAGTATCCTCGCCAGGTGCCTACAGAAGCTTCTCGCAGATACTTTCGGCGACGAGAACTTTTCAGACCGATCAAGGCCAGATGTTGGAGCTTTATTGGAGCTGCTGGGACGAAACAGAACGTTGCAATTTCTCGAAGTCATCACGCACCCTCAGAATTCCAACTACGAAAACGAGTTCCGGAAGTTCCATCTGCAGTCCTTGACTGTACAGGAAAGCCCACTTCCCATGGAATGCAAGACTGTTTTCTTCAGTGTGTGTCTATCCACCTCACGCCATTCCAAGAAGTCAAGGCGTGATAAAGAACCTTCTCGTTTACCCTCACTGGACAGTCTTGTGGTTTCGAAGATTTTCGAATTTGCTGCTGAACCTGTGAAGAGGACAGTTTTCTTCACAAAGCAACTGCGCTCGCCGGTGCGATTCTATCAACGTAGCCTGTAATTTCCTTCGACACGTGTACGTGTTTTGCAGTACCGCCCCGGGTGTGTGGATATATTTGAGTTGACTATGACTCTGGGCCCTCGGTTCCCCAGCCAAACACTTGTATGTTTTTTATTTTCGCAGCTAGACTAACAAGATGATTTCCATTGAGATATCTCGAGGTTCCTACTTTTTTTTATCAAGCCAAGCCATTCGTGAGGATGTCTACGAACTTGCTGAACTGCGATTTCTGTTTAGGCACTGATCCAGTCTCGAAGAGCTTCTGCGGCATCCTGGATAGTTCCTCCGAGGGCACGAGTATTCCGTGTTAGCTACCCGCATCTTCCGAGAAGTGCTAATAAAGATACGATAACCGACAGTTCTACGATAGCCAATGTAGCGCGGACGTGCTGTTGTAGGTGACGTCGTGGTATTCCAAGTCACAGAAGGTACCTGAAAGACATGCAGTACTGTTGATTAGAGTAGAGCACCGAAATCATGTTCAAAGAGACTCGAGGGGTTCCTTTACATGCTAGAACTATGCTTATCTTCATCTCGGAACTGGTTAAAAGCAATGCCGGAGAGTTTTGAGTCGCTCCTCATCGTCTCGGCAAGCAGAAATGGTAGAAGAACAGTTTCGACAAGGATCATCGGTCTTAATTGTCCTTATAGCTGACGCTTATGGAGATGGTGAGGGGCTCTCACTGATTCCATTGGAAAGCATGTCCAGCATTCGATTGTACTGGGGTTTGGCGTACTTGGATGAGACCATGAGCTTGGGTAGTGTCGTATTCACCCCCGGCGTGTATGGATCGGTCCTGGAAGATGATGTTGCCATTGTGAAAATAGGAAGCAGCATCGGGTTTACCATCATATTCTCGTTCAACTGATCGTCAAAAGATCCAATAAATCGAAGACGGAGTGTTAATGTAGGCGTTTCTGGCTGCGTATTATAACTTGTTTGCATCACTTCCAACACGAGTGGCATTAGCGGGTCGTTATTAAGGGCTTCAAACCATGACCGAAGGTTTATAGCTGCCTCGGATATATCTCCACCTGGTGGGGTGTAGGTGAACTGGTAGTTGTTGATTGAAAGCTCCACTGGAGTGTCAGCGTACGCCCGCAACTCAACATCGACAGATGCTTGCGTTAGACTCAGATCCACAGCCACTTGAGAATACACCCCCTCCATAGTGACCTCTACGTCGCTGTATTCCACGTTGCACGGATCGTGTGCGAGGCAGGAGAACTCCGCTGCAATGAGGTTCCAAGCGGATCCGACGTTGTGAGAGCTGATACTAACCCCAAGCAGGGCTGAATACAAGTTCCCGGTATACGCAGCGTGTCCGAAGGCGTCAATGGATTCAGTTTCAAAAGTGAGAGGTGTACTTCGCAGTATTGACACCACATCGGCCGATAACGCGACGCAGTTCGAGTCTGCCTGGCATCTGGCGAAGACTGAGGCGCATGTGTTGCATTGATCGTCCGGAGAAACGTCTCGGTTTGGAGAAGCAAGCGTTGAAGATGGAGTGGGGGCACTAGGTGTGGCTCCGGATATTCCATAGCCCAAAAGATCCAAGAATTTCTTAAACTTTGGCCAGAGTGGCGACCAGAAGTATAACACCCAGGGTCTAGTGGTAACATTAGCAGGGGGGTCTCCATTAGTGGTACTGGTATCTTCAACGACTGAAAAGGTAGGGATAAGCATCGGGGAGAGTAACGTATAGCGATCCGAAATGGCATCATACCCTCCGTCCAGTTTAACGTTAAATGTGGCAGCTCTTTGCTCATATTCCGAGCCATCAAAGTGAATCTCCATGTCCAATGATTCTCCGAGTTGTTTTATCCAGCCTTGGAAGGATTGAACTGCCATATTGAGAGCCCCAGGCCAACCTGGAGGCAAAGGATATGGCCTATAGTAGAAACTAGTGCCATTCAAGTCAACTTTCCACGTGGTGTCTGCGTTAGTGCGTATGGTGAGGATGACAGACATCGCCCCCATTTGCAGGACTGGAAACGCTTCGTTGTATGCCAGAGCACAGCCACTATGAGCGATACAGTAGAGTGCATTAGAAAAGGCACGCCAAGACTCTTTCGAATTAAACGCGTGCGGGTCATACGCTCCGAACGCTTGAAGTATTGAGCTTAGGTCCATTTGATTGTTGTAAAAGGGGGCTCCTTCTAAAGATTCACGGAGAAACGGAAGCAGCGAATCTCTCGAGGAAGAAGAACACTTGGAGTCCGCTTGACACCTTAGCAGAGAATCAGTGCATTGACGACAACGATCATCCCATGAAAGAACTGCCTCCGCATTAAGGGGAGGAGTTGGATTTGAAGTTGAGCTGGTACCAGTGTAAACCCAATCCAACCACGGTTTGAAGGCGGTAATCATAAATGCAGTCGAGCTGTTAAACGTAAAAGCCATAAGAAAGTCGAAACTATCCGCAAAAAGACTGTCAGGAGGGGCATTTCTCCACGTAAAATGCAGCGGTGTATTCAACCCCTCAAAAGTAACCACGTAAATCTGAAGAGTATTGTCCAAATAGTCTTCAGCCACAAAAGCTTCCACACTGATATTCAAAGCTGTGTAGTTTCCCAGCACCGTCGTGTCCAGATACGACGCTAATGCTGTTGCGTCGTTATTTTCTGTATATTCAAACGTGTCGTTCTGGACTCCATGTATTGTGATACTGTCTCCCTCCTCAACGTAAAATTTCGCCAAAGCTGGAGCAATCTTCAATTGCGCAGTTTCACCTGGTTCCCCAATATCACAAGATTTCTGGATACAATACGAACTGCTACACGTAATCAGTTGTAGAAGCTTCACTCTGGCCTCAACAGTTGAGATTGAATGGGAAATTGTCTCCTTCATCACTGTAGTGGCGTCAAACCCAGACCTCCCAACCATTTTACCATATAATCGAATCACCATCGTCCGTAGAGCAGGTTTACACTCGCTATCTTCTTGACAAATGCGCAACTTCTCCGTACACTCAGAACACTCAAACGGTCCGGATGCTGTGGGGTTTGGAGTAGGAGATTGCGTTCCTGAAGTGTACTGCACTTCATTGAAACCCAGAGCCAGTAGATCAATCAGCTTATTGTACTGAGGTTTGTGATTCACCGACCATAACGAAAGTTCCCAAGGTTTCACGATCACTTGTGCCCCTAGTGTCGTCCCTCCAGTGGCTTCCAGTACTGGCACTAAAGGTGCAACCATTAACGAGTTCTCCATATCCAGAGTGAATTCAAATGTAGCAGTAGCTGCTGTTTCGTCAATAATCGGTTCACTTCCAGTAAAAATGCAGGGGTATGTTTGACACACGCTGGTTTGAATCCAGTCGCGGAACGCAACGGCACCGTCAAATAGAGACAACGAGGTGCTTGGCACGTACACATATACCGTCACTGCATCCGTGTGAATAGTCATTTTCCACCTCGTGTCAGCAGACGTCGTCACTATCAGCGTAGTCACTCGTTTATCAATACTCAGATAGGACGGGTCGTGGACGTTTTGCGCAGGAGATAAAACATCATCATACTCGAGATTACAATGCTGAGAGAAGCACGATAGCTCCGAGGCCAGAGCTTTCCAGCCTTCAAGCGACGATAATTCGGTAGATGCGAGGGAATACAAACTGGGATTGATAGGATGGGAAGTTCGAACGTTTCCATGCTCATCCGACAGACTGAAAGCTGTATGGTTGCTGGCTTGTCGAAGTAGAGACACCAGAGGACCTCGAGAGAACGTCATACACTCCAAGTTGCTCTGACACTGGACAGAAGCTGCAGTACACGAACGACAAGGATCCGTCGGCAGGATAAACTTGGTTGGAGAGGTGGTAGATGTTCCAGTAGTGTCCGATGGGGTAATATCCGCACCGAATTTGAGTAAATCCAAGAGTTTACCCCGCTGTATTGTACCGGAAGAAATCATTTCTAGTGTCCATGGCGTCACAATTACTTTTGGAGGGGGAAGTGTCGTTGAAATCGGACTAGTGTCCAGTATTCTTAACGAGAGAGAAGACTTTAGAGGTGCCATAGTAAAGCGGTTGAGTAGTGGATCGTAGGGGCCGTAAAAATCGATAACACCAACTGCACCAGAACCATCGATCGACCAGTTTCCTGCTTGTTGGCAGTTCACTCCTGCCTCGTTGGTTATCGTTCCAATCATCCATTCCATAAACTTTTCAGCACTTTTCTCAATTGACAAAGACGTTCCGGTTGTGTCTGGGTTGTATGTGAAATTACCATTGCTTGTCGTTAAACTCCATTGGGTATTCGCGTAAGTGCTCACTTCCCATTTCACGAGGATCCGATCCAAACTCAAGTACGTCGGACGATGGTATGCCGTATTCGAAGTCGTAGCGCTTGAGGTACTAGCTGTGTCAAGGACATCATCATATTCCAAATCGCAACGGATTTCAGCCAGGCAATGAAACACAGCGGCAATATCATTCCAGTACTCGAAGTCAACCGGTAAAATAGACGCGAGAGTAGGAACCAGATCCAGTCGATAGTTCGTATTATTTTTCTGTAGTGACGGTGCTAGTATCTTCCACACGAAAGACTTGCATCCAGGTTTGCCCAAGCATCCTGCTACGACTGGGGCACACTCCCGACACACGTCGCCTGGTTTTAAAGTTCCTGCTGGAGTCGTCGACTCTTTGAAGATCTTTGAAACATCTCGATCCACAGTTAACAGTCGAGACGCACCCCCTTCCATCACAATTTGGTCCATCGTGTCGGATTCAGTTAAATTATCACCAGCCACAGCTTTGACCGAAAACTTCTCACCAAAGAATACATAACGATAAGTAATATCCAATGTCCACTCATATCTGGCAGTAGAAGTGTTCACTGCCACTTTAATACCCGTCGAACCCAGCGCTTCTCCAATAATCTGCTGGATTTGAGACTCTGCCTCAAATGCGGTAAACGAAGCGCTAGTTGCGCTAAAGAATTGACCAGCTTCAAACTTTATCCTGATACTAGTCGTGATCGACTTTCGCACGATTCGAATCAACTGAATGTACGACGTCGTTTCCAGTACGATAGCTCGTGCGTCTTGTACCTGTGCTATGGGCCCAAACGGACACTGCGTCGCTGCAAAACACGCTAAACGGGAGTTCACTTTCGCTGCCTCTTGCTGTTTATCCATACTAGACATGGAAACAACCTCCAGACATCGAGAAATCTCCGTTGTAACAGGTCTCTTAAAGGTTGTTCCATTGATCATTGCCTTGAAAAGTGCAGGTGGCACCTGTTCCTGCAAGCATTTCCCAAATTTGTCCGTCATCGTGTAATAGCTGCATGAATTGTTGGCGACATCTTCGATCGAACAGTTAAACAGTTGCGCACTGCAAGCAAGACAATCGTCGGACAGTATCCAGGAATGAGAGGGTGGGTTGACCCGTCCTCGGATTTCATCCAGGATAATATCCAGGTTAGGACTGGTGGACGAGTCTGGATACTTGATAAGAGCTTGTGCTGGTACGTCTAGGAGCATATTCACTTGACCATCCGTCGTGTAAAACCCTACAGACTTGAGTATCAACGCTTCCGAGTAATTCAACGTCACTTCCAAAGAATTCGGATCAGCAGCGTAATTTGCCACGAGAACGGAAACTCTCGCACTTTGAGCAAGCACAAACGAGCGTAGAAATTTATCGAGAAACGAAGCGGAGGCGCTGTACCTAAACGTTTCAGGATCGATCACGGTGGGTCGGATATCGTTTGTCTCAATTGTAAGCTCTACGAAATCCGTTCCCATAGTAAGCGGTGCAATCGTAAACTTCTGTGTCCCATTCGTAAGACGGAGAGTGGCAGGTAACTCACTTCCTTGCGCTGTACCAAGAGGACACTGGAAGCGATCAAGACAGAAAAGCGCTTTACGAATTGGAGCCCACGAAGCAATTGGATAATTCGCAGCACACGTCGCTAGAGGTCCCAGTAAACCCAGTTGTTTCATTCCGTTGGTACTGATTCCGGATCCACTTGCTGCCATCCCTTCTAACTGGGATAGCAAACATGGCAGTAGCTCCGTCTTGCAGATCAAAATATCGTCACAAGCATCCAGAAATTCTGCACAAGAACTACAGGAAGTGCCAAACGTACTGGATAAATTCGAATTCTCACTCATGACCAAAGGATACACATCCTCTGGACCCACTTCGCGCTTTTCATCATTCTTGGAGATCGAAATTGCCATTTGAACCGTATTCGAACCGATTCGACGAGTACGATCTGTTGTCACGCGTTGATTCCCATAGATACTGTACACTTCCATCGCACTAGTGGCAGTATGGGAATTCGATAATTCGACTTTTATCTTAATGAGAAGTTGATCTCGAGTGGATGGTCGTTGACTGCGCTGTCGAAGACGCAGTAACAGATTAACCTGTGGAAGCGAATGATCCGTTGCAGTGGACTGGAACCACCACGAAATGTACGTTCCGTCCAGATTTCCAGGAATTAATGGTAAAATATCCTCTGCTTGGTGTCCGGCGAAAGAATCGGATGTTACGGGGGTAGTGGCGTCATATCGGTACAGGAGAAACGGATCTTCCACAAACATTGACGAGATCTGCAGTTCGAGACACATTTTATCCCCAGTACAGTCGAGAACAGGAACAGCTGGGGGGATAAACTCAAAAGCAGGACTGAAAGATGAAGTGACATCTCCGAATTGCACGTGTTGGCTGACGGAAGTGGAAGGGAAGATCATCCCTGCCAAGTCGGGCGCGACAATACGCGTAGTTGACGTTGCATTGGCATTTAACACTGAAGTTGCAGCCAACAGGAGAGTTATCAGCAGCAACAACATTTGATCCCCCGCCTTAGATAAAATCTTTTGATTGACAACCTCCGAAGAGGCACTGCAATTAACTCCAAGATATTTGTAAGTCCTACTTCCAGCCATCGTGACAAAACCGCGTGGCATCGATGCCACAAGTGGAGGTCTTCTAACCAATTTATTATAGTTCGTATCCCTTGTTGAACGCCTTTTACTGGCGCAAACTTCATGATTTTCTAGCCGAAATGTGGCCGATGCGTTTCACGTTCAGCTGGCAGAGAACAAACGTGCGTGGAATCTGCAGCTGGAGGCTTGACGTTAGAGAACGAAAAGTTATACACTGTTGCAAGTAAAATTAGCATAACGACAGGGTAATGCAACTTGCGCAGTGCAAATGCTATAGCACCGTGTCAAGTCGGAGGTGCGTGTCGCACTCGGAGATTTCCTCGAGTTGAAGCTGCAGTAGCTCAGAGTTCTTCCAAAACGCATACCATTCCACATGCATTCCCGACTTTGTAATTCAATCATGAAACAAACATCCTGTCATAATCGATGCTCTATTTCCATCACTTTTTCACATAGATACCTGAACTCTTTCCCTAATTGAACCCAGCTGTTCTCTGTCGTGCCGCTTGCCTCTTCCTCGTGTCATTTCCGGAAAAGCTTCGTCGAGCTAAAGTGGCCTAAAGTGTGTTTAAAAGTATACAAACTCCAAGTGACGCCATGGCCAACAATCCCATCGAGGACGACCCCCGTGAGCTGCTGATTCTGGAGCGTCAACGCACCGCCGCGCTGGATCTTGAAGTGAAGACTCTACGCGCGTCGCTGGTGGCTCTGGGCGAGTCCACGGAGTTCGAGGAGGAGCGGATGACGAACCGTTTGATGAAGAGACTGCACGACGTGAAGAGCGAGAAGGAGAAACTGGCGCTGGAGGTGGAGAGGGAGGAGGAGCTACTGACCAACAGTCTACAGAAGAAACTCAACCAACTGCGGAAGGAGAAGGTGGATCTGGAGAACAAGCTGGAGAACGAGCAGGAATACATTGTCAACCGTCTCTCGAAGCAGCTCGAGGCTGCTCGTGCTGAGAAGGAGCGACTGCTACAGGAGCTGCAGAACGAGGACAATGGCGTCCGCAAAGCGCTGGAGTCGCAGGTGGCCAAGATCTTGCACGAAAAAGTGCATTTGGAGAACGAACTGGAGCAGGAACAGGAGTTTCTGGTCAACAGGCTGCAGAAGCAGCTCTCGGGTTTGCACACTGAACGTCGTCGTATGGAGCGCAAATTGGCCAAGGAGAATGTGGCGCTACTGGATCAGATGCAACTTAAGCTGGATGTGCTTAAGCTTGAGTGCGGAGACAACGCCAATGCCTTTGCTGATGGAGTTAGCAAGATATTGACAAAGGCCAAGGAGCAACAGGCCAAGAAAGCGGGTGACGTGTTGAAGACGACGAAGGACGACATCAATATCCAGGCTTGGGCGGCTTCGTCTGGCTACAAGCCTCAGCTCACACCCGAAGGACTCGTCTATCAGCACATTCGTCGCGGAACCATGTGAGCAGGAACGATGAATCGAGTTTTTATCTCCTCCCGTTGAGCTCCAGACAGAGTTACTTTTCTTTTCGTTGCATGTGACTGTTCGCTCAGGATATGGCGAGGAAGACGAGGATGCCCACCAGTGTCCAGGCAAGAAACAGATATCCGAGTTGAAACCGAAGCACAAGCTGACAGAACCTCGTTGGAGAAAAACAGCACAGCAACTTTTAATCTTGTAATATATCGAAGTATCTGCGTATCGAACACTTTTGCATGGGTTTCCCAGTTGAAAAATGACTGCACCATCAGATTTCAGTAGTCTGGAAGAAACATGTAAGCTCTGAAGTATTTTTTAACCTTTTCTATTAGCAATTAGATTCACGAAACACAGCTACAGTCCTAGCAAAACTGGTCTTACAATGCCTGTCGCACCATACTCTTCTGCGCCTCAGTGAGCTTCGTGGGGAATTGCACGTCGAACTCCACCACCAGGTTGCCTCGCTGTGAAGGTCTCTTCTGCATCGGCATTCCTTCACCAGCGATGACCATCTGCGTACCAGGTGCGATGACTCCTCCAAGTGGAACAGGCACCTCACGTCCGTCCAGCGTCTTGATGGTTAACGTGCCGCTGCCCAGCAGAGCGTCACGCAATGACAACTTGGCATGATACAGCAGATTGTCACCATCGCGTTTGAACTTGTTGTGGGGCTTCTGCTTGATGACGAACACGATATCTTGCGCCGGTCGACCAGGTAGAGCATCGCCTTGTCCTTCAAAGGTCACCTTCGTGCCGTCCTTCCAGCCTGGCTTAACGTTGACCTCGAGGATCTTCTGCTCCTCCCGCATCTGGTTGGAGCTCGGGTCGTGCACCTTACGCGTGATCTTGAGCTTCTTAGTGCAACCAGTGTACAACTGCTCAAGTGGGACTTCCAACTCACTCTTAAGTTGCTGTGCACGCGGTTGTCTTTGTTGTCCGAAGGGGTCACGACCACCAAAGCCGCCGCTTCTCATGCCAGGCATGCCACCGAATCCCCCCATGCCTCCGAACATGGAGGCCATAGGGTCACTGCCTTCAGCTTCATGTAGGTTGGATGTACCGAAGAATTGCTCAAAGATCTTGGACGGATCTGTAGAATGGAAACTGAAGCCACCACCGCCAGGGAAGCCGCTGGACGATGTAGTGTACGTGAAGCCTCCAGGCATCCCTCCCATCCCTCCAGGCATCCCTCCAGGCATGCCTCCTTCAGCCTCAGGTCCTGCCGGTTGACCCTTGAGTCCTTCCTCTCCGTACATATCGTAGATCTCTCGTTTTTTCTTGTCACTCAGCACTTCATACGCTTCGCCAATCTCCTGGAACTTCTTCTGCGCTCCTTCACGGTCGTTCGGGTTCTTGTCTGGGTGCCACTTGAGCGCCAACTTGCGGTAGGCCTTGCGTAGTTCATCGTCTGTGGCGCCCTTGGCTACGTTTAGAGTGGCGTAGTAGTCCTTGCCCATTATCGTCGTAAGTAATTTATTCTCTCTGACTTTGTCTTGCGCTCGACTCGGCGTTTTCAATTGTGAGCAAATGTGACATTGAAGTGGCTGAGACTTTTTGATGTGACGTCGAAAATGCTGGAAGGTTCCAGATCCACCGCTGCTGATTGGCTGAAGTGGATCTGCGACATTTGTTTTTGCCAATTATTGCAAGTCGCAGTCGGTTAGATACTCGTCGTAGATGTGGTTGATGCGCTATTGCGTCGTTCGCGTTCATGCTTGCGGAGCATTGTGACGAGGATGTTTTCTCGCTTTCTGCGGTTGATGCGGTAGTTGGAGCTCGGACGAGGATCTCGAATTGGCAACATCATGCGGAACGACTCGGATTCTCGGTAGCTCCTGGCTACTGTCTCTGGAATATCACCGTCGTCACGAATGCTGCCGTACCGCGACTTGAGCTTGGCACCACGGAGCGATTCACTTGGGGCTGTCCATGAAAAGGAGACATGAATGTCAACTGCTGAAAAGCCATTCATACTGACAGGAAACGCACCTTCAGAGCCACGCCTTCGACTGTCAGCATCAGACACTGCCACTAACTTGGGACGACGCATCGCTTCTTGACAACCAGAACACATTTCCTGAGGTATCACGTACAATGATCACAGTTAAGTTGGTATTTAAGATCGACATGGATATCTGCTGCACGTACGACTTTTTCCAGTCCTCGAACAACCTTCGAGCAATGACAAGCTCTGCAGTTCAGTAACAAGTTAGTGTGCTGATGTGACGAATATTGTCGAGCAAGCTATTGACTTACATGAGACTCTCGCGCTCCGTCTTGGACTTCTCGATCAATGTGGCTATTGTTTTCATCCGTTGGCACTCGCGACCGTGGATCGCAGCAAGGATGTAGTCTCCTGCTGCATTGATCGTCTCCTGTCGTTTCCGAAGTTTTGAGCTCCCTGGCAACTCCACAATTCCTCGGATAAACACATCTACCGCATCTGGTGTGGCCTGGCAGTAGAGATAACACACTGACATGTTGACTCGACGTACAGATTGGTCGGACGTCCTGTCCTCCGATTCCACGGACTTCATCAACTGGAAACCGAAGCGTTTCCCTGCTGTGACCGTTATACCCATGCGTTCGACCCAGCAGAGCTGGTCGATGACTCCCGGGATGTGGCCAAACTTCTCCACAAACTTAATTCCAAAGAACTCGTACGGATTGGCGTCTGAGCGTGTACGAAAAGTCCGCACAACACCACAGTCCAATATACTGCCGAATTGAATTGGTGCATTCAGCTGCATCTGCTCCGTCGTGTCAGCGTACAGTCCGTTCATGACTTCAGTCAATGTTCCAGTCCGTGTGCCACCGCCGAAAGCACTCACCATCGTCGTCCTCAGCGGTCCGAACGATTCAGAGCTGCTACAGTTCTCAGGCATCGAATGCCGCATATTGCATATACTATTCCGTGCTGAACGCTGCTCCACTCGCTCAGTGTACAAGTCCACGCCCCGTTCCGACTTGAGTTTAAGCCACTTGCTAGTGTCCACAATGCGGCGGCTGCTGCGAACGTAGTCCACGTATTGAAGCGCCGTCTTCGCGATGATACTGTCGCTGGAGGCCACAAAGGCACGTAGAGATGACGCTTGGTCCTGTTCCTCAGCGTCCGCCATACTTCGAGTAACGATCACTGGCGCCTATGCACATGTTTCGGATTCATTTCTGGAACTTTAGGGCACTAATGTAGCCATTGTCCAGCGATACACACTTGGAATGTATTAGGCTATGTTGTTGTAATTTGAATGTAGTATTTTAAATTGTAGTCATAAACTTCAACATTACGATAAAGAAAATTGCAATACAACAGCAATACACTTTTGAGTTTAACTACTGGTAGTTGTCAACATTTATAGCACGTTTTGGTCCGTGTGGCATTCCCCCTAAGTTCTGATCGTTTTATGGTCGATATAGTTATCAATAGAGTCACATTTATCCAATCTTCATTGTCTAAGACTTCCGAAGCAGCTTCTTTTGTCTTTTCGACGTGCAGAGCTCTGCTTTGTGTTGCATAGCTTTCGGCAGCAAGAGCAGCATGGCCAGCTATACGGAGTTTGTCGTGTTTCCCTACCCGGTGGCTACAAGGCAAGTCTGGCAGATCACTAGGGTCAAAAGCACCAGGCAATTCCAGCGCGACCTGACAGACGTTTTATCGCGGGGACTCAAGCTCTGCAGGTTACCAAAGGCTAAGAAAGGCAAGTTCGTGATCGAGCGACGTCGACTGGGGCGATTGCTGAAGAGGATCGGGAAGAACACCAAGAGCATGTACAGTCTCCAGTCCGAATGCTTCGGCCTTCCCATCTCAGTCGTAGCGCTTTCAGTTCTCACTCGATTGAGCCAAAAGATCAAACGGGATGAGTCAGCTTTCAACACTCTAGCCGACTGTCTTCTCAAAGACTACAGCAGCGGCTAAATCCTTGTTCCGGTGCATTGCCAACATTTCCAATCCAGCAAAAGAGCTAATCCAATATATCGGTGTCCACCACACCATCTACGTAGTCTTCGTCACATTGGCTGATTCTCTGTAATATAACATTTTCTGATTGGTAGAAACACAAACATCTTGTCTCCAGTATGCCACCGTTAGAAAAAAAAAAAAACACCTTTGAGCCCTAAGCCAAAGGCCCCCTCTAGCTCGAGTCTTCCGCGTCCGATCGCCTCTCGACGGACGTCTCCCCTCTCCTCCTCGAGCCTCTGCCCTGTCCGTGACTGCACGGAGCCTCATCCGCAGTCGCCACCACGCTCGCGGACCGCAAGAGAAAGCGAGGCGACGGAGGGATGTCCCATGACGGATACTACGCCTCCTCGCGGGACGACGCGCCGCCGCCGGCCCCGCACAGCGCCACTTCAGGCTACAACGAGCCAGCCAGTGGCTCTGCATTGCACTCTATGGGCGAAAGTAACGGCTTGTTGCCACGTACCCATGTGCTGGTACCTCCACAGCTGCAGGGAGACGAAGATCAGAATATGAGCGACTCTGACCGCTCTAACTCTTCTTCGGCCTTGAATTTGACACAGAATTCGGTATTGGACATTGTCAAAGAAGGGAAACGAGTCATTGCTGCATTCCTGAGAGAAATGAGGTGCTACGACGTCATCAAGAACAGTGGCAAGGTCGTGGTGTTCGACGTGAAAATCCCCATCAACCTGGCGTTCTTCGCACTGGTAGAGCACGGTAAGAACGATGATAACGTGGTGTTATACTCTGTTGACTAATACTTTTGTTGCTGCTAGATATCAAGTCGGTGCCGATTTGGGACGCTGAGCAGGGAAAGTTTGTGGGAATGTTCACTGCCACCGATTTTGTCAACATCCTCCGCCATTTCTACATTCGAGGGTCGCCCATGAACGAGCTAGCAGAGCACAGTATCGCCTCGTGGAGAGGTGAGTTGTAAAGTATCCCTTTTTTTGCTGCTTGATATGCAGGAACTAATTGCTTTTTTTATTGTGACTGTAGCAATTCCTCGATCTTTGTCAATGGCACCAACACGAGAGGAGATGGTGTCCGTCACACCAGAGCACAACCTCTACGAGGTGTGCAGGATCCTCCGTGACAATAGGCTTCATAGACTTCCCGTAGTAGACCCGACACAGAACTCGGTCTTGTCTGTCATCACGCACAGCGGCATTTTGGAATACCTGGTGGCCACCTTCCGCGAACAGCGCAGACTGTTCGACCAGCCCATCTTCGACTTAGGCATTGGTGTCTACAGCGGCTTCGTGACTGTTCCGGAAGATATGCCGCTTATTCGAGTGCTCCACACTCTCATTGAGCGACGGGTCTCGGCTGTGCCGATAGTAGACCCAAGTGGTAAGTTGCCGTCTGTGGAGTTAGACGGAGGTGGTGAACTGACGTGATGCTCTTGTTTGTTCATTTGTGCCAGGCGTTGTTGTGAATATTTATTGTGTATCGAACGTCACCGAATTGGTGAAGGACCGGTCACTTACTCAGTTAGACATGCCTGTGGGGGAGATTCTTAGGATTCAAGCTGCTGAGGTGCGTAATTGCCAGTACATGGCTGACTGTGCTTGTTCTCACCGTGGATTTCTGCTTCTTCAGGGCAACGTGGGGGAAGGCTTACATCTGTGCTACAAGACCGACACGCTGCACATGATCTTTGAGCGATTCGCGGCTTGCAAGGCGCACCGCTTCGTGTGCGTGGACGAGTACTCGCGCTGCGTGGGTCTTGTATCCCTCAGCGATTTGTTTAATTATTTCCTCGAATAGCGAGCGGAAACTACGCAAGCGTCTCGCGCTAACGGCACCGACAACAGTGGACGGACAAACATAAAAGGAAATGAAACACTGCAGTGATACAGAGCGACGACCCCGTACGAGAGCCAAGAACAAGCAGATTACAGAAACAAATCAAACAACAATCAACTTTGAAAGAGAAGATGGTAAGCAAGGGAGTAGCGGCCACCTACCAGCCTCTCATCATCTACTTGGTCCTGTACTTTGAGCTCCGGCAGTTGTCGCAGTTCTTGAAGGTGCACAGGTTGAATACTGCACCATCACAAGGTAAAAGTGCTGCAAACATGGTAATGTCAGGTAGTAGAGTTCAACAAGTTCGTTTTCTCTTTCATTAAATTTCAACTCCAAAAACTCCTTTCAAGGACCTTCAGCGCAGCGTTTCAAGGTGGCGACGCAGTTGGTCCAGGTCGCAGGACGGCAGGCCAATAGGCGGTTCCCTCCCAAGTGTCGTGTATCGGTTGTAGATCTTAGCCAACAGATCGTCCTTCTCCCGGCGTTGGGCGATGCTGCGCGCCTTGTCCGGGTCAGCGTGGCCTCCTTGACGCCAGTCTCCCTTCCGCGCTTCCGCCGCTTCTGCTGCTCGCGCTCTCTTCTCTGCAGCTGAAGGCTGCGGCCCGTGATTTTGTGCACTTCCTCCGAGTGTTTGACCTCCTCTTGGCTGCTGTGGACGTTGCACAGGCTCGGAGACAGTCGAAAGTTGCGCCTTGGACGAGCAGCACCCCATTCTCGTTGACGTTTTCCAGTGCTGACTCTGATTCGTTCTGTTTTGGGTTCATTTACCTACTGAATAAAATATACTTATTATATAGCTTAATACGAACCTAAATCTGTTTATTTTCGGTATATTAAATTTGCAATTCTGGGTTCCGTAGCTCCTCGACAGCGCCACTCGTTGTCTGCACTCCCTCAATTTACCGCTGATATTATTTAGGTAGCCATGTCGTCCGCGATGGCCAAGATCGCCGAGCTGGAGGCGGAATACGCCCGTACGCAGAAGAACAAGGCTACGATGAAGCACTTGTGTCTGCTCAAGGCCAAGATCGCCAAGTTGCGGCGTGAAGTGACGGACGCTGGGTCGAAATCGGGCGGAGGAGGCACAGGCGAAGGGTTCGACGTTAACAAGGCTGGTGACACGCGTGTGGGGCTCGTGGGATTCCCTTCTGTGGGTAAATCCACACTGTTGACGAAACTCACGGGTACCTTCTCAGAAGCTGCTTCGTACGAGTTCACAACGCTCACAGCCATCCCAGGAACACTCAACTACCGAGGGGCTCGCATCCAGATCCTAGATCTGCCTGGTATTATTGAAGGAGCTAAGGACGGCAAAGGTCGAGGTCGGCAGGTCATCGGTACAGCTCGTACTTGCAATGTCATTCTCATTGTGCTCGATGCGATGAAGCCAGCTACGCACAAGAAACTCATTGAGTTCGAGCTCGAGGGATTCGGTATTCGTCTTAATAAAAAGCCGGCCAATATGGTGTTCCGACGTAAGGAACGTGGAGGTGTCAACTTCCAGACGACTGTACCGCAGACTGAACTGGACGCCGACACGGTGTACCAGATCCTGCACGAGTACAAGATTCACAATGCTGATGTGACGCTAAGAGCGGACGTGACGGTGGACGAGTTCATCGATCAGATCGAAGGCAACCGAGTGTACATTCCATGCTTGTACGTGCTGAACAAAATCGACCAGCTCACCATTGAAGAGCTGACTATCATCGACCAGATCCCGCATAACGTCGTGATCTCGGCCCACCACGGGTGGAACCTGGACGAGCTGCTGGAGACGATCTGGGACTACTGTCACATGATCCGCATCTACACCAAGCCCCGAGGAAGACTGCCGGACTACAATGCTCCAGTCATTCTTCACGAGGAGAACCCGACGGTGGAGAACTTTTGCCAGCGCATCCACAAGTCGCTACTCAAGGATTTTAAGTACGCCTGGGTTTGGGGAGCATCGTGCAAGCACCAACCGCAGAAGGTCGGCAAGGAACACCAGCTCCAGGACGAAGATATTGTGCAGATTGTCAAGAAGGTGTAAGCAGAGTCAACTGCGTTCGTTTCAAGAGAGGAAAGAGTCCCAAGCGTAAAGCGGTGCAGTTCGTATTGATGGCAGCTGTTGGTCAGGGTGCGTTCAGGATGCCAGCACTGGCACAACTGCACTTACAGGAGTGAATTATTGTGGATTTTTCATTTCGAACACTGGCAAAACACAGGAGACAACGAGGTTAATGCTTCTATCTCGCACCAATACACTATCGATTGACTGTAGCTGCATCAGCGCAATGAGATCGCGTACACTTCTTGTAGATAAATGATCGTTTGTATTATTGTGTAGACATCGCTATGCATTGTCTATACGAAGTTGCTGAAGCAAAGGTTAATTTCTAAGCTCTATTCATCGTCTACAGGTTGATGCTCTGCTGCTTGCACTGGTTCAAGGCGTCGAGGTAGAACTGGCAGGCAGCCACATCGTTCGAGTTGCGGTCGATGCACTCTAGGAAGGCCTTGTTGTCGCTAGCACACACAGCAGCAGAGCTTCTGGTAACAGGAGCAGGGACCGCAGCCACAGGTTGAGCAACAGGCTCCTCCTTGGAGCCACTGAAGGAGTCCATGACAGCGTTGACACCCTGGCGAGCGATGGCACTGCCTGTTCCGAAGGCAAAGCCCTCAGCGACAGTGGAGAGCAGACCTCCACCCATGCTGGGGGCGGGGGCACTGGCCGGAGCAGGAGCGGCAGCAGCAGGCTGCTTGGCAGGAACGGGGGCCGCCTTGGCCGTAGCAGGCTTGCGGGCGGGGGCGGAGCGACGAGAGCGAGCCATTGCGATTTTTAACTTGAGCTGTTGCTGGTCGATTGGATTGTGGGGCTTGGAAGTGGAGACCGCCGACATAAAGTTGCCTTTTTTACCATCATTCTGATGCAATACATCCATCAATAGCGAACGTTCTGGAACGGCCACATCTGTATTGCGTCCTCAAAGTCTTAACTTATCCAAACTCCCGTTGTCCAAAACTTGTTACACTTTAAGTGAACAACGCCTTACAGTTCAACATCGTTAAGTCGTCTGAAGGAGTCGATTGATGAAGACATCAGTAGTTTCCAAAGATCGTCTGCAGCAGGCTCGGTCTGTCCTCCAACGGTATCTCCAGTATCCCTCGCAAATAACGGATTTGGCTGCTTCTGCGGTCGAGAATTCTCCATTGCAGCACTTGTTGGAAGGCTGCCATTCATGTAAGTTCTCGGGATGATTGGTCCCGCTGGGGCTCCAACCTTCGTGCGCTGCTCTTCCAATTTCTCCCGTTCTTCAAGAATCAGTCGCAATTTTTCTTGTTGGGACTCCACCCCGTTGATGGCACTGCGTACACGGTCTACCGACGAGGACACGAGGATATTCCAGATACTATCATCCTCTCCGTCTGTCGTTTGATCATTGAATAACGGGTTGCTTCCTTTTGTGAACGTCGCCATCGCAGTGCCCCCAGTTGAAGAGGAAGCAAGTAATGAAGCTAAGAAATTCGACGTCGAAGTCGTCATCGCCGTCTGCAGTGTAGGTGTGGCAGTTGTCGTAGCAGCTACGGTAGCTGGAGAAGGTGTAGGTACCACTTCAGTGGTTGTCGTAGTAGGAACAACACTCTTACTCTCCAGCCCCGTGCAAGACGATGAAACCAGGAAATACAGTGCCGACTTGACCATATCGTCCGAAAACATCGGTGCAGCAGTTGCTGTTGCCACCGCTGGCACAGTATTACTCTGCTGAGTCTCCTTTGTGGTGTTCCCCATTTTATTCAGATAGCTGATTGGGTCTGGCAGCTCGGAACTGGCCGGCAACAAGCCAGTACCTTCCACGAACTTGGCCAGGGACATTGTACCAGGCTCTGGGTCGTCTGAAAAGAGCGGATTCTTCACTTTCTTGGTAGGAACTTGCTGGATCGAATCCACCGGCTTGAGTCTCTTGGTCAATAGACTTCCTGTCGCTTCTATACGATCTCTCTTTCTGCTCTCTCGTGGCGGCACACTGAGCGTGACTTTAAGCGATATCTGCGGTTTTGACGTTGAAACGGGTTTAATCGATATTTCGTCATTTCTCGCGGGTTTACTGCTTTTCCGCTGCGGTCTCCGCTCGATTTTGCTGAGACGACCAGGTTGGCCCTTGATAAAGTCCGGGTGTCTGTATTCCTCGCGGGATTCGTCCTCTTCGCAGTCGCAGCGAGTGAAGCCATGGTCCACAAGCTGCTGGCGGAAGGCACAAAGACGGCCTCGGAAATAGCGAGGAAGGACGTTCGCGTCCAACGCGGCGCTGTCATGGATGGAGAAGGACGCCCCTCCCTCGTCCCAGCCGATGATGGCCGTGCTCTCGTGGTCTAAGATGCGGTAGAGCTTGCGCACGAAGCCGGTCGGGATGCCCACCGCCATGATCACGTGAGTTTCGATTAAGGCGGCGAAATGAAGACGTTTTGATTGGATGATAATGAAGATCTACGCTATTTTGATTGGATGATAATGAATTTCACAACGTGCTAGTTGCATTAGCAGACACCCAGTGCATGAGGTTATTCATCGTGTCTTCAGAGAACTGTCCGTTCTCGACGATGCCTGGAGGTAAAGGTGGTAAAACCACAGGTGGTCGACCTTCTGCAAAGATATTGTGGCTGCCAGTGCTGCTCGTGCTGTTGGCGTTGGTCGTAGGAGCAGTGAGAATGACTTCAGTTCGTCCTTCAGTCGACAACGACGTGCTCAGGAGCGCTAGTAAAGCCTCCATGACATCTGCAGACATCTGCTCATCTTTCAATTGCATCATACTGTCCAATAGTGGCCCAGTGGGCTCTACTGGCATGTTGCTGGCCGTCAAGAAGCCACTCAACGAGTCGTCTTCTTGTGCAAATAGGGGGTTAGCAGCTAGAGTTGCTGGGTCCACTGCTGCGTGCTTAAACTCGGGCTCTGGTTCACTCCGCACTGGCACTCGGTGAGACTTTTTACTTATACTCTTCACTATCTTGACTTCACTGGCATCTGTAGACTCGGGCTGTTTGCGTTTCTTCTTCCTAGGTGCCCTCTTCCTGGGCAAAGGCGTGTGTGTGATTTGGTTGAGCTCTTCCGGGCATCCACGACGGAAGAACGGGTGGCTGTACTGCTCCTTGCCATCCTCCATTGATACTGCAACGAAGCTGTGTTCTTTTAGCTGCTGTCGGAAGGCATTTAGGCGACCACGGAAGTAACGGGGCAGCACTTGCGTCTCCAGCGCGTCATTGTCCAGCATCACGAATGACGATCCTTCTGTGTCCCAAGCAATGACCGACGCACTCTCCTGGTCCAGAATGCGGTACAATTTACGCACAAAGCTCGTGGCGATGGCTGGTAGTGCTGGCGTTTGCATTGCCATTGTGGTGGTGCAGTACGGTAGTGGTAAGCTTGAGTTCCACCTGTCAAATTGAAGAATGAGACGAATCCCTGCAAGTGGGAACATCCTCGTTACAGTCAGTAATCGCGACGTAACTTTAGTAAAACATATTCTGGTTCACAGTGTATGTTATACTGCAGACTTTTTGTTATTGAAAATCGAAATGATCAAAACGTTACTAGACAGTTATATTTATTTTCAGAGTGATCTGTTTGGCAAGTCCCGCCAAAACTCTCGACCGAGTCCTGGAGTTTGGCGCGAGCAACGGCAACAAAACCGAAAAGAGCTACTAAATAGGATACGTTCTTCCCAACATATTCTACTGCCGCAGCGTCTTCAACGATGGCCACATCTTTGACGTCAAGTTGTGGCTGAGGACCAAAAGAACTTTCTCTTGGTTCGTTCTCTCTCGTGAAAGTAGCCAACAATTTTTAGGATTTAGAGTAACTACTTTGGCATGGTACGATACAAGTATCCCGATGCTGAAAGCTAAGCCTTACATGATGCCGCACACCTTGGATGCGATAGTGCTGACTTTATCGTTCGAGACATAATTCGCGCCTCGCTTCTCTTCCAGTAAATTCAATCGAACGGAGCTCTTGCCGCGGAATAAAATCCGCATCGAATCTTGTGCCAATGCCAACGATTTCCGTCGAGAATGAGCTTTCTCCAGTGGTGGGGGCTCCTTACTCGCACTGTCGATCACTAGAGAAGGAGAATCCATTGACGCGATGGATCTGAGAGGCGAAATCTGGTGCCGTCCATGACTGGACGTTGTTTGTTGAGCCGGTTGATTCTCGGGCCGAATCAACGGTGGAACATGCACATGACGGCGAATTGGTGTCGATGGCGGTTCCGTATCAACTGCTGGCGGTTCCTTCGCCTCCTCAACGTTCTGATCAGTTCGCGGTGGCATGCAGGCATCCAACACCTTGGCCAGAGACGTTTTGCGCATCAAAGTGTTGCTGGGGTCGTCATTTTCCACAGCGTTCATGGATCGGTTGCGCTGTAGTCTTCTAGATGGTGACTGCAGGTTCCCAGTTGACTCTAGCGGTGATGTCGGCTTGGCGGAATAGGTAAACCTCCTATCCGATACCGTAGTTGATGATATAGATGCTGTTGCTGCACGTGTGACTATTGCTGAAGAACTGGCACTTTTGGGCAGTGTTTCTTCGTCCGAGTCGGACGAGAATCCTTTCAAACTTGAAGACCGTTTCCGAGCTAGTGGAGCGATCTTCAACGACTCGAGATGTGTTTCGTCTACCGCCTTGATCGGACTACTTGACCGTCGTTCACGTGTTTGTTCATCCTCATCACTTGAGTTCGTAGCTTTCGTAGGAGAAGCTACTGGAGGCGCTAACGGGGAAGAATTCGGTGAGAGGTTCAAGTCCAGTACTGGGAGATTCGCTGTTTTCAAAGGCCCTAGGTGTTGATCCTTGTTGAGATCATGGACTTTCGCCTTCGTCGGACTGTGTGGGACGCTTTTTAATCGTGGTGATGGCAGTGGGTCTGGAAGAGCTCCGGTATCTAACTCGTTCACTTTGATCGGTGAGAGATCACCCCCGACTAGCAAACGTACCGTATCCTTCACGTCTTGCACTGTATCAGGCGTGTCACCTGTGGTCGAGTTGCACCGCGATTGCCTTCGTGTTAGACTAGAAGAACCTAGTTCCACCTTAGATGGGGAGTTACACGCTGTCGTCGAGATTTCTGGACTCGCTTCACTCACAGGCATTGGTACTAGTGTACGAAATAGTAGTGAACTGCCTCTTGAGTGCTGCGACGCTGGACGAAGTGGACTCGAGTTAGTCGAACTCTCCGTTGGTTCTGAATCAGTGGTTAGAGTTCCATCGATGCGACTCTCATTGAGGGGAGGAGGCCGTGGCGAGGTGTTCAACGCTCGAATAGATCTCGAGCTTCGCCTTGAAAACCTTCGTGATATGACTGCAGGCCTTGTAGTTGGCACCGTTATGCTTGCATCAGTTTGTGAAGTGCTGACATCGCCTTGAACAACAGAGGACAGACCTTGAACATCGGTATCAGTGGATGGTTTACTACCCACTAATGCTCGAAACGACATTGAGTTTTTTCGCATGAGACTTGGTCGTGCGTTGCTGTCTCCAGCCGCTTCGTTGTCCGTAGACTCCGATGTGATCGTGCCAATTGCGCTTTGAAGAGATAGATCCGAGCTTGAATCCCTCTTGGATGGAACAGATTCCCTCCTCTTTTTCCTATTTATCGGACTGGTTGCTTCCGGTTTATCTCCCCCTTCTGGAATTTCAATCGCGCGCACCAGACCTCTGTAGGACGTCGATTTACGTTTCGTTAACCGGAGGATGTTAGCTGCTTTCTCCGTGTTAAGATTGGCTGGGGATACGTCTCCTTTCAATGAACTCGCGGATTTTGGTGCGTCAATATCATTTCGACTTGACGATACATTCTCGATGTCTTCATTCGTAGTATCTCGACCAGGATAGTCTTTGCTTGGAACAGGGCCCTCAACCACTGGTCCAGTAATTCCTAGCTGACTCTTGCGTCTTATAAGAGCGCCCACAGTCTCACTGACGGTCTCTTCCACACGAATTGAGTGCCTCTGTAGTTTATCGCTCGTTGCTTGCGGTTGTTCGCCTGGTGCTATCTCCTCCGTCTTTTGTCCGGTGTCCCCATTCTCCGCAGGAACGTGCTTAGAGACTGGGACAGTATTGCTAGCTAGTGCCTTGCGGGCATGGTTAAGCCGTGATGACATTTTCAGTTTGAGTTTCATGACGAGGATAAAGTTGTTGACAGGTGTGAAAGCAGCTTCGATCTCTTGTTGAGTAACCATCACCTTCATTCCTGACGATCTCTGAGGCAATTCCCCATTCCCAGATAGCCATGGGTGGTCTTGGAGTTGGGAAATGGTGATCCGAAGTCGAGGGTTCTTCTCCAACAGTTGAGTGAGCAATGCAGCACATTCGGGGTCAAGATCAGACGGTAACACTAGTGCATCCTCTCGGATTGAAGTCATCACATCGCTCAGAGATGCAACGCTCGTGCCGAACGGTAGTGTCCCTAGTAGCAACGTGAACATGGTCACCCCCACCGCCCACACGTCCACCTGGTATGGATCATACTCGTCCCCTGTGGTGCATTCTGGAGCAAGGAAATGGTATGTCCCCTCCGTACTACGAAGCTTTAGTGCTGTTGCATCACCTACCGAAGAATCGTTCTCATTCATATGCGCAACGCCAAAGTCCGCGACTTTGTATTGATCACCAGAGAGGAGAATGTTCTCAGGCTTAATGTCACGATGGCAAATGTGATTCCGGTGTACTGCCAAATAAAGCAACGAAGGTTAGAATGATGCAAGCACACTATATCATGCAAACATACAGAAGGCGAGGGCAGCCACGACGTCGCGTAGACACTCTCGAACAGTTTCCTTGCTCAAAACCCCGGAGTCCGATCCTTTAGCAAAATAGCGAAACTTTTTATCATCCCAGTGCATGATCTGTCCGCCACGGATGAGCTCCAACACCAGGAAGAGCTTGTCATCGTCAGGACTGTCGATCACCTCGTACAACTTGACCAGGTTCGAATGCGCTAGCTTCTTCATGATAGCCACTTCCTTTTGGACTTTCTAAATGCACAAAAGGAGTTAGTCCTCAGACGCAAGAGCTACAGCTGCAAGATCTTGCTGCTGGTTCTACCTGGAAGGCGTTGGAGAGTACGAGTTTCCCATCCACACGTTTGTACTCGCGTTTCCGCTTTAGAATGGATTTGTTGATGACTTTAAGTGCCTGTGTCGTGAAGATAACGTTAGCTTCGAGACACTACATTTTGGATGCTGGTTTCACGTACAAACTCATTGCCAGCTTCGTTGTGGCACAAGTAGACTTTGGAAAACGTGCCCTCTCCGAGCATATTGACGATCTTGTAGTTGTTGACATAGCTGGTCGCCCCAGCTGAATTCACCTGCACGTCGGCTCTGTCCGTCTCAATCACATCCATGGCAACTGATGAAGAGGACGAGCTAAATGCAGTGAGACCAGTCGTGGACGCACCAACAAAGACTTGCCTATCCTTAGCCTGCTATTACTTAGTTTGCTAAAGACGGCGAAGTAAATTTCTATTAACTCATTACACTAATACACAAGCTAGTTAGGCATCGAGGCACGTGGAGCCAAAGCTGGGCTTCAGCTTCGAGTCGATGTAGTCATTGGCTACCGACAACAACTGATCGTTCAGGCTCGAAGTGAACTTGTCGTATACACTGCTCTTCTTGTTGATCTCATCGGCTGAAAAGTCCGCCAAAGCGTCCGTAATGGCTGAAATGATCGGCCCCGAGTTGTGGAAGCTGAAATCCGACTTGACAATGGAGTCAAAGTCCAGCGATACCATTTGAACTGCTGCTGACTCAAAGCGACGTAGTAGAGTGTCCATAATGGAGCTGTACTTGCTGTCGACACCAGCTACTTCGATGGTCGTAACTGTGAAATCCTCGCAGTCGGTCGCACTAGCAGCGCACCCGTACATGTTTGCCTGGACGTTTGCTGCCAATGTGGGCTTGTCTAACGTAAGAGACACATCCACAGCGATGGACGTGTCGATTTCCTCCAATGTTAGACTCACAGTAGCGTCAATTGATAACTGGCCTGTGCAATGAGCCCCAAAATCCACGCAGTTGGAAGATGAAGCATTGAGGTGCTCCGGAACAAGATTTGCCAGCCCAATGACGTTCAAGTTGTCCAGCGTGGGGGTGAAAGTGAGGTCCTGCCCCAAAACGGAGTACTTGAACTCGCCGAGGTCGATATTCTGCAGCACCAACGGGTCGTAGTCTTTCACGAGGGTCGATAGTAAAGTGGACTGGGTCACAATGTCCACCGCATTGTTCAGTAGGAGGAACTGCGTCTCTTGAGTCGTAAAGTCGACGACGGAACAACTCTCGTTCACAGATTTCCCGTCGGTTGGACCGAAAGTTGCCAGGAGAACAGCGGTGGTAAAGGCGATGGTCTTGGCCATTTTTGAAGTGGGCTGGTGGTTAATGGGGAAATTGAGAAGTGATCATCGACCTCAGCTAGTGAACGGACATATTGGAAGCCGTGGAGACACCGCTCCTTGGGGCTCCACCGACATTCGTTAGCGCCAACTGGAGAGCACTACCAGGTAGTTGGTTTGTACCGTAGTCTACGAACCATGCGTCTCGTGATGAGATGGACGCCGCCACAAGATCGGAAGGCTGTTGCGCAGCACGTGGAGGTTATCGACGGTGGCCTATCCACCGATTGTCTTCGATCAGCGTAGCCATATTGCTGGTGGACACTAAGGGCAGCACGAAAAGAATTAACGTGGCTGCAACGCCGCCCAGCTGCAATCGCAGATGCAGTTGTTTCGGTGGACCAACTGCCTGCTATAATTCCGTTTGCAGTTCATGCTGGTGCACTTTACTTTTACCAGAAGCCCAGACATCCGTGGGATGTGATATCAAGAATGTGAGGGCTGAAGGTCGATCTTTGAAGTGGGCATTGCCTCTGAAGCTGCGATTCTGCCGCTTCATAGCGACAAGCGACTCGCCTTCGCGTCGTCGCCGAGCAGAAAACGTTGATCTCGACACGTGCAGCACTGCAGTGCAGTCTGCACAGTGCAGACGCGGCGTGAGCCTTACGGGAAGCAGAACGACCGTCGTCTGCACGTGTTTCGTGTTAAGCATTGTCGACTCGTCTCCAGTGAACCCGAAGATCAATCTACCATTTCTTCCGAGACTCCGCAAGTAAATGCACGGACATCAACTAACTTACTACGTAGATCCATTACTTGTACAATTGAACTTCGATGCTCCATTGCTTCATACACACAGAACTACACCAGCTTCTACTGCGCCAGAGTCACTGCTGTACAATTGGTCAATAGTATCTTAGTAGGGTTAGGTGATATGGTTGATGCGACCTTCGTGCCACATTCGGTCGCCTCCCCAAAACAACGACATTTCAAAGGAAGAAAGCGGAGTGCGCAGTGGACGCGTTCGTGTCGTCCCGCTTGAGCTGTGCGTCTCTGCGTCTGTAGGTGTCTGTAGCACTCCCAAGACCCCTCATCGTGTGCGCGGCATCTTTCTCTATCTCCACATACCCGATTCACGTGTAAATTCCGTGTGAAAGGTCCATTCCGCATCGTTTAAAGTTAACGCATGAACCGCAGCGCTCTGGATCTGCATCGAGTAGCTGGAGACGCACTTAAACGAGAAATGGAGCGCAATGGGGGCAGTTCGTCCTCTTCTCCAGCGACAGACTCGGGTCGTGGCGGCCAGTTGAGCTTCAGTACGTTCTTAATGGACGAAGTAGCGTCTCCCGTGCAACTTCAGCGAGTCTCCAGACGGCCTCCACCTCCTCCTGCTCCCCCTCTACCCCCGCTACGAGCTCAAGGAGCATCTAATGTGCCTCCAAGACGTAATAATGCACCTCCAGATGTCTCTAGACGACGCGGGGAATCGGATGGAGATATTCCCGTTCTTGAGGCAGCTAGAGACAGCAGCGGCTTCCGACTGGATGGAGCTGATCAAGCTGTTGTGCAGGTGAATAGTAGTGGTGATGGGGCTGCTGAAGCTAGAGTTGTAGTGGGGGAATACGACGCAGAGGAGGATGACTTTGTGCCCGTACTGCAGACAGCTGAAGATGCTCTTAGAGCGCACAGACACATGGGCAGCAAAAGATTTTCGTGGAGACCATCAAGATCAGTTCCTACAGGCAGAACAGTCCGAGTACCAGACCAGGAGACGTTGCTGAGGATGTCCACGAGGAGCACAGACTTGTCGTCAAGCTACACCAGCAGCAACTCGCAGGGATCCAGAAGAAGTTCTGTGCGGATTGATCGAGAGCTGGTGCGTAGTGGGTGGCTTTATAAGCAGGCCAACGTCATGAAAACATGGAAACGACGCTATTTCGTGCTGACCAAGGAGACGAATACAGCCACAGGCGAGTACTGGGCGTCGTTGCAGTACTACAAAGGCAACAACTTCGGTAAGCTTCGGGGAGAGATGCACCTGCGGGATGGGATGCTCTCAGTGCGCTTTCTCGAACCGGACGAGACCAAGCGAGCATTCTGCTTTGAAGTTGCTGGCGAGGATTTTTCCTTCGTATGCTCCGGATCAAATGACGATGACGCAAGTGCTTGGGTTTGTCTGTTGCAGAGCTTGTCAGGTGGTGGAAGTAACACGATCCCACCATCGGCGAGTCTTCTTGGTACAGCAGCGGCTAGCAGTCTGCTACAGCCATCAGACGGATCAAATGGGAATCGGTTTCGTACCAGTACCATTGACACTCGAAGTATTCGCATTGTAGCGGAGTTGCGACGAGTTCTCCACACCAGCACATCCCCTGAAGCTGCCAAGGTTAAGAAATTTATAGGCTCGTTTGAGTCGCGGACTTCAGGCGGACTTCGCCAGTTCCGAGAGTTCCACGCTACGCTTACAGAATCAATTGTGAAAGACCACGGCACTCGGATCTTAGCGGCTCTCAAGGATCCAGGAAACGATGATGCTAACGGTTCCGTGAAAACTGTGGACAATAAGCTCGATATGCTGCCGATGTCGCTCGATATTGTACGTTCTGCTATTTCTCGCCATGTGGAAGAAATTCTGTTTGTACCGCTTCAGAACAAGATCAACGCATTCCTACGTCGTATGTATCACGAGGAAGAATCGTCAATTAACCGCAAGGTAAGATGGCTGCAAGGGAAAGATCAAATGTACTTCAACATCCCAGTAGACCAGGTCTCGTGGAAAGAATGGCGAAAAGCATCCCGAATTCTTGCGCAAATTGCGCAAGTCTCCCTACCTGCAGCCAAGTATGATGTGCTGACGGGAACGATCAAGGAGATTCAGACAACGTATGCTGAAGAGCACGACACGATAACTGAGTTAGAACCACTCCAGACCGACGACATCATCCCAATTTTTACCTACGTACTATCGAACAGCGGGCTGGAGAACCTGATATCGCTGAAAACTTTGTTGACGGAGTTGAACGGTTCGTGGGCTGTGGGCAGGTCCCCTGATGACGAGACTTCACTGAATATATTGACGCATGCGGTTGACTTCATAAGCAACGTGAGCATCCCAGCCGTTCTGGAAGATATTTTCAAAGATCAAATTACGCTTTCGATTGACGGCGACTGGCGACGTGTGTTGGAGTTTGAAGTGGAGCCGACCTACCGCTATGGTGCCGTTGTGGAGCATATCTCACCTCATGGCTACTCTGCAGTAGGGACAATCATCACTCGTGGCTATGTTTTGGTGACTGTCAATGGGCAGAATGTGGTGTTATGGCCGTTCCAAGACATTGTGACGTTGCTCCTTGAGTCAGCCTCTCCTCATCGACTAGCATTCATCCCAGGAAGCAGTTATTTCAAGATCTTGACATCCAATAAGGCTCTCTGGAACGTTGCATTGATGCATGCCTGCCAGCGCGGTGATGTCTTTAGTGTGCAAATGCTTCTCGCAAACGGTGCCGATGTGAATTATGTGGCTCACGAGTGTGGTAGCAACACACCACTTCACGTTGCGGTTAGCGCGCTGCACTTCAACGTTGTTTCGTACATGCTTCAGCACGGCGCGAAGGTGAAGACAATCGGCGAGTGTGGCCGCAGCGCGTTGCACATGGTTGGGTCTCCTTGTATTATGCCCGCAACTATTACTGCATCAAGTGACATGACGAAAGCAGCAAATGGACAATCTGCTACGTTGAGCGACGCTGACAAGGCTGTGTTGGTCGTAAAGAAGCTACTTGCCCATGGAGCCCTTGTGGATACTGTCGATATCTATGGCAACACTCCATTTATGCTGCTGGCAGAAAGGGGTTATCTCGGAGCAATCGATGCAATCATGGAGGCTGACAGCAATATTGATCTTAATGCTCGGAATTGGCAACGTGGCATGAGCGCTCTTGCACTTGCATCGAAGAGCGGTCGGGATAATGTGGTGGAAGGGTTGCTTGATTACGGAGCTCAAGTCGACATTCGTACTCTGCACGGTGAAACTCCACTGCACTTCGCGGCAGCCAGCGCGAGCCAGCGCGTGTGCCAGCTGCTTGTTGAGAAGGGCTGCGCTGTTGACGTTCGAACGAGTGAAGGGTTGACTCCATTGATGATTGCTGTGGCAAAAGATCACGGGATGGCCATGGAGAAGATTGCTGCATTATCACCGTCAGTCCCGTCAGCGATGACTGATGATAATCACAATAACGGGCATCACCACCATCATAAGACGACTGTGGATCTGCGCAGCAGTATCCATGTGGACAACTCCTCGGTCATTTCAACTATGAATTATCTCGTTCAGAGTGGTGCTGATATGTCTGCAGTTTGTGAAGTGTACCGCACACCCCTCCATTATGCAGCTCTGTACGGCTGTGACGAGCTATTCGCGTGTCTTCTGGCAAAAATGGGTGATGATTCGAATGCGGAGAGGCGCGACTTGTTTGGTCAATCGGCAGTGTCTATGGCCGAAGTGAGTCGGTCCTCGCACGCCCTTGCAAACGAAAATTTGTCTAGTGGCGACTGCACTACCCTTGTGGATAGTGAAATGGGCGAGAACGAGGATGACTCTGATGACTCGGACGACGAGGAGGATGTGTACGTAGTGGAAGGGGCAGACATCCCGATGTCGCTGACAGGCCGCAAAGATTTTTCGGGGAAAAGTTTGAGCATCAAGGATCTTGTGACAGAAGAGATTGATGGGGCGGAGGAAATCATTGCAGGTACTTTCGACGCTATTGCTAACCTGCTACTAAGCTTTGAGAACTATCGTCTGGAGGAACTAAGCGCGCTTATTTGGTCTTGTGGTTATGTGTCGAACGAAGATGGAGATAACTTTCGTGAAATGGTTGAGATTCTGCGAAGTCTGTGGAATCAACACTCGACTGGAACGGAAACCGGATTTTACGTGCGGCGTGTGGTGCTCAGTGCCTTGAATAATTTGGTGGAGATTTTGAAACATAGCGTGGAGTGCGATATGGATTTTTGCAATTGTGTTGTTGCACTGTACGCGGAATTGGTTTCTTTACCGGATGAACTGACTAAGGAGGACCCACAGTGTGCTGAATGGATAGCTGCGTCCTTGCTACCCGAATTCGCAGATGCGTGCCAGTCAAACCGTATGCAGGAGTTCCAGGTCTTGTCCTTTTGTGAAGGCGATTACACGTCACTGAAACAGTTCATCTGCACAGCCAAACAAGCGAACCCCAACCTGGAGTTTCTGGATGACAACTTGTTTGGAGCAGTGACGGGTATGGAAATTATCACAGAAGGAATGCGGCGACGAATGTCTCTTGCAGGCGTGTGGAAGACTGGAGAGACAAAGAAATCGTTCGTGGTGAAACCGGAGGAAACTCTCGAGTCTTTGTCCGAAGGACGCTCGACTACGATCACTCCTTGGCAACCTAGAGGCGTGAATGTAGGTCGAACATATCCATCGGAACAGCGAATGACTCGACTTTGGTATGTACAGCCTGCTGCTTGTTGAGCACGGTCGTCCCATCTAATTCTACGTTTTTGTCGTTTTGTTTTGTGCAGGATTTTGGATTTAGACCCAAGCATCATCGCGCAGCAGATTACTCTGATGGAGCACTATCTTTTCAGCAAGATCAAAGGTAATGTCACGGTAGATTTATCTAAATTGCATTTTGACGTGACATGTAACTCGTGTTGAATGCTATTTTTCTAGTATCCGAGGTGTTGGCGTCCAAGCGCAATGCTGAGAAAACGCCAGGGTATCAACGACTCCGCCTGCTTCATAATCATATCTCCATTTGGGTGGTGAGTCAGATTTTAATGAGAGATGATGTGGATCAGCGCGCAGAGATCCTCGCGTATTTCATTCGCGTTGCTGGTGTGTTGCTATCACCTCTGCAAAACCTTGATGGTTTCATGGCAGTTATGAACGCGGCAAATGATTCGTCAATCTTCCGCCTCAAGAAGACGTGGGGGCGGCTTCCTCCGCAGGCAAGAGACTTATGGCAAGAGTTGGTGGCGCTCACTGAAAAGGGTGCTCGACCACTGAACAAGTTCACAAAGGAGGCGACGCCACCGTTGATCCCATACATGGGCGTTGTAATCCAGAACGTGATCGCACTCCAAGAGTATCCAGACCGCGTGGAAGGGGATCTTATCAACTTCAAGAAAATCCGCTCCATTGGCTATCTCATCCAAAGGATGCTATCCTTTCAGAAGACACCGTACTTGTTACCAACCGACAAGCGAGTTTTGGTAAGTAAACCTGTCATTTTATGTGCGTTCACTTGGCTAATCGTTCTGTTTCGTTGCTTTTCAGGAACATATTTGCGCCCCAGTTCCATTCGCAGATGCCGACTCGTGTTTTGCGCGTTCACTGAAAATCGAGCCACGCGTCGCTGACGCTGCGTCCGGATGAGTGAATCCCCATCAAGCCAGTGTGCACTTTCTTGAGCTCCTGTAAGCAGACAAACATGTTCAAAGGCCACGACGCGGCTGGAATTGGTGCTTGAGATGCATGCAACAACCAGATTAAGCGCGGATCGTCTGGTATCATCAACGTAAATAAACTATGAGTGTCAGTAGTGCCAGCAAAGGTGTTTTGATAATTTGCACTTGTTGTTTGTTGTGCTAAGCGACAAGATCAGTTTTGGCCTAGCGATTTTCGTAGATGTTCGCTATAGCTTGGATGCGTTTGGGCAAGAAGAGGCGTGACCTCGTGAAGACCGTGCTGTAACGCGACATCCAGCACTCCATCGGCATAGTCTGGTAGGCTCTTTCCTACCAGTAAAAGAACCTCCTCGCTGAGTTCACCGACATACTGAAGTAATTGCTTGCAACACGCAGCATATCTATTCCAACATCCGCTGCTGTGATCTCTTCACAAAAGCAGAAAAAAAATTACTTACAGCAAACAGTGATTTTTTTTGTGAAATTGTAGAAAACTTGTTTTCAGCATGTAGTGCATGTTTTAGGCAACGGATCCTCCATGTTTGCCAGCATCAAGCTGCAAGTGCTTCCAGAACATGAACATTGCCAGTGGGTAGTGCAGCATCGCGATGATCATCAGGAAGAAGGCTGTTTTCAACGACGTGTCATCCTTCTCGCCCAACGGACCTGCCTGGACGAGCCACAGCACGAACGTCAACATGGCCGTGAAACATGCTACACCAGCCAGGAAGAAACCTCCCCCCACCCACTTCTTGTTCCCTTTACGACACGTAATAGCTCCCACGATAGCGATGATCGCCATGAGACCGTTCGACATACTCATGCCACCGAACGTCATGGTGGCCATGCCTAGTAGGCCGCAAGACTTGTCCAGGAACTTGTCGAATTGCGTCGCGTCCATGCCAGCAGCCGTCGCCAGTACAGAAGCGTACGCCAAACGCTCAGTATCACTCACGTCCCCAGCTTTATTGTAGCCTTCGCACGTAGCGTATTCCGAGTACTTTGACCACACCGTCTCGTTGATGACGTTGAGGTCTTGGTAACCAGAGCCGAATTTGTAGTAGAAGCAGTGGTCGAAGGTCGTGGAAGTGGAGTTGGCGAGTTCACTGTCGATGCAGAAGCTCATGAGCCCCGCCTTGAAATTGGTGGAGGCGATTTCGCTAGTGAGCGCCGAGTTGACGGTGGAGTTGGTTGTCCACATGGGAAGGATCATGGCGACGGCGTTGTATAGTGTCCCCATGGTGATCATGGCGATGGCGCCGTATCCGTGCTTAGAGATGGCCATAGTTCGGTTCTGGTTCAGGTTCTTCGGCTTTGTTGGTGCACTAGAATTTGGAGAATGAAGTGCTGCTTCCGTCTTAATCAGAAACTGCTCATGCTTTTGTAAGCTTTCCAAGTGTAGAAGAACCACAACAACGTTGGTTCTTCAGCTGCTCAAAGGTTTCAGCCGATTCAAATCGAAATGGAGTGGTGATTACAATGGACATAACGACCTAAGTTAGGGCGCAATCTACACGGATTTTCGTGTTGGAGAAGCCGCACTCAATTGGCAGGCCCCTGGGAGCTGGTAAACTGTACAGAACTTCGAAGTCCGAAAGGTACAAGCAGACCACCGTAGTGCAGTACTGATGGTACATTTCATGTACTTCGAAAAGAATTTTGGTCGTCATCGTGTTTGTGATCATCTTGATTACCACTCGAGCAAGACACGGCGGCCCGAGTAAACGCCCCGATGAGACAGACTGATCGATTGTTGGGTTGGATCTCTGCTTACCACCATCCTGCGGCAACTTGCGATTGCTTTAGCTGACTGGATTCTTTCACATTTAGCCATCCACCTGAACTGCGGTGAAAGTTTATCCTTGCTAAGTTTTCTGTTTAACGGCCTTGTGCACAGCCGCATTATCCCTTTTGCTCTACAACACGGAACCAGCAAAAGGAACTCACCACCAACTCTCTACCAATAACCATGGCGTTCAACAAGTTCGCGTTCGGAGCCATAGCCATGATCATCTTCGCTACCATCTACAACATCGCCGCCTTCATCCTCCCCATGTGGAGCGCCAACAAGACAGTGAACGCAGCACTCGCTAGTGAAATCACCTCTACCAACTTCAAGGCCGGCCTCATGGGCTTCTGCGTCGACAGCGAAACCACCAATAGCACAACGTTCGATCACTGCTTCTACTACAAGTTCGGGTCCTCGTACGATGAGTTGTCCGTGCTCAACAATGCTGTGTGGTCCAAGTACTCGTCCGACGGTATCTGCAAGGGATACGGTAACGCAGGCGACGTAAGTGACGAGGAACAGCTCGCGTATGCCACCGTATTAGCCACCGCCGCTGGAATGGACGCGGAAGAGTTCGACAAGTTCCTGGACAAGTCGTGTGGCCTACTAGGCACGGCCACCATGACGTTCGGCGGCATGAGTCTGTCGAACGGTTTGATGGCGATCATCGCGATGCTGGGAGCTGTCACTTGCCGTAAGGGTAACAAGAAGTGGGTGGGTGGAGGTTTCTTCCTGGCGAGTGTTGCGTGCTTCACTGCCATGTTGACGTTTGTGCTGTGGGTGGTGCAGTCGAAGCCTTTGGGCAAGGAGGACGATGCGTCGTTCAAGGCCTCGTTCTTTTTGATGATCATCGCGATGGTGCACTACCCTGTGGCAATGTTCATGTTCTGGAAGTACCTGAATCTGCAGAAGGAGGCGGTGAAGGACCAGGAGGAGGATCACACGACGTACACTGGTGCAGAGACGCCTGTTAGCGGTGCTCCAGCTAGCCTAGTTTAACTGAAATATAGTAGCTTTTATTCTTCTTTTATGAATTTGTCTTGGTACTGTCGGATATGTAGTGTTCACGCTATTGTCGCTGTTGTAGGTGTACATTTAAATTGCATCGATCATCACGAAAGAACCATGCGGCTCTGGTGGTTTACATTTTAGGGCATCCCTCGCTGGTGACTCATGATTACCACGACGTTCAAGCCCCCGCTGTCTCAGTAATCAGCTTCCAGGTGGATATTTGGCAGCACTTTGCCGCAGCCCGTCAAGATGCGTCACCAGTGCCGAAGCACCACAAATGTGACACTGGTTATCCATGGCTGGCGCTTCGGTGTGGCGATTACTTGCCATCCGAAGCTGTCATGAAGGCATCATTAGATGGATTTTGATACAAGTAGTGCAAGTAACTTTACAGCATGTCCACTAGGAATACACTGCATTACAACTATACGTTGCCACCTCGTGACAAACGAGTCGTGTGCTTTTAGAGCCTCTATAAGTTATATATTGGTCCTTCCACGGCAGTGAGAGACTACAAGCACACTGTATAATATGTAGCCATCTCGAAGACTCTCGATTTGAGACCAGCCAGTTTCGATCTGTTGTTTATGCAGTTGACCAAGCCTCGATGCAAATGGGATGGTGTCTGCACTTCCGATATGTTCACGTGAAGACAAAGGTTGCTTCCGATTGCTTCGGTAGCTCGATTTTTTCCATCTTCCAGCTTTCATCATGACCAATTGAAGCGGTTGGAGGCTACATCTAGACACAAACCTGGTGATTGAGTTAAGCCATCTACGGCTGCGGATTTGGCGATGCCCGGACCACGTCAGCCAACCTCACTTTCAATCTTGACTCACAGCAAGGAACCAGCAAAAGGAACTCACCACCAACTCTCTACCAATAACCATGGCGTTCAACAAGTTCGCGTTCGGAGCCATAGCCATGATCATCTTCGCTACCATCTACAACATCGCCGCCTTCATCCTCCCCATGTGGAGCGCCAACAAGACAGTGAACGCAGCACTCGCTAGTGAAATCACCTCTACCAACTTCAAGGCCGGCCTCATGGGCTTCTGCGTCGACAGCGAAACCACCAATAGCACAACGTTCGATCACTGCTTCTACTACAAGTTCGGGTCCTCGTACGATGAGTTGTCCGTGCTCAACAATGCTGTGTGGTCCAAGTACTCGTCCGACGGTATCTGCAAGGGATACGGTAACGCAGGCGACGTAAGTGACGAGGAACAGCTCGCGTATGCCACCGTATTAGCCACCGCCGCTGGAATGGACGCGGAAGAGTTCGACAAGTTCCTGGACAAGTCGTGTGGCCTACTAGGCACGGCCACCATGACGTTCGGCGGCATGAGTCTGTCGAACGGTTTGATGGCGATCATCGCGATGCTGGGAGCTGTCACTTGCCGTAAGGGTAACAAGAAGTGGGTGGGTGGAGGTTTCTTCCTGGCGAGTGTTGCGTGCTTCACTGCCATGTTGACGTTTGTGCTGTGGGTGGTGCAGTCGAAGCCTTTGGGCAAGGAGGACGATGCGTCGTTCAAGGCCTCGTTCTTTTTGATGATCATCGCGATGGTGCACTACCCTGTGGCAATGTTCATGTTCTGGAAGTACCTGAATCTGCAGAAGGAGGCGGTGAAGGACCAGGAGGAGGATCACACGACGTACACTGGTGCAGAGACGCCTGTTAGCGGTGCTCCAGCTAGCCTAGTTTAACTGAAATATAGTAGCTTTTATTCTTCTTTTATGAATTTGTCTTGGTACTGTCGGATATGTAGTGTTCACGCTATTGTCGCTGTTGTAGGTGTACATTTAAATTGCATCGATCATCACGAAAGAACCATGCGGCTCTGGTGGTTTACATTTTAGGGCATCCCTCGCTGGTGACTCATGATTACCACGACGTTCAAGCCCCCGCTGTCTCAGTAATCAGCTTCCAGGTGGATATTTGGCAGCACTTTGCCGCAGCCCGTCAAGATGCGTCACCAGTGCCGAAGCACCACAAATGTGACACTGGTTATCCATGGCTGGCGCTTCGGTGTGGCGATTACTTGCCATCCGAAGCTGTCATGAAGGCATCATTAGATGGATTTTGATACAAGTAGTGCAAGTAACTTTACAGCATGTCCACTAGGAATACACTGCATTACAACTATACGTTGCCACCTCGTGACAAACGAGTCGTGTGCTTTTAGAGCCTCTATAAGTTATATATTGGTCCTTCCACGGCAGTGAGAGACTACAAGCACACTGTATAATATGTAGCCATCTCGAAGACTCTCGATTTGAGACCAGCCAGTTTCGATCTGTTGTTTATGCAGTTGACCAAGCCTCGATGCAAATGGGATGGTGTCTGCACTTCCGATATGTTCACGTGAAGACAAAGGTTGCTTCCGATTGCTTCGGTAGCTCGATTTTTTCCATCTTCCAGCTTTCATCATGACCAATTGAAGCGGTTGGAGGCTACATCTAGACACAAACCTGGTGATTGAGTTAAGCCATCTACGGCTGCGGATTTGGCGATGCCCGGACCACGTCAGCCAACCTCACTTTCAATCTTGACTCACAGCAAGGAACCAGCAAAAGGAACTCACCACCAACTCTCTACCAATAACCATGGCGTTCAACAAGTTCGCGTTCGGAGCCATAGCCATGATCATCTTCGCTACCATCTACAACATCGCCGCCTTCATCCTCCCCATGTGGAGCGCCAACAAGACAGTGAACGCAGCACTCGCTAGTGAAATCACCTCTACCAACTTCAAGGCCGGCCTCATGGGCTTCTGCGTCGACAGCGAAACCACCAATAGCACAACGTTCGATCACTGCTTCTACTACAAGTTCGGGTCCTCGTACGATGAGTTGTCCGTGCTCAACAATGCTGTGTGGTCCAAGTACTCGTCCGACGGTATCTGCAAGGGATACGGTAACGCAGGCGACGTAAGTGACGAGGAACAGCTCGCGTATGCCACCGTATTAGCCACCGCCGCTGGAATGGACGCGGAAGAGTTCGACAAGTTCCTGGACAAGTCGTGTGGCCTACTAGGCACGGCCACCATGACGTTCGGCGGCATGAGTCTGTCGAACGGTTTGATGGCGATCATCGCGATGCTGGGAGCTGTCACTTGCCGTAAGGGTAACAAGAAGTGGGTGGGTGGAGGTTTCTTCCTGGCGAGTGTTGCGTGCTTCACTGCCATGTTGACGTTTGTGCTGTGGGTGGTGCAGTCGAAGCCTTTGGGCAAGGAGGACGATGCGTCGTTCAAGGCCTCGTTCTTTTTGATGATCATCGCGATGGTGCACTACCCTGTGGCAATGTTCATGTTCTGGAAGTACCTGAATCTGCAGAAGGAGGCGGTGAAGGACCAGGAGGAGGATCACACGACGTACACTGGTGCAGAGACGCCTGTTAGCGGTGCTCCAGCTAGCCTAGTTTAACTGAAATATAGTAGCTTTTATTCTTCTTTTATGAATTTGTCTTGGTACTGTCGGATATGTAGTGTTCACGCTATTGTCGCTGTTGTAGGTGTACATTTAAATTGCATCGATCATCACGAAAGAACCATGCGGCTCTGGTGGTTTACATTTTAGGGCATCCCTCGCTGGTGACTCATGATTACCACGACGTTCAAGCCCCCGCTGTCTCAGTAATCAGCTTCCAGGTGGATATTTGGCAGCACTTTGCCGCAGCCCGTCAAGATGCGTCACCAGTGCCGAAGCACCACAAATGTGACACTGGTTATCCATGGCTGGCGCTTCGGTGTGGCGATTACTTGCCATCCGAAGCTGTCATGAAGGCATCATTAGATGGATTTTGATACAAGTAGTGCAAGTAACTTTACAGCATGTCCACTAGGAATACACTGCATTACAACTATACGTTGCCACCTCGTGACAAACGAGTCGTGTGCTTTTAGAGCCTCTATAAGTATATATTGGTCCTTCCACGGCAGTGAGAGACTACAAGCACACTGTATAATATGTAGCCATCTCGAAGACTCTCGATTTGAGACCAGCCAGTTTCGATCTGTTGTTTATGCAGTTGACCAAGCCTCGATGCAAATGGGATGGTGTCTGCACTTCCGATATGTTCACGTGAAGACAAAGGTTGCTTCCGATTGCTTCGGTAGCTCGATTTTTTCCATCTTCCAGCTTTCATCATGACCAATTGAAGCGGTTGGAGGCTACATCTAGACACAAACCTGGTGATTGAGTTAAGCCATCTACGGCTGCGGATTTGGCGATGCCCGGACCACGTCAGCCAACCTCACTTTCAATCTTGACTCACAGCAAGGAACCAGCAAAAGGAACTCACCACCAACTCTCTACCAATAACCATGGCGTTCAACAAGTTCGCGTTCGGAGCCATAGCCATGATCATCTTCGCTACCATCTACAACATCGCCGCCTTCATCCTCCCCATGTGGAGCGCCAACAAGACAGTGAACGCAGCACTCGCTAGTGAAATCACCTCTACCAACTTCAAGGCCGGCCTCATGGGCTTCTGCGTCGACAGCGAAACCACCAATAGCACAACGTTCGATCACTGCTTCTACTACAAGTTCGGGTCCTCGTACGATGAGTTGTCCGTGCTCAACAATGCTGTGTGGTCCAAGTACTCGTCCGACGGTATCTGCAAGGGATACGGTAACGCAGGCGACGTAAGTGACGAGGAACAGCTCGCGTATGCCACCGTATTAGCCACCGCCGCTGGAATGGACGCGGAAGAGTTCGACAAGTTCCTGGACAAGTCGTGTGGCCTACTAGGCACGGCCACCATGACGTTCGGCGGCATGAGTCTGTCGAACGGTTTGATGGCGATCATCGCGATGCTGGGAGCTGTCACTTGCCGTAAGGGTAACAAGAAGTGGGTGGGTGGAGGTTTCTTCCTGGCGAGTGTTGCGTGCTTCACTGCCATGTTGACGTTTGTGCTGTGGGTGGTGCAGTCGAAGCCTTTGGGCAAGGAGGACGATGCGTCGTTCAAGGCCTCGTTCTTTTTGATGATCATCGCGATGGTGCACTACCCTGTGGCAATGTTCATGTTCTGGAAGTACCTGAATCTGCAGAAGGAGGCGGTGAAGGACCAGGAGGAGGATCACACGACGTACACTGGTGCAGAGACGCCTGTTAGCAGTGCTCCAGCTAGCCTAGTTTAACTGAAATATAGTAGCTTTTATTCTTCTTTTATGAATTTGTCTTGGTACTGTCGGATATGTAGTGTTCACGCTATTGTCGCTGTTGTAGGTGTACATTTAAATTGCATCGATCATCACGAAAGAACCATGCGGCTCTGGTGGTTTACATTTTAGGGCATCCCTCGCTGGTGACTCATGATTACCACGACGTTCAAGCCCCCGCTGTCTCAGTAATCAGCTTCCAGGTGGATATTTGGCAGCACTTTGCCGCAGCCCGTCAAGATGCGTCACCAGTGCCGAAGCACCACAAATGTGACACTGGTTATCCATGGCTGGCGCTTCGGTGTGGCGATTACTTGCCATCCGAAGCTGTCATGAAGGCATCATTAGATGGATTTTGATACAAGTAGTGCAAGTAACTTTACAGCATGTCCACTAGGAATACACTGCATTACAACTATATGTTGCCACCTCGTGACAAACGAGTCGTGTGCTTTTAGAGCCTCTATAAGTATATATTGGTCCTTCCACGGCAGTGAGAGACTACAAGCACACTGTATAATATGTAGCCATCTCGAAGACTCTCGATTTGAGACCAGCCAGTTTCGATCTGTTGTTTATGCAGTTGACCAAGCCTCGATGCAAATGGGATGGTGTCTGCACTTCCGATATGTTCACGTGAAGACAAAGGTTGCTTCCGATTGCTTCGGTAGCTCGATTTTTTCCATCTTCCAGCTTTCATCATGACCAATTGAAGCGGTTGGAGGCTACATCTAGACACAAACCTGGTGATTGAGTTAAGCCATCTACGGCTGCGGATTTGGCGATGCCCGGACCACGTCAGCCAACCTCACTTTCAATCTTGACTCACAGCAAGGAACCAGCAAAAGAAACTCACCACCAACTCTCTACCAATAACCATGGCGTTCAACAAGTTCGCGTTCGGAGCCATAGCCATGATCATCTTCGCTACCATCTACAACATCGCCGCCTTCATCCTCCCCATGTGGAGCGCCAACAAGACAGTGAACGCAGCACTCGCTAGTGAAATCACCTCTACCAACTTCAAGGCCGGCCTCATGGGCTTCTGCGTCGACAGCGAAACCACCAATAGCACAACGTTCGATCACTGCTTCTACTACAAGTTCGGGTCCTCGTACGATGAGTTGTCCGTGCTCAACAATGCTGTGTGGTCCAAGTACTCGTCCGACGGTATCTGCAAGGGATACGGTAACGCAGGCGACGTAAGTGACGAGGAACAGCTCGCGTATGCCACCGTATTAGCCACCGCCGCTGGAATGGACGCGGAAGAGTTCGACAAGTTCCTGGACAAGTCGTGTGGCCTACTAGGCACGGCCACCATGACGTTCGGCGGCATGAGTCTGTCGAACGGTTTGATGGCGATCATCGCGATGCTGGGAGCTGTCACTTGCCGTAAGGGTAACAAGAAGTGGGTGGGTGGAGGTTTCTTCCTGGCGAGTGTTGCGTGCTTCACTGCCATGTTGACGTTTGTGCTGTGGGTGGTGCAGTCGAAGCCTTTGGGCAAGGAGGACGATGCGTCGTTCAAGGCCTCGTTCTTTTTGATGATCATCGCGATGGTGCACTACCCTGTGGCAATGTTCATGTTCTGGAAGTACCTGAATCTGCAGAAGGAGGCGGTGAAGGATCAAGAGGAGGATAACTCAGTTTATACAGTTGTTGGGACGCCGAAGTATGAAGAAGCAGGGCCAGTTAATCTCGTTTAGATTAACTATCAACTCCTTTTTACCCTGGACACATTATTTTTGTATCTTACAATTTTTATTCTGCTTTTTTTTCTATACCAACATAAGTATTTGTTGCTGGCTAACTACATATGGATCCTTATGATAATTAAAATGTTAGCTCATAGAAGTTGTCGTACATGTATGCGTGTACTCTCGGGTACAATGAAATCGAGTACTCGTCATGTACTGTGGTGTATCATAACTTTTGTGTTGTTTACCCAGTCATTATTTCCCCAGCTTCGCTGTAATCAAACCCTTCAGTTCCCAGCTGGATTTTGTTTTCGTGGCTTGACTATGGGCCACTTGGTGCATTCCCTGCTTACACCTCTCACGAGGACGCTTATGATTATCGTTTTTGAATTGCACAGCGGCGCTTCGTGTCACCTCCAAAGAGCATTTTCACATTTTGCCATCAAGATACACAGACGACGTCCTCGATCGACACTATGGGGATCTCGAAAAACGGATACGGCGCCATCGCCATGATCACCATCGGGACACTATACAACGCCGTCGCCATGATCCTCCCCATGTGGACAACCAACTCCACCGTCAACTCGGCGCTCACTAGCGAAATCGCCTCCACCAATTTCAAGGCGGGGCTCATGAGCTTCTGCATCGACAGTGAACTCGCCAACTCCACTTCCACGACCTTCGACCACTGCTTCTACTACAAATTCGGCTCTGGTTACCAAGACCTCAACGTCATCAACGAGACGGTGTGGTCAAAGTACTCGGAATACGCTACGTGCGAAGGCTACAATAAAGCTGGGGACGTGAGTGATACTGAGCGTTTGGCGTACGCTTCTGTACTGGCGACGGCTGCTGGCATGGACGCGACGCAATTCGACAAGTTCCTGGACAAGTCTTGCGGCCTACTAGGCATGGCCACCATGACGTTCGGTGGCATGAGTATGTCGAACGGTCTCATGGCGATCATCGCTATCGTGGGAGCTATTACGTGTCGTAAAGGGAACAAGAAGTGGGTGGGGGGAGGTTTCTTCCTGGCTGGTGTAGCATGTTTCACGGCCATGTTGACGTTCGTGCTGTGGCTCGTCCAGGCAGGTCCGTTGGGCGAGAAGGATGACACGTCGTTGAAAACAGCCTTCTTCCTGATGATCATCGCGATGCTGCACTACCCACTGGCAATGTTCATGTTCTGGAAGCACTTGGAGGAGCAGAAGGCTAATAAAGAACTGGATGATGACCAGTCGACTTTCGTTCTTGAAGCTTCAGACAGCCAGGGTGGTTCGCGTGCATACATGTAGAGGAAAACTAACGTTAAATTAAACGGAAAAAATAGAGCATTAATTTTATGGCATTCCAGGAGTACCCCCAGTTGAGTTTGGACACTTCGTTTGCAAAGAGGTGGTCAACCTGGATCGCTGGTAGTGTTAGTCTATCGTGAGAATTCGCAGAAACTATATTCACGTTCTCCTAACGGAGATTGCCTCATATCCAGCTCATCCTCGTGGATTTTCCTATAAACACCAAACCAATCGAAATCCCTCGCAGAGCTTCTGCTGATTTATTGATCGATCCTCATTTTCAATTTTGCTGTAAAGCATCAACTCGCTCCAAGACCGGAACTTCAGCCCTCAACAACTCAATGAGGATGTCGATTAATCTTGAGTTTATGTAAGGTGCGTGAAACTAGGTTTTGCGGCAAAATCCTGGCATTTTTTCACGACGATGTCGCCGAACTGTTTTACCTGCAGTTGACCTTCTAACGCGTAACTGCTGAGTGAGTCACGGTGACAATTAAGTACTCCTTTGATGGAGCTAAAGTCTCCTTCACTGTTAAGAGGTCATGTATTTACGTTAGAAACTAACTATACATCCCTGAAATCGCTGTGGGCTTGATATCCCTAATTTCCAAGAGCTATTTCCCATAGGTAACTATTACCTGGCAGGTCACTAGAGTCCTGGTATTCTTGAAGCAGTTGCCTGATCGCCTTTGGGTCCTGATGTTTGCCTGTTTCCATCGAAATCCAGTCCTGTAAGCAGTTCCAGAGTGATGGTGGAACGCTGTCACGAGTAATTGTTTGATTGGAGAACCTTGATAGTTGCTTTGACTTGATGAGTGCTATCATTGCTTTAGTTGATGTCTTGTGGCTTGCTCTCCAGGTGGTTGATACGATCTCATTGAAGAATTGCTTAACCTCCAAGTCCTCTCGGAGTGCTTTGAGCACATGTTGGACACCTTGCAGCCTTAGTTGTACTGTAGACATTAACTTCTCCTGCTTCAGCTGATCGAGTGCTCTTGTAATAAGTCTTTTCGCCATATTGACTTCTGTTATCTCCAGCTTTTCTTGTTGCAATCCAATCAAACAGTCTCCTTCTGGTTCTTCCCCGACAATAACCCAAGCTCCCCGTCTTCCTGCTGATTCAGGAATATTTATCGAGTGAACAAGTAGTGTCCGACTTATCAGAGCTATCGGTCGATCGGAAGGTACTATCGCTCTGAAGACGGCATAACATTCAGCAACCCGAAACCCCAACTCATAGGTGTTAGGTCTGGAGGTTAGTCCCTTGATCACCGCTTGTGTTTGAAAATCTGCGAGTTTCGTGAGTCTCCGCTTGGCTTCCTGGCCTGAAATATTTTCGTTTTCGAAAATTTCCCGGTTTCGAATAATCCACAGTGTACACTGCGTACACGTTGTCCAAATACTCCATATTACTTGCAATGCTTCATCATGCCCTGATTCCCAATACGGAATAGTTCGTGATGCCTCATCTACGAATTTGGGGGAAACCGTTGGGGCTGTCCTAGAAGCCAGGTGTGGTATAAGCCTATCAAGCTCCTCTCGATGGGGATAATGACCAAGCCATTTAGGTAGCCATTCTTGCCAAACATGTTGGGCTCTTGAGCATTCCCAGACTATGTGTTCAATTGTCTCTTTGTTCTTGGTACACATCTGATATGTACACTGACGATTCTCCGGCCAACCTTCATGGTATAAATTCAATGTCCTGGTGCATATTCGGTATAATGTCCACCTTTGATAATCCGTTAACACGCCATCGATTTGCCAAATTTGTTCAGGATGCTGATTCTGTGCACCCCTCGCCCAGGCACTATGTTGTGCTCCTAAATCCATCTTTTCCAGAACCCTCTTGATTGACACTGTCAAGCGTTTGCGAATCCGTTTTGATCGACTTTTACGAATGATTTGTCGGAGTTTACTTGATCTGGTTTCGCGGGTTGCTGTCCATGGTGTCGGATGTAGCAGAGGCGTTGGTTCAAATGCTAAACCTGTCGTTCGTTGCTCAAATTTCAATTGTTGTGCGTCTTCATCAAATTGTGGATCAGGATCCCGATTTACCACAGACCAAGTCCAACTGCGTGCGTCCTGTTCTAACAAAAAAACAGGATAGTTTGGACGTGTGGAGAGTGTGGCGATTACCGTTCGGTCACTCTTGGCCTGCCATGTATATAGATGTTTCAATAATGGGAAATTGCGAGGTCGAATCGGTTCAATTATTGTTGTCCATACTTTGTCGGAACACAGGCAAATATACTCGCACACCAACGCCGTAATTGGCCATAATGCCGGATAGTAAAGGGACGTGAGCTTAAAGGTGGTGTTAGCAAGTAAACCCCTGGAGATTCCATTCGAACTCTCAGTTTCATCAGTGCACTCGGCTCAAACAAGGGGAAATCCTTCTCCCGGAGTGGTTTACCATTATCATCAACAACGTACGCATTTTCAGCCCATTTACTCGTTCTCCAATAGTCTGTTGTCAGGGAATCCCGACTAAAGGTTGTTCTTCCCTTGAGTATGCATTTGATCGTGCCGGTGCCCACCCAGAAACAAACAATTGTCTCCCTCATGTCATGCACTTGGCGCTCCAATTTCTGGGACATTATCCCATTCTTATTTTCCTCAGTAAGATCTGTCCAAAGCTCCAGTCGTCCAATTCCTTGTACTGAGAGCTAAAGTCTCCTTCGATGGGATGAGTTCCAGGCTGGCGAATCCCACGACAAACGAAGTGAGCAATGAAATCATTTTTCCAATCCCATGTCACTTCACGCTTTAACCGTATCATCTTTTGTTTAATTCTTAACGACATCCTTGAACTTTTCGTTGACTTCAAATTTCACTTTAACCATGCTAAACTGCTTCCAAACAGTACTACACGCCAAATTATCTTTTATTCGATTCAATACACTGCACAAATATTTTAATAATTGTCAATAGTTTTTGATACCCTAACCGCTCTTTATCTCCACAATTGTGCTGACGTGGCAGATAATGTCAACTTCTGCTCGTCGGCCCCAGGGTGTTTCCGCTCTAGGAAGCGTTAATATCGGTTCTTTATTGCTGCTACTGGGTGGTGTCTTCGCTGTGATTGCTGCGTTGCTCGCTCGCCATGGATTTACAGGCAGAGACCACGGTAAAACAAAATACACATCCGTTCCCAAATACTTCTGCAACAATACTAACACCAATATTTGCAGTGGTGGGTATCGATTTGGGCACGACGTACTCGGTGGTGGCCATTTCGCAGAAGAACAATGTCAGTGCAATTACAGACAACGAAGGTCACGTTTTGGTACCGTCCACAGTCGCATTCCTACCCAACGGAGGTTCGTTTTCGTAGTATTTTGTTTTATCTTCATGTGTAAGTTCTCATGGCAATGTCATCAGGTGTGCTTGTAGGCCGAGAAGCTCGAGCGCACCGTACAACAGACCCCCAGCACACAATTTTCAACGCTAAGAGGTTCATCGGTCAAAGGTTAGTGCAATTTTGCCGAAACAACGGTGGGGAACTGGAAGTTGATACTTTTTTGTCTGTAGCTACGACGACGTTATGAAGTCGGAAACAAATGAGAAAGGGGTCACTCCGTACGAATTCGCCGTCCAGCAGCTACACAGCGATGAACATGACGGAGTTTGCTTCGGCCTGAACGTACAGGGTCACTCTGACTGCGTGGCTCCAGTCCAAATCGGCACTTCAGTCGTGAAACACCTCCGTTCGATGGCGCACCAGTTCGTTGGCCACGACCAGATCACCAAGGCCGTCATCGCCGTTCCGGTGGATTTTAATCAGAGGCAACGTGAAGCAACCGTGGCAGCATTCAAAGCAGCCGGACTGGAGGTCTCTCGAGTACTGGAAGAGCCGACTGCCGCTGCAATCGCCTACGGTTTGCATCAGGATCCAAACGTGAGTTTCTTGCTCGTCTTCGACTTTGGAGGAGGCACGCTGGATGTATCGTTGCTCTTCGCACGGAACGGAGCCATCAGTGTGTTGGACACTCTAGGCGACAACCATCTCGGAGGTGAGGATCTAGACGCGCAACTGACAGCTTGGATCGTAAAGGAGTTCGAAGCTCAACTTGGGACGGCCATTACGTCCCGTGGAACAGAAGACGAGCCTAAAACCTTCGACAACAACCGAAAGGAGCCACCATGCACCTTATCTGGTGTCCGCCATGCTGCTGAGCTCGCGAAAAGACAGTTGACTGACGCCTCCACCGCTACTGCCGTCTGTATCTCTGGTAACAAGAGAGCTGAAGTGAAAATCACCCGGCCGCAGTTCGAAGAGCTGTGTGGATCTCTGCTGGAACGCACGATGATTCCTGTACGCGAAGTCCTGGAAGCAAACAACATGGGATCCGACGAAATCGACGCTGTGGTGCTGGTTGGAGGCTCCTCCCGGATCCCATGGGTACGTCAACGCCTCACCGACATGTTTCAGGGCCGTGCACCACTCTCCGACATCGACCCAGACCTTGCTGTTGCTTATGGAGCAGCACGCACACTCGACTAAAGGAAGGAGAAGTAGAAAAAGTGCTAGCAACCAATAGAAGAGACGATCATTCATATCCTCAATAGATCCAAAAGTACACTTCGGATCCCAATCAAGTTTAACCGTTTACCTTCCCTGGGATAGCACAGAAATCATCTAGAGAGCAGTGATCGCCGCTTGCGCTGATACAACAAAATAACAGTACCATAATGGGTTAATCAACAGGAATATAGGTGTCAAAATTAGTCCGTACCGATCTCCGCAAGTTCAGGGGACGAGTTTGCTGCGTAGAAGTCCTGAATGTAGTCGAGCGCAAACTTTTGCAGCCGCTCATTGATTCCGTCGTCGTCCTGGTCCGCACGGTAACCACGCTGGGCAGCAATTGCCTTGGTACAAGTCACAAGTGCAAAGTATGCGCGCAGGTTCTGCTTCTTGTTGAGCTCCAGCGAATGCGCGTAGTGCTTGCGAGCTGTCAGTAGGTTGTCGAGGCCGCCGATCGTCGAGTATACATCGGCCAGACGGCTGTGCGAAATGGCGTCCATGGGGTTCAGCAGCACCAGCTCCTCGTAGCAAAAGGCTGCGTAGCGGTATGCTGCCATCGATAGGTACGTCTCGCCCAATTCCGTCCACTGCAACCATAACAATCAGTAAAACCACAATAAACGTTTAAACATGCTTCAACAATGCCATTAACAAGCAGCAACTTACTGCCGCCTGATCCGTGCCAAAACTGCGTAAAAACTCATTGAGCGCCGTAATGACATCTGCCGTCTTCTTCTGGGCCTTGAGCATTGCGATCTTGCGTTTAAGAACCAGAGCATTGGCCGGATTGGCTTCAAGCAGCTCGTCATACAGAGCTAAGGCCTTGGCAAACTCCCCACGCTGCTCCAGCTGCATGCCCTCAAGACGAGCCACTCGGGAGCTACTAGGGAACTTGGTCTGCAGAGTCTTCAGACAGGTCTGTTAAAACATCGAAACGAAAATTGTGTCAGTACGAATCAAACGTTATAACTCCGCAGTACTCTACCTCCGCTAGCTCATCGTCATGCAAGTCCAGAGCAGCAACGAATGTCTGTTCATACACACTCCACACTAAAAGCAAATATATAAACGTTAAAACAAGGGGGTATCCGACGTTTCAACACGTACTTACGTTCGTCGCCCAACCCCCAGCTGTGCTTGGTCGTCAGCAGCTTTCCGATACTCGCGACCGCGCGAGGCTCCCGCAGCTTCTCCTTGCGCACATAGTGAAGCAGTTCCACGCATTTGTCGCGTGCGCCGCTGCGCTCAGCCTCCGCCAGCTTGTGCTCGAACTCGCTCTGCCCCATGTTAAAACCTGCTGACGCGTTTCAATAGTGTGAAATGGGGTCAGTATTATGAGAAATCTCGAAATAGTGACACTGTGTATTTTAGCGCTGATACTGTAAAAGACTTGGAAAAAAATAAACAGTATCGTTAAAATAAACACAATAGAATTTCCATCGTGCACTGCGTTTCAACTTGCACCAAATCACTGTAATGCAGGAATTCCGTGTTATCCGGCACCTTGGAGTTATACTGGATATAAGTTGTAGTCTACCATTGGCTGAATGTCTTCGTGCAAAGCTCTGGATCAATTTGCTGTGACACAAAAGTGCGAAATCTCTGCGTCATATTGTTTTTGCATTCTAACTCTGTCAGCGAATGTTTGATCACGAATTCCTTAAACTAATGAGAGCGTAGCGAACTTGAGTTAACGGTTCTCAATTGCACAGTACTCCCATCACTGTGGGAAAGATAGCGTTTCGGATGTGATCGGTTATTCAGGCAAAGGTTTACGTGTCCGAATCTTTTTCCAAAGACTCGTCAACAATGGTTACTGTACTGTGTACTTCGTCTGGAGTACTCCAGAACTGTGCCACTTTTGATTCAACTTATCACTCCCCAATTTGCGCTCACAGCGGGGCATCACCCTGCTGCGTACCTAAGATGAAGTATTTCGTATTCGCTGCAGCTATCCTCGCTGCTATCACCAGCCCCAGCACAACAACCGAGGACAGTTGTGTCTTGATCGACTTTACCACCGAAGAGGCCAAGTTTACCGCGTTAAACAAGGCGATCAAGGCATCCACAGCTGGTTAATTGCTCGGCTCAGTTCTCGGAAAGTATGACCCTTTGGTCCGCAAAACATCCCACTTCGCGGCTTCAACTACAGCGCACTTGGCCAAGACCTGACGATTTCGATCGCCATCGACTCGATTAATATCACTGGCCTCGCGAATTTTGTACTGCAGCATATCAACGTTACGTCTCCTAACTCTGTCGGAATCGGAACGAATTCCTCTGGTCAAGTTCACGTTGATGCCACAATGAGCGCGACAGTCGAGGAGATGGAGAAATCCGCAACAGCTCACCTGCAATTCGTGCTGGACCAGCCGACACTTGCAGTTGATATCGAAGCGAACATGTACGCTTGCTCGCCGGAGGTTTCGGACTCGCTCTGTTCGAATGTTACCGTCGCGAGTCTTCAGAAGCAACTGAAAAGCGCCACCAGAAAGCGAGACTATACCAGTATCATGAAGGAACTGCTCATGAAGTTCAAGGATGCATCCGTGAAGACCTTCGAACTTGATTTCGAGTCGATCTCGGATTTTGACTTAAGTTTTGACAGCTCCAGTTTCGTCTTCAAGACTTTGTTGTGTCTTGTCCCGGACTATTCGGCCGAAGAGATCAAGAAGAAGGAGGAAACCTACGACACTTACCTGGCAACAATCAACAACCACGCGCCCACGCTGCTGAACTACCTGATCAATTCCATGGTCGAGCCGTTGTTTGGTGCGACGTGTCTATCTGAAAAATAGGACACCTAGAGACGGCTTCTAAAGTCATTTATTTGGCAACAAGTTAACTGTCTACCAACCTCTTGTGTCGTTGATTTAGTCGTACTGCGGTGCCTCCGCCGGGTATTCGTGTGGCATGCCGATACGCTCCGGGTAGAAAGTGTGGTTGGAAGGGTACTCAAGCAGGTTTTCTAGGCGTGCTGAATAAATGTCCACGTAGCGCTGTACAAGGAACGCGAACTGCGATGGGTACGTATCTGCCCGGAAGACCGATCCGAAGTTGACGTTGATCAAGTTCTCCATCTCCATCTGAAGCGCCTCGTGGACGTTAACCAGTTGGTCCACGAACGCGTGATTCTGCAAAACAATATAAGTTAGACAATTTGGCTAGGAGCTAGAAACTTAGACATGCTCACGCTTACCTGAGGAGCTGGCTCCGAACGTAGTTCATTCTGGATACTACGCATCAACGCCTCGATTTTGTTGATCTGTGAATTGGCAATTCGGTCAGTTTCTGCATCAATCCCTACAACAGAAGACAGCAGGGTCGCACCTGGAAGGCGAGTCTTTGATATTCAGGCGTTCGCTGCACATGCATCTCATCCTCCAGTTCACTACAGGGCATATCCATTCAGTTCACAAATGTAACGCGATTTCACCCAGAAGACCTTACCGGATGATAGCACCGGTTCGCCAGCCGTTGGCACGTGAAGGCTCAACCAGATCAGAGAACAGGTTGTCACTAAAACAGTAAAAGTGAGTCTAAGTGACATATACGGACATAGGCAGCTTGTCAAGGTGACGTACCCAATGTAGAGCACACGGCTGCCCACCCAACCCGTCAATTTGGACAGTTGATACACGCTTCCTTGCGTGTAAACTTCCCCACGGTGCAGTGCTCGCACAGCGTGCCACTGTTTCAGTAGAGATGTTAGCAATCCACTCGTTCGTCACCGATAGCTAATACACGCTGGATACCTGTACTTGTTTGTGTCCGATATCCAGCATCCGGAACGCACGCTGTCGAGTATAGAATTTGGGTTTCCTTGCACTGACGATGACGACGTCAAATAGCTGGAGCAAATATGTAAAATACAAAAAATGTTTAGTACCAGTCCCCTCTGGACGGCAACTATGAAGTTCACCTCTCGCCAGTCGTCTCCAAGCATGTACTTCAGGCCTGCGTTGATGTACGGGAACGAGCTGTTCGTACACAGAAAGCTCTTCTTGCCTGAGTTCTGCAATGAACGTTAGTTTCTCAGCAAAATGAAAGAAAATAATGTTAATGATTCTCACCCGAATGCGCTCCAGTAACGGCCTCAACGTTGGATTGGGCTCAATGTACTTCGGCAGGTCGAGGGCCACTTCCTTGTGCATCTCACCACTAAGATGAACATTCGTAATAGCTTGGTTCACGTCTTCCACCAGTGCAATCGGCTCGTACTCAATGTCTCGATCGATCATGTACTGCACCACGTCCGCAAACAAGCACGCGTGGGCCACACTGAACAGGTCGTTCAGAGGCTCCATGGTGTAGTCGCGATCGTGTACGGAAATGTGTCTGGAGCCTCCATAAAGCTCCATAATCTCCTCTCTTGAGAGCCGATGGCGTCCTCTAAACACTGCTGTGTTGGACAGTTTCTGGTGCGAACTGATCTTGCAGAGCAGTCCCTTCTGCTTGTCGATGGTTAAGCCTCGGATGGCAAAGCTTGGGTCGTACTGCAGCACCGATACACCTTCCGGATACCTCAATTTCCCCACCTGAAACAATAACGCTATTAGTTTTCGGAATAAAAAGTATTGTATTTGTAACTACGCACCATGTAGTCTCTGGCCATGGCGTAGATGAGATGTTGCAGCTCCTCCGTGTAGTGACACAGCGTGTAGTCATAATCTACACAATATACCGGTCAGCCACATTTCTCTAACAATAATCCAATAATTGTAGTCTTGCCAAATCCTACAACGTCGATGCCAGACAACCTGATTTCGACAATAATGGAGTTATAATTGTCTACATTCAATAATTGTCCACAACTGTCTTACCTTAGATGGTTGTTGGCAAAAACAACGTCGGATTGGATGCTTTCGTTCGGTTTAAACGTTTGTACATCTCGCTGTATTATTTTGCCAAGGAATCACAATTGAGTCGCAAAACGCAATAAATTGTCAATTGGGAATTCCGCACCTCGTAGCGCTCGACCAGTCGGTGGATGGCAGGAAGCGACGCGGGGATCGTCGAGCGCAGTTGCGGCACGAAGGACAGAGCTGAAAACGGTCGCGCAGGCAGTGCCAGTCGCGTTGCCAGCAGCTTCGATGACGCTCGAAGCAGTGCCATGATGACCGTAAAATGACAGGATAAATATCGACCAATCCGAACGTTTCATGTAATTTACAATTAAACTTGTAATATTTAGGTTAGTCTATGATTGATGAAATGTGACGGAAGGAAAATGACACCAAGAAGGACATTTCAATTTTCGTTACCACAAGTGAAATTACTATGACAACTGGAGTCAATATTGAAGAGCGCTGGACGTTTCTGGAGCCTTGGACCCGCGTACTAAAACGTCAATTCTCCAATGTTTTATATCGACTACAGCTGAATCCGATCGACCTAGCTCAGTTTTACGTTAATTTCACTGTTCAAGATGAATCCCAAGTGGTGGAAGAAGGTATCAAATTGTTGGCAGCAGTTGCCCATGTGGACGATAACGCTTGGAAATACCTACTACATAGCCACTGCGGAGTGAAAATCGATGTGGACGGCGACATTCTTGTCTGTTTTTGGCTGAGAATCTACAGTGATAACCAAACTGTGTCGGATCTCGTCCAAATGTGTGGAATTCAACAGCATTATCTTCCTCACCGTGGACAAATGATCGTGGATGTGAAAATGGTTCTTGAAAGGTGCCCCAACTTGGAGCAGTTTTGTCTTATTAGAGAACAGGATACTGCCGTCTTTAAATTTCCAGAGTATCACGCTACAGGTACACCGCTACCCGCACTTACATTCAAATTTGACAATATTCCTGGTTTTACCAAGGAACTAAGGAACACAGATAGTGCTCTTTCGAAGTGCTTGCAGCGCCTCACTCTTCACCATAATTACTATCTGGTTAAGGAACTGGATGCGTTTTTAAAGATGCTGGAAAGCAATGAACACCTGGAACATCTCAGTATCAAACCGTATCTCCGGTGTGATGAGTACATCGAGCGGTTCAAAAGGTTCCATCTGCTGCCTATTAGTCGTTCTTACAAACTAGATGCACAGAGCAAGATTGCATTCCTGAGTGTGCTATCAACTACCAGCCGACATCAAAACGAGACAAGACTTCAACTGGGAAAAAAACTGGCAATTTGATGCGTACGTGGCGACTAACATTTTCCAGTTTGCAGCACCTCTAGTTTTGCGAAGAGTTTATGCGGAGGCGTTCAGCGAAAAGAAAACTTGTTAATGTGGTGTCACTAAAAAAACTGGTTTGGTGAATCGATGTATATTATCGTCTACTTTTCTGAGCTACTGAAAGACTCCACGAGCTACTCCCTGCTCCTCCTCCTGCTGGCTGGCAAACGAGTTGAAGATCTGCTCCAATGTCGTCTGCGAAACGCTGTACTCGCGAATGTGCATCTTGGTCTTGACGTCCTCCACCAGCGCGAACATCTTGGACAGCTTCACTTGGTTGTTGGGACTCAGCACCTTGAAGCGAGCGAAGTCGTTCTGGCGTTCCATCACCTGCACTCGTCCAGCGCCGAAAGACCGCTCCAGGTAGTCGTTCAAGTCGTCGAAGCGCGTCTCCTCCACGCACCAGGAGCAGAAAGCTTCGGCGCGGATGAATCCGTCGCGTTCCATGGCGGCTGCAAGACTGTAGCCGGTCGGGTGGGACGATGTCACGCGTTCAGCCAGCTGGACGTTGCCAAATGCACGACATTTGTCCTCCAGTTCAACGGGGGTCACGAACTCGCTGCCGTTGCCGAAGATGTGCTGAACCAAATACTCCAGCTCGTCAGCACTGGGCATGTCCAGCTTGACATCGAGCACCAGACCATCACCGAAACGAGACTTGAGGTGCTGCACACTTCCCAGGCAACGAAGACGACCGCCAACCATGATACCGACACGCGAACACAGCGCTTCACACTCCTCCATACTGTGTGTGGTCAAGACAATTGTCGACTCCTTGCCACGCGTGGAGATATCAGCGATGACGTCCCACATGAATCGACGAGATACAGGATCCATACCGGTGGATGGTTCGTCCAGGAAGATGATGGCCGGACTTCCAATCATAGCAATAGCCACCGAAAGCTTGCGCTTGTTTCCACCACTGAGACTGCCAGCCAACTTGTGCTCGAAGTCAGCGAGATTCAACTGCTGGATCTTCTCCATGACCACGCGTTCTAAAGAATCCGTCGGGATACCCTTGATAGCACCGAAGAGTTCCAGGTGCTCACGGACACTGAGCAGATCAAAGAGGGCATCGAATTGCGGGCAGTATCCGATCTGGCGGCGCACCTCGATCTGCTGCGACAAGATGTCGAAACCTCCAAGCGTAGCAGTACCGTGGCTCGGTTGCACGTCACCTGTCAGCATTTTCATGGTCGTCGTCTTACCAGCACCGTTAATACCAAGGAAGCCGAAGCATTCTCCACGCTTCAAACCGAACGAAAGATTACGGACAGCCACCTTCCCACCAGGATAAACCTTACGCAGGCCGACAAGCTTCACGGCTTCATCATCAGCATCACCTCGGGCAACACGCTGTGCTTCTCGCTCCACGTCTTCGTCAATTTCAAACTCTTCATCAGGTTTCTCGACTTCATTTTCCTTCGTCTTTGCGAACGTTTTCGAGTAGTCGAGATACACGGCCAAACCCATGTAAAGCACAGCTGTCAGCGCTAGATAAAGCAATTCAAACCCGATAACGTCCCCACTAAACGGACTCGTTGTGCCTTCGCTGTACTGGATTGTGTCGATGTCGTTCGTGACCATACTCAACAACCCGTTGCCAAGGTTAAAGAGCGGGGAGAAGCGCCATAGGAACTTCAGAACCGAGTTAGCATCTGAAGTTGAGTCGACGGTGTCCAAAATGAACGACGTGATCATCAGCACTACGCCAATCATGAAGTTCAAAACGATCGTGTACGTTTGAGCGGACGCGTGCTCCTTGTAAAGGAACGACAGGCAGTAGGTGAACGGACAAACTGCCAGGCCGAAGAGAAGGAACAGAAGAATCACAGCCGGGAACGTGGCGGACGAGCAACTATCACAGTCTTGACCAGTCAATGACGAAACTTCGAACACGTTGATCAGGATGAGTGCGCAGGCACAGGGAAAAATGTACATAGCGAAGTCCCATATGTAGTTCGACAACCAGAACGCAGGCAACGAGACACCGGAAACCAACTGCTGGTGCTTGGAATTGTGCTCCGCTTGCTTTTCCTTCACCAGGAAAACCACGATAGAAGCAGGTAGGAAGGTGAAGCCGATGCAAATGAAGAGAGTCGCCACAAATGACGTCGTTGAGCTGAAGACCGCCTTGGCTGCAGCTGTGTACGGCAGCGGGTAGTTGTTCACCTTCAGATTCACTGTCGACGCTGTCGAACTGTTAGAGAAGAAGCGGTAAACAGCTTGATCCATTGAAGCCTTGAAAATGACAGAAGAATGGGGCGCGGTGGTGTTGGTGAAGACGTTGTAGCCGAAAACGTTCTGGTCGCTGTCTCCGTAGACTAAATAGCTGCCGTACTGGCCCTCCACCAAGTCGGCTCCCTTGCCGTATCCACGTTCGTAAAGCTGTTGACCTAGTGCAAGGCTGTAACCTGTGGCCCCACTTGCATTGATACTGGGGTCTGTGTACTTGACACCAAAGACAGTAGGCGAGTCCGAATCAAACGCAGGCTCTGGGATCGAGACCAATTGGGCATCAACGCCCAAGTAGGACGAGACCATCACCTCACTGCACCATTCGCCAACTCCACCACCGACTTGACAAGCGTAGGGCGTAGGGGTCGCACCACCTGAATACTCTTCGGGAGTCAACGCTTTCACAGGATCATCGTTGATCGCCATACTACCCTTCAAGATTCCCAAACCAGCGGTGATCAGTAGAACGGGCAATGCAGCGACGTAAATGATGGCCTTCTTGTCACGTTTAGCGTAGCGGAAACGCTTGAGCAGCAGTGCACGTAGATGTCTCTGGAAAATCGACTCAGTGGTGATAATCTCGTCGCACGATTGGTAGGCATCTCCTGAATCCGATGAGTTTCCAGGACGTGCGTGATTGTTGCCAAGCGTGTGCTGGTTGTTCTCATCAGCCAATTCAGCCACCTTGATGAACACCTCCTCCAACGTCGTGACTGACACTCCATACGACAACAGACCGAGAGACGCCAACTTAAGGTCCATCTCAGCGAACATCGTGGCGAAGCTGGATGAACTTTGAAGAGGCAGCTGGAACGCAATTTCACTTCCGACATTGCTCAACAGCTTTGCGGACGGCACGTATGAATTGATGAAGGCGGCAACGGCGTCATCGTCACACTTAGCATCGTCCTTCACCAGAGTCAAGTTGTAGCCTGCACCGAAGCGGTTCTTCAGGAAGAGCGATGATCCACAGCATCGCATCTCTCCTTCAGCCATGATGGCAATACGGTCACCAAGAATGTCAGCTTCGTCCATGAAATGCGTCGTCAATACCATCACACGGTCGTTACGGTTGTTCAGCAGGATCTCCCACGTACTGCGTCGACTGTACGGATCCATACCGGAAGTCGGTTCATCCAGGAACACCAGGGAGCTGTCACCCAGCAACGACACAGCCACAGACAACTTGCGCTTCATACCACCAGACAGGTCGTTGGGTTTCGAGTTGCGCTTCTCCGTCAAACCGACCTCACGGATCTGTTTGTCCACCACAGCCTGCAGCTCTTCATTCGCGTACCCCTTGATCTGGCCGAAGAACTGGAGGTGCTCCTGGACTGTCAATTCAGGGAAGAGAACGTCGTGCTGGAAACAGATACCGAGCGACTGCCGCATCTCGTCCATGTCCTCGTTGATCGACATGCCTCTGTACGTGGCGTTACCACTGGAAGGTGCAGTCATACCGGTGAGCATGGAGATCAACGTGGTCTTACCAGCACCATTGTGACCCAGCAAACAAGTGATCTGATCCTTGTACATTGAGATGTCAAGACCTTTAACAGCGATCTTCTCTCCACCAGGGACCTGGAAAACCTTGCATAGACGCTTGACTGTAAGTGCCTCACCGTTGCGCTCTTGCTCGCGCTGATCCGCACTGACAGGCTCAAAGTCCGGGTTCAAATCCACTGCAACGTTGTCCAACAAAGAGTCTGCAGGCTCCTCTACAGTCACTTGACGCTGCTTGCGGTTTCTCCAGTATGACGGAGACACCGGGAAATACCATTTCAAGGAAGTGCCATACTCTTTGGGCATAACTTTGGAGAGGTAAAGTCCCAGAACAGTATAGAGTATCGTATCAAAAGCAAACATCCCGATTGCCGTACTGAGACGATAATTGTCGCTGAGAGTGTCCATAGTCGAGAGTTGTACACCTTCGCCAGTCTTTTCAGCATTTGCCAGGACATTAACCCCGAGAGAGAGCGCAACAGGTGAGAAAATGGAGCCCACTCGCTTGGAACTTTCAGCAGTGCTGTCCGAATAGCCTTGGGAGATCGCGTACATGGCAAAAAATGCCACCATACCAACGAATGCACCCACTCGAGCCTTACTGAACAACGTGCTGATCAGGAACGCCAACGCCAGTACACTTAGACCGAACAGGAAGAAGAAGAGGAACGTGACGATCAACGAGCTGTTCGGGAATAAGCCCGCAAGACCGGCAAGTGCTTGAATAACTGCGCCAACGAATAGAATAGCGCCGTACGTCATAAACCACGTCAAGATGATCGATTTCTCGGTCACACCGAGAATCTTCATGAACTCGCGCTGTCGTAGCTCTTTCTCTTGAATCAAGACGACGAGAATACGCGAGATCGTGAACAGGTACGCCATGACGAACACAATCGAGAAGACGCTGGACACAGTGTCGTAGAATGGTGAGCTCGTGTAGGTGTCCACCGGAAACGGAGCCACTGTAGCGGCCAAAACGGATTGCGGAGTCTGCCTCAATGGAGTTAGCAGAGCTTCCTTCGTGGTGTTCGACAGCCCAGCCAAAAGAGTCGAAGCATCAGACAAACCGAGTCCACTGAGCGATTCTTGAATCAAGCTGTCTTCAGCCAGAACGTCCAACAGAGTGTTATCCAGCTCAAAGGAACTGAGAGCGCTGGTCTGTGCATGCTGGCAGATTCCGGTGGTCGATTGGTTGGAAGAACTCCATTCGGGCATGCAGGTAACGAAGCGAGTGACAAGCGTCTGAAGTGTCATAAACCCTGTCACAGTGTAGACGGAGTAGTAGTCTGTCACAATGTCCTTCTGGAACAAATCAATGCTATCCAGAGAGCCGTCCGTAGTCGGTACTCGACCGACAGAATCAATGTCGTCGCCTTGCGTTGAGTTTAACCGCAGCGAGTACTCGATGGACGCGAACGTTCCAATCGCGTCTCCACTCGGGATCGTGTCGAACACGATAGCAGCATAGATCTTTGGATTCTCGAAATTGTCACCGTAATTGTCGCTCTTGACGTAGTCTGTCAACGCGTCGTTCGAGTCGAAGAACTGGATGCTGTCCTTGAACGACGGGATGGACAGCGAAGAACTGGTCGAGTTCAACAGATCCACACGAGGATACCACATATCCATGGTCTCAGCAAAGTAGTTGCGAGTGAAGGCGTTGTCCGGAGCGATACCGATCTTGTACGGGACGACCTTCCCACCACATTCAGTCGGCACGCTGAAGGGCGACGACGTGTCCGTGCTCACTAGCCCTTCAGCCATCACTCCCGTCCGACAGGCAGTCAAGTCCGATGACGACAGCTCGTACATACGAAGACCATCATCGATCGACTGACGTCCGAGTTTCAGCATGAGACCAGTCATGGTGGACTCGTGCAATGCGAACTTGGGCAGATCAGTGTCCACCCATTCGAAATCTTGGCCTGTCGGTTGGAACAGGTTGTAGCTGGTACCAGCTGAATTGCCGGCGTCGTCACTCCACCCAGGTGGGACATCCACGGTCTCTGTAAGTAGTTTGAGTACTCCAAGCAGCAAAATGAAGAATGTCGGCACGAGAATTTCACACGCAGTGGCAACAGGCTGGCGGTTCTTGATCAACCAGTTCTTCCAGAGCAGCGACCGCATAAACGTCCACGAGGTGCGACGTTGCGCTAGATTCTCGCTGGAAGCCTTCATGAGTTTCTCCTGGAGAGTCATCGGCACAGATTCAGCCACGCCGGACACTTTCCCGTGGAGATTGTCGTAGTTGTTGGCGACCAAGTGCTCACTTGGTGGCACGTTGGGGAATGGCCCAAGCTAAACTAACGAGTTTTAATCGAGCTCAACCCCCCATCCGAACGTGAAATCCTGGCGTAATCTCGCAGTGAAGACTCCCAAAGAGTAATCCAGCGTGTTTCCGGAGAGGCAATTGGTTGGAAGCATGACCAGGGGCATCAAGGGGGAACATCTGCCGAAATGTCTCGAGCTCTACAGCTCGCTCAAGTGACCCGAGTCCTCGATTTTCGTGATGCTATTGGCACTATCGAAGTACGAATGTAGATACACTGTATTCCATCTCGTCAACTCCGATGGCGAGAAGGAAAAATCCACTGTTGCAATGCAGGAATGTTTGCTGTGGTAGGCTCGAACACACCACGCCGTGGTGCAAGAATGATTCTCCCGGTCGATAACCACCTCAGGATACCTGTGCCGCACTTGTAAGCAGCAGTCGTAGTCAGTAAAATAGGGCCATCGACGGTTCATTCACGTTTCCCATGCCATCCACGGCCAGCGATTCTCAATAACGCCTTCCTGCTCGATGCTTCTCCACTTGGACTGTATTCGACGGTTTCCGTCACTGTATACGTACTGAAACTGCAACACTGCAACACTGCAACTCCCATGTGACCCAGTACTCTGCACTAGAGGATATTGGCGAAGTGCTCGTGCGTGATGAGATGCTTCAGCAGATGCAGGCTCTCGGGGTCACCGTGCTTTAGTAAGGATCAAATCTTGATCAGGGTCTTTCTTGGACCATTTTTTCAGCAACGTGCTATAATGATGTTGGTAGTCATATCAACGGAGGCGTAGTGGGCCTTGTTGCAAGACTTACTCGTGAGAAAGAGCTCATTCAATTTACACGGTTCGCGCCACACGAGTCAGCCAATTGCGAGTAGAAGGGCAGAAGTGCGCACGCTGACCCTGAAATATCTGGACCGACTTGGTATCGCGCTGAGCGATTCTCTTAACCCCTTGAAACCGAGGTAGTACCGTACCCCAAATGAGCATAAGGCCCAGACGATCTAACGTGTATGTGTGGGAAAGGGTTCCTTTACAAACCTCTATATAATTTCATAACTTGTATAGTGGATAGACGCAGACTAAACCTAAACGTCGAGGAGGTGTCTCTCGCTAACGTGTATGGTCCGTTGTTCAGCAGTGAGGAATACACGTTACTACTCATAACATATATTTGGTGCCACAAAACCAGTACATGAATGTGATAAAGGCACTGTGTCTACGGACACAGCCGTGAACGAGAAGTGCATAACTCCGTCCCGCACAAACAAGTGCAGCCGATCAGAATGCCACGACATTTTGCTATACTCAAACTACAATAAATGTAAAAGCTTGCTATCAGCTGCTCAATCAGTCGCCCTCGCGCTGCGTGCACGACGGGCTCTCTTTGACGAGCGCGAGCCACCCGCCGTGAAATCATCACTTACGCTCCCGCCGCTTTCGTCTCCATCTTCAGCACCGACTACATCTTGGCGCCGCGCCGGAGCCCGAGCACGGATCGATCTCTTCCCTCCCTGCTGCGGTGCAGGTGCCAGTGCCCCATTGCTCCAGCATTTATGCCAAATATCGAAGCACGAACGCAGCTCTCCCTTCATGGTGTGGCGCTTCTTCTCGCACAGGAAGACGCGCCGCGCCATAGATTTCTTTGACAAGGGTTGCAGCGTGCACGTACTACAGTACGTTGATGAATCACCGCCACGGGCACTGCTAGTGTCCTTGCGCAGATAACACACCTTGCATACCCTTGTTCGGCGCTTCTGCCCTTGGTTGTTCCCCGGTCGCCATTCGCCGTTTAGTAGGGGCTTGTGGCCAGCACGACGGGCGCAACGCGCATTTGACTCCTAGGACGGCGTCGGTTGAAAGCTCGCATTAGTGCTGAGGATCTCCCAGTCTTCGTTGCGAAGCTGACAGAGCTCTAGATGAAGTTCCTTCAGAAATTTCACGTGGCTCATCTTGGGGTGCTCTGATGCTGCACGAGCTGCATTGAAGACGATGTAGGCGTTGATAATCGCCAGGTCGACGAGCCCTAGGAAAAGTCCCTTGTAGTACTTCTTGTACTTGATGCAAAGCTGCAGCGAGTACCTGTACAATGTATAATACATGATTATAGGTTCTGTAACTTGTACATACAATATATCATCACTTACCATTGAAGCCGTAGCTGATCGTGCACGTCGACGCCTCCCATGTACGTCTGGTAATCCTTGACGACACGGGGGCAAGCTACTGCATGTTGCTCTCCAGACATCACGTCGCGTCGAACAACGCGGTCTGGCTGCACGCTTCCACCGGTACAGAGTAAATACACGCCCCTGGTGTCCCACCACCGCAGAACTCGCATCGCGAGAACATGCAAGGACTCAGCCACAATGAACGTGCCCCGGTCACTGTTCTTGGGCCTATTCTTGGGGATCTTCGGTGGCTTCTTCTTGTCTCCCTTTTTCTTCTTTGGAATCAGCTTGTCACTCAGTCCTTAGCGATCCGTCCGCACCGTACCAATAGCGTAAAACTCCATTGTCAGCAGCTGCATCGACAACGGCACAAACGAATAGAAGCAATCCATGACAACGAGCGTCATCTCTCCAGTTGGTAGGGCGATTGGACCGAACCCTTGCTGTAGATTGCGCGCTACGGCTGCAGGACCGTCGAGCTTGTCTGACCTTCTCTCTCCCTTTTCCGCAGTATACTTCAAACCTGTAACATACAAGATAGTAAACTGTTAGTTTGGACCATACACGATAGCGAAAATTGTGGACCAAAAACAAAAGGCGTGTCCGAAGACAGCACCGAATGCAGTAAGCCGTAGTTGAGCAGCACAACATAAACAACTTGGCGTCCCACTTGTGGGGCTTGTCCTTAATGTACACGCGCATGCGGTTGAACGTAGAGCGTGACAGCAGCATCGCCTCGTCGAACGCCATGATGGCAGGTATAACTGGGTTACACGGCGCTGTTCGCCTTGGCTACATTAGTGCGGTAGACGCCAGCGAACAGACACACGTCACAGATCTATGTGCGCCACATCGTTTATCTCACACGTCACATGTACCCATGTGAGGGCAGTTGGCCCACAGGCATTCACCCCTCAGCCGCAGAGCCCCACGCTGCTTCTGAAAAGGCATTTCAAGCTCGCTGGCGCGAACTAAAGAAGGCTGGCTGGACCTCGAAACGACCCACTGGTCTTGGTCTTTCTGTTAACTTCACCTATCTCAAGCCTGGCAAGACGATCAAGGACGTCAAAGGAGAGGATGTATTGGTGGGTGAGGAAGCCCTGATGAAGTACTTGGATAAGATCGACCTTGGTAAGACTGCATGCTGTATTTGATGGTTGTTGGAGATTGCGTATGGAACCTAATCTATTATCAGATGCGCTTAGGGTGGAGAAGCAGGCGAGGCGTGATGGATCGGCCAACGCTACCCGACGTCGGAACGCTGCAAAAGCTGCGAGTATAGCCATTCCTGCCACAGCAGAATGTCTGTGTATTGTGTGCTGGACGAATGTAACCTACTTTGTGCAAATTGTGTGTGTGTGTTTCAGCTTCCCGTGTTCACACACCTGCTGGACGGTCGCTGGATCACTCACCTAACAGTGGCCTCACACGACAGGCCCAGGCTTCACCTCCCGTATCGATCTTGGGACCGGAATCTACCCCAAGACCAATTGTAACGGGATTACACGTACAAGTGGCTACACCACTTGTAACTCTAACACTTAGGATAACTGTTAGAGGTTGGAAATGGACATCAAACCTTGGTGTGCTGTACACACCAGTGGCTACATGGGCGAACCACATCATCGGGTGGTTCGCGTGCATTTGTGCCTGTTATTGGTAGAAAGTAACGGATTTCTACCAATCAATGCTCTACACGGAAGCAGAGATTCTGCCAACCACACGTTGGCTGATCCTTTAGAAATAGATTAAACAGTTTTAGGAGGTTCCATAATTGGCTTTGAGCCAAATTCAATAACAGTTCTCATTCTACGGTATTTTTGCAGTTTAAATGAGTTATATTTGATTTAATTAAACTTATTCGAATAAGTATATTTAAATTAAGTCTATCTTAATTGCACGCTTCCTCATACATGTAAGCGCACGTGTACGCCACCTAGTGGGTCTAAGTAGACCCATTACACCAATCGTGCCACGGACTCCGGAAGCCCTTCAACCTGTTTCTCCCCACGACACGACGTACTCACCGGGGAGCAACGGCGACCACTCCGACAGCAGGATTGAAGGTATTTCTCATTTGGTTATCTTGTATGGTCCAAACTATGCATGTCTTGTATTGTATCTGGTTTTGTATCGTGTATTAGACTCGACAACCAGTCCCCGAAATTTCGATCCTGATTTTGAGGAAGCACATGACAGCAGCGATTCATCGAACCACTCCGAAGATGAAAACCAGTTGGACACCAATGCGATACAGCCCAGTGCTGACGAAGAGTCAAAGGAAGATTCGCAAATCAATGAACAATCAACTGAAGGTCAATCAAACTGGTATGTACATGTTATGATTAGTGCTAACATATATCTCGGATTTATGTTGTACCTACAGACATGAATCGTGTTGCAGCTAACGATGATCCAACGGAGTTTGCGCTGTTAGAATCGGACGCAGAGAACGATGATGGAGACGACAAGGACCAACCTGGCGACGCCACAGACGATGGGGAGGTGCAACTGCCCTCCTCCGGAAATGCGATTTCATGACCGGCTGCTGTTTTCTCTCGGTGGAATGGAGAGCATTGCGTCGGGCATAGTGCCAGGAAATTTCCTGAAAGAGATGGGCGTGAATGGCTGGTCTGAGTTGGCATTGCACACGCCGTACGACTATCTGCAGGAGCCGTTTCATCCTCGGTCGGCTGGTTCAGTGCAAGAAGACTACCCACACCTGTACAGCGGTCACTCGGGCTCTGTTCTGTTCTACTACTTACAGCCTCAGCTGTGGGAAGACATCACTGCTGAGTCCACCGACTACTTTTTGGCGAGTATTGACGAGCGTGTCGAAGGACCACACGCAAAACAAGTCGCACGAGAAAGCAAGCACCGTGAATATAAGGCGAAGTCGCGAGAAGCCATTCGCGAGGACGTGTTGAAGGCGCCACCTATCGAATCAAGAGAGCTGTGTGTATTTATCGGCCTAGTGATAGCACGCTCTATAGTGCCATTCAAGGAAAAGCTTGCGAACCATTGGAAAACGAGGGAAGAAGGCGCCATACCCCGTGGCTGTTTTGGTCGCTTCATGACGCGCGATCGGTTAATGTATATCTCCAGAAATCTGCATTTCAGCCCGAATGATGACCCAGCGGCGAAGAAGGAGCGCGCTTGGAAGGCGCGCCCAGTTATTGACGCTCTACAAGAGCGATTTGCTGCGGTCTTCACTCCAACTGCTGCAGCGGGGCTGCGTAGGTGTGCACCGCACAGAGGAAGTTTAGTTGACTCGTAGAGTCTCGCTTACTAGGCGATAGCCTTCGGTTCAATACAAGAGCCAAGTAGTCCACTTAATACGGGACTCACAGAGTCATTATCCCTATAATAAAGGACTGACACCAGTTATGTAAAATGCAAACTGAATTTATTTCGATGTTATCCTAAAATAGCTACCGAATCAAAATGAGGCTTATCTAGGCTGTATACTAGGGGAAATCTTAAAGTGAGACACAAACTTAACTGGCGGAAGGCGATCGTCTTCAAAACAGCATATGCAAAATGCCAGTTTGATCTGCAATTGGACTTTCTAATAGGCTGTATGTTGAGCATCGGGAAGCAAGGATACATCACCTATCCCTACACGACTTAAAATTTGTAAGGCCAATACAAAAAACAAGGTTAATATTTGTTAACTTGTATGGTCCACGTTAAGAAATCATCCTTATCTTGTAAGGTCCAGGCGCTCGGGTTCAAGGGGTTAATATCCCATCTTGATAGTTCTAATTGTCGCAATCATTGAACGGCACTGCTCATGCTTCTCACCAAGGTGTTTTGGCTTCGACGGTGTCTGGTACCTGTCATTCATGATGTAATGCTGAGATTATTCTTTGGAGACCTGATTGTCGGATCAAGACTGTTCTTCATGCGAATTAGCAATCCGGAAGCACAAAGTTGTGTTCGGGATGGTTGTGATTCCATTGAAACGCTGGAACATTGCTTTCTCAATTGTCCAAGGCTAGCACAAATGTGGCGAATACTCTGGAGTAAATGGCGGGTGGCATTTCGAAGCACGCTGGCGTGGAAGCTTCTGCTCTTCCCATCCAACAGCGATATTGCCAGAGGCTGGAGAGAAGATCACGAGATCTTGTTGAAAATACACACTGCGATTGTGTTCCACGCAACGTGGAGACTGCGCAACGACATTTACTTTGACGAAACACAAGCGGTGGCGCCAAGTATCCCGAACAGGCAGGCTTCCTTTCGAAGCCATTATCGTTTCTTGTTTCGACACTCATCAGATTGGAACATTGACGGCGAAGCGCTTAATCGAGTACTTACGCGTTTGGGTTTTGAGCCCGAACGTACCGAACTGTTTCCAAACCTTCCAAGACAACGCATATGGATTCCGCACAGTTAGAATTGATACAAAGGTAGTAGCATAGGTCTGCAAGATGACTGTCCGCTAAAAGTTAATCAACTACTTTCTTCATCTTCTTCTCACCAAGCTCGTTTTCAATTGAACCAACAACCCCTGGCTCGCATTAAAACCCCGAAATGAAAAATAATCGGTTCTCGCTCAGCTCTGTGTCTCGACGTTCGAGATCGCTCTTCCCAGCCTCCTCGTCTTGTTGCTCGGGGCTCTGAAACGTCTCGTAGACGACGTTGCCGTTCCTGTCGGCTGGAGTGGCTGCACCCCGAGAACGGACGACGCAGTTGCATCTATCTACAACGTCTACGACACGAAAGGGGGGGGGGGGGGGGCTACCGGAGTGGACGCAGTATGAGCCATCACTGAATCTATTTGAATCCATCAGGTTGACACTGGTCAAGAGTATTATAGTCTATGTTGATTGAATCGCACCGCCGAGCACTGCTCCTTGGTAAAGAAAATTTTCCTCTTCGCAGACTGCAAAATGAAAATGTTTGAGACCACAAAAATGTCCAGCGAGGGCAAAGGAGAGGGCTCCTCGCCATATTTTGCCATCTTCTTGGGTTGAGGAGCCAGGGCGCCTGATGAGGCTACTCCTGAACTCGGACTCAAGCCTCAGTGTTTCCAGCGCCTGTAGGTTTGACAAGACCGAGCTATGCTGTCTTAGGTGGCGGCCAAATGAAGGCTCTGAAATGGTCCTGCTCAAACCCGTACAACGAAGCACTTTGCATTCGCATTCAAACCGGTAGAGATGGACGATATCAAACCCCCAGGTTCTCGTGGAAATGGACCGCATACGTTTTTTCTCCAAGTGCATGTTCGACAGTGGAGAATCTGGAGTTCACTGATATTAGTGAGATGTGGCCAAGTAACGTGGAGATGTTTGCTGCTGTTGTAGAAGCTGAGAACTCTGAAGAAGTGCTGTTCGGATCTTCTCCAGGCATTGCCGAAACCCAGAAAAAGCTACGTTACCGTCTGGATCTCAAATTAAATGGCAATTTCCCACTCGAGATGACGCACCACTACGAACTGTGATACTTGAAGAACCTGTCCCTTTCGTTTGGACTTTCAGTGATGATGGAGAAAGCGACTGGATGGATGCAGTTTTACCAGACTATGGGAGGCATTTGGTGCAGCGTCGTGATCTTGTTGTCGGGAACTTGACTTCGATGGAGGACAACTCGAAATGGATTCGATCGCTTAAGTTCGAATTTGACTATTGCCCCGGACGCTCCTTTGATCTTCCGCGTTTCCTTTCATCCGTCGCGTCGACGTTGAGAAGCTTGCCAATCGACAAACAATGTGGTGAAGTCGATGTCAATGCAGTCCTCCGGTGCTGCCCACTCCCGGAGCGGTTAATGCTCGACTGGTGAGCTTTCGTTTTGACTTCAACGAATTTCACGAGACCTACCAACGACTTCTTTCCCTCACGTTAGATCGGAGTAACCTTGCTGTCACATTGGCAGCTTTCAGCAATCCTGACACTATGGCCACCAGATGCCTACGCAAGCTGCGCGTCTTCATTTTTCCAAGTGATCCCAACGACGAACACCCTTTGGGTCGATCTGAAGCAGACGTTCAAGCTTTGTTGGGGATACTGGAAAGGAAAGGAATAACACGTTATCATGGACAGCTCCACGAATCCCCTGTTCCTGTATGAAGACGAATGTCCATCTCCAGCCGATTGCTATACAGGAGGCACCACTTCCGATGATATGCAGGACCGCTTTATTAAGTGCATTTCAACTAAAGACCTCAGGGCCATCCAAGAAGGCGAAGTGTCGAACCCCTTTGCCGTCCCTGGACACTTTCGTTGTCTCGAACATTTTCACGTTCGCAGCTGAGCCTATTAAGAGGAAGATTTTCTTCACCAAGGACTGGAAAATGGAGTTGCGATGTAATCAATGCGACCTATACTATTCTGGTTATCGTCGACGTACATTGAACATGCACTGTAGTCCTATAACGTGCACTTCCGTACTTCCATGGTGTCTGGGCCGCAGTAGTGAATGAACAAGTTGATCAACTAAATTTGCTACTGATACCATCAACAAATGTGATGGTCAGTTACGGCACAAGAAGCAGTTGAATCTTTTGAGCACAAGTTGGCGGTAGTTTGAGTAGGGGCAACAAGCTGTCGATGGCTATTGCACTCGTTGACAAAAACCGTGGATGGAATGGACCCTGTGTCTCGTCGATTCATAATGAAACGTCATCGCAGATATTTCCACTTGAAGGAAGGAGTCGACGGTTGTAACTCACTACACACAGTATGAAGGAGTATGAGGCGTTATGTTCCGCCTGTCGGTATCGGAGCTCTCCATGTTCGGGAGGATTGGGATGTCAAATATCGAGCGCCTTACAACGTCACACCCTACCGGTTACAGGCGATGATTTCGTTCGAGAGGAGGTTTTCTGCTGTTGGTGTGTGGAGGAGACACACTTCGACGCTCTGAACAACTAACTGCCTTCAGCGATCATTTGAGCTCGATCATGTGATTGTCCTGGAACGTCAGAACGAGTTCTCTCGATTTAAAGTGAGTGGTGACGTTAAACTGTCAAAAATGTTTGCACTGGTAGACGGCGCAAAGACTGGGGACGGACACCCGCAAGCTCAGCGCTTCCCAGCCGACGCTAAAGCAAATTTACAACGCATTCGCTACGAAGAGCAGGGATTTGTTCGTAGCATCGTTCAGAATGCTTAGACAGTATTTCAAACACATATATTTCTATAAAAACTCCATATCTTTACATCTTTCCTGGGAATTCAATTTCTGGGTATTGTTCTCGCACTGTATGGGCCAATATCTGCACGAACACAACATCAATTTAGTACAATTATTTCGATGTACAGCAAGATACAACACTCTTACCTCGAGTTTCGGTCGTCGCGTGAGCATTCGTCGTAGATTCCTGGCTTCTCGGATTTGCATCCCCATCATCTGTCGAAGCTTGGCGTTCTCCTCCTCGGAGCTTTGACGCTGTGATAGCTGTCTCTGGGCAATCTTTTGCCAAAGCTTGCAAGTCACCGGCTGCACGATACTATGGGCTTCTCGCTCCCTTCCGGTCTTCTCCATTTCTTGAATTTGAAGTGCCAACTTCTTGACCTCATCGCGCAATTTGTCGATCTTCTGCTTGGTGGAGACTCGTTTGGTGCGACTGGGGCGTGTTGGAGTTAACTCACAATTGAAGTCGATACTTGAGACAGACTCGAGGTCTTGGTTGCTCGAAGAGATATCAATCTCGGCTGGTGGTTCTGGTAACCACAATGTTTCAATGTCGTCTGGAAGTTCCAGATCCATATCGATCATCGGAAGATCGTTATCATCTGGAATTTCGAGGGAATGGGCTCGAGTGAAGAGGTTCAACTTCTTGTTTTGTGTAGCTTCGGTGGAGGCGCAGAAGAAGACTGTCGCATCGCTTGGAGACATCAACCGTGTGGGCTGTTGGCATTGAGAGAGGAAGCCGAAAGAAACAGTTGAAGACGCAGTTTGGGCTGCCATGGCGCAAAAGTAATTGTGGTAGGGCTGCCATCATTGTCGCAGACAACTTGCCAAAGTACTGAGGCGGTGGATTTTTTGTGGTATAAACGTCGTGGTGTCGCCAACTGCTAGCAAATCGCAGTCGCGATGTACATGCTCGATTTGGGAAGCCTCTGTCGTCTCCTGGTGGTAAGTGCGGGGTTTGAAGGCGGTAAACACTAAATTGGTTTCAGGAAACTCGATTAAAACCTATCTTCTTCTACATGTTGCAATACCAGTATACAGCTAGCCAACCTCGTCTCTGATATGAACATCAAACGAAAGGCTCATTTGATAAATCTTTACACCATCTAAACCTCTTTTGGCCCCAGGTACAAAGTGCTGAGTCAGCACTACTGAGGCATGAACTGCAACATCCGCGGAAGCTTCTGTGCTGTCGTACACTTTCGAGCCCGAAGATTGCAGCCTCAAGTGGATTTTCACCGGATGAAGATGAGTTTGGAGGGAGGGATCCGATGGTCGCCAAATTGACGGTCATACTGGACGGCCGAATGATTACACTGAGTCTGAAGTCTCGCTAATGCTGACAAATATCCAGCGAGGCTGAGTATCGCTTGTGTCGTTGTAAGACCTGCCTGTCACTTGGAGAAAAGATGTTACGCTTGGAAATATACACGTTCCTAGATAAAGGCAGGACAAAGCATAAAAGAACAGCGACATTCCCTTTTGCAGATGGAAACGTCAGTTTTTAGGTGGCAGTGAACATTTTGGTCAAGGTGCTTACTACAGTCGTTTCCTCCAATCAAACATCGGCACTGATTACCACGCAGACTCATCCAAGAGATGATGGCAAGGATGCCCATCACCAAAATGGCTACATCCCTGCAAAATGCACATGTTCAGGCTGTATATGTAGCTCATGCGCATTTGTGAACCAAATGGAAGACAACTATACCGGTATTCGACGTCTACTTTGCTGCGTGTTGCCCTTCTCATTTCCCAAATCGACTTCTAGCGCAGACTTCAACGGCAAACACCACGAAACAACACGAGATTCAACGCCAACAAAACTTAAGTTCCAACCCCCAAATGACTCTCCAAGAGAAACTCATGAAAGCCTCTAGTGAGAACCTATCGGGGCAGCGAACGTCGTGGACGTTTATGCGGTCGCTGCTCTGGAAGAATTGGCTCATCAAGAACCGCCAGCCTGTTGCCACTGCGTGTGAGATCCTCGTACCGACATTCTTCATTTTGCTGCTTGGAGTGCTTAAACTACTTACAAAGACCGTGGATGTCCCGGCCGGATGGAGTGACGACGCTGACAATTCAGCTGGTACCAGCTACAACCTGTTCCAACCGACAGGCCAAGATTTCGAGTGGGTGGACACTGATCTGCCTAAATTCGCATTGCACGAGTCCACCATGACTGGTCTCATGTTGAAGCTCGGACGTCAGTCGATCGATGATGGTCTGCGTCTGCATGAGCTGTCATCCTCCGATTTCGCAGCTTGTCAAATGGGGGTGATGGCTGAAGGGCTAGTGAGCACGGACACGTCGTCGCCCTTCAGTGTGCCGACTGAATGTGGTGGGAAGGTCGTCCCGTACAAGATCGGTATCGCTCCGGACAACGCCTTCACTCGCAACTACTTTGCTGAGACCATGGATATGTGGTATCCTCGCGTGGATCTGTTGAACTCGACCAGTTCTTCGCTGTCCATCCCGTCGTTCAAGGACAGCATTCAGTTCTTCGACTCGAACGACGCGCTGACAGACTACGTAAAGAGTGACAACTATGGAGACAGCCTCACCAATCCGAAGATCTATGCAGCGATCGTGTTCGACTCGATCCCTACTGGAGATGCGATCGGAACGTTCGTACCCATCGAGTACTCGCTGCGTCTGAACTCGACAAAGGGAGAAGGCAGTGAAGCTGTCGGTCGTGTACCGACGACGGAAGGTTCACTTGTCAATGTGGAGAACTTCCGGAAGGAAATCGTCACGGACTACTATTCAGCTTACACTGTAACGGGTTTCATGACGCTACAAACGCTCGTCACTCGATTCGTGACGTGCATGCCTGAATGGAGCTTTTCTAACCAATCGACCACCGGAATCTGCCAAAGTCAAGAGTCTGCGGCAGTACCCTCCGCTGAAATTGACCAGACCCTTCTTGACGTTTTCAACAGCGACAGTTTGATTCGAGAGGCAATGGAGACACTAAGCTCGAACATTTCTAGTGTGTTGGATGGCTTGACGAACTCTACGAGAGAAATTCTGTTGACTCCGCTTCGTCAAGCTCCTCAGTCGATGTTGGGTTCTACCGTCGCTCCATTCCCTGTCGACAATTATACCAGCTCGCCATTCTACGCGAGCGTTGCCAGTGTCTTCTCGATTGTGTTCATCATGGCGTATCTCTTCACGATTTCGCGCATCCTAGTCGTTCTCATTCAAGAGAAGGAACTGCGCCAACGAGAGTTCATGAAGATCCTTGGCGTGACCGAGAAGACCATCATCTTGACGTGGTACATGACGTACGCAGTGATCTTGTTCGTCGGCGCTGTAGTTCAAGCCGTTGCTGGTCTGGCTGGGCTCTTCCCGAACAGTTCGTTGATCGTCACGTTCCTGTTCTTCTTCCTGTTTGGCCTAAGCGTGCTGGCATTGGCGTTCCTAATCAGTACCTTGTTCAGTAAGGCGCGTGTGGGTGCGTTCGTGGGTATGGTGGCTTTCTTCGCCATGTATGCAGTTTCCCAGGGCTTTACCACCGGTACTGCTGAAGGTGCGAAACGTATTGGGTCTGTTTTATCTCCTGTGGCACTGTCACTCGGTGTGACTGTGCTAGCAAACGCTGAAGAGACTGGTGAAGGCGTTCAGTTCTCGACCATGGGGACACTCAGCGATAACTATCGCCTGAGTACAGCATTGTGGATGTTTGCCTTCGATACGATCTTGTACACACTTCTTGGTCTATACTTCGAGAAGGTCATGCCCAAAGAGTATGGTACGTCACTGAAATGGTACTTCCCCGTGTCACCGTCGTACTGGAGAAACCGTAAGGAGAAACAAACGACAGCGAAGACACCTACAGACGCCTTCCTCGACGATGTTTCAGTGAATATGAGCCCCGACTTTGAGCCTGTCACTGCTGATCAGCGCGAACAGGAGAGCAACGGTGAGGCACTTACAGTCAAGCGTCTACGCAAGGTTTTCCAGGTCCCCGGTGGAGAGAAGATCGCTGTGAAGGGTCTTGACGTCACGATGTACAAGGACCAGATCACTTGTCTGCTGGGTCACAATGGTGCTGGTAAGACCACGTTGATCTCCATGCTCACCGGTATGACTGCACCTTCCAGCGGTAACGCCACGTACAGAGGCATGTCGATCAACGAGGACATGGACGAGATGCGCCAGTCGCTCGGTATCTGTTTCCAGCACGACGTTCTCTTCCCTGAATTGACAGTCCAGGAGCACCTCCAGTTCTTCGGCCAGATCAAGGGGTACGCGAATGAAGAGCTGCAGGCTGTGGTGGACAAACAGATCCGTGAGGTCGGTTTGACGGAGAAGCGCAACTCGAAACCCAACGACCTGTCTGGTGGTATGAAGCGTAAGTTGTCAGTGGCCATTTCACTTCTGGGTGATAGTTCCCTGGTGTTCCTGGATGAACCGACTTCCGGTATGGATCCGTACAGTCGACGCAGTACGTGGGAGATCCTGCTGAACAACCGTAACGACCGTGTGATGGTATTGACGACTCACTTCATGGACGAAGCTGACATTCTTGGTGATCGTATTGCTATCATGGCTGAAGGAGAGATGCGATGCTGTGGATCATCGCTCTTCCTGAAGAACCGCTTCGGTGCAGGCTACAACTTGACTCTGGTGAAGGACGATGCTAAGTGTGACGATGATGCCGTTGCTGCCTTCATCAACTCATACGTGCCGTCCGCAAAGCTGTTGAGCAATGTCGGAAGTGAAATTGCGTTCCAGCTGCCTCTTCAAAGTTCATCCCGTTTCGCCACGATGTTTGCAGAAATGGATCGTCAGTTGAACTCCCTTGGACTCCTGTCGTATGGAGTGTCAGTCACGACGTTGGAGGAGGTGTTCATCAAGGTGGCTGAATTGGCTGATGAGAACAACCAGCACACGCTTGGCAACAACCACGCACGTCCTGAAAATTCATCGGATTCAGGAGATGCCTACCAATCGTGCGACGAGATCATCACCACTGAGTCGATTTTCCAGAGACATCTACGTGCACTGCTACTGAAGCGCTTTCGGTATGCCAAGCGTGACAAGAAGGCCATCATCTATGTTGCTGCTCTTCCCGTTCTGCTTATTGCTGCTGGTCTTGGGATTCTTAAATTAAGTTCTTCTGCCAATGACGCTCCGCTAAAGGCTTTGACAACGGACCCATACTCTGGTAGTGCGACCCCTACGCCCTACTTCTGCCAGGCCGGAGCTGGAGCAGGAGAATGGTGTAGCGACATGATGTCTTCATCATACTACACAGGTGCCAGTGCCCAACCTCTATCGATCCCGGAGCCTGCCTTCGACTCCAATTCTCCCACCGTCTTCGACGTGGCGTACACCGATCCAGCGCTCAACGCCAGTGGATACACGGGCTACAGCGTCGCAATGGGTCAGCAGCTGTACAACCGCGGATACGGACGCAATGAATCTCTCGTGGAAGGACAGTACGGCGGCTACTTAGTGTACGGTGACAGCAACCAGAACCTGTTCGGCTACAACGTTTTCACCAACACGAGTGCGGCTCACTCATCAGCAGTTTTCAAGGCGCTGATGGACCAGGCTGTCTACCGCTTCTTTGCCAATAGTTCCGCTTCTCCAGTGAGCCTTAAGGTGAACAACCACCCACTACCGTACACGGAGGCGGCCAAGACGGTGCTCAACTCAAACTCGTCGTTCACCGCGGCGCTCTTCATCTGTATCGCGTTCACGTTCCTACCAGCTTCCATTGTCGTGTTCCTGGTGAAGGAGAAGCAAGCGGAGCACAACTCGAAGCACCAACAGCTCGTCTCCGGTGTGTCTTTGCCGGCCTTCTGGATGGCCAACTACATCTGGGACTTCATCATGTACGCCGTTCCGGGTATTTGCGCACTGGTCTTAATCTATGCCTTCAACATCACTGCTCTCACTGGACAGGACTGTGATAGCTGCTCATCGTCCACGTTCCCGGCCGTGATCCTGCTCTTTATTCTCTTCGGCCTGGCAGTTTGCCCCTTCACTTACTGCCTGTCGTTCCTGTTCAAGGAGCATGCGTCCGCCCAAACGTACACGATCGTGCTGAACTTCATGATTGGTGTAGTACTGATGATCACATCCTTCATCTTGGACCTGTTCAGCTCCACGAAGGACATCAACGCAGTGCTCAAATTCTTGTGGCGGTTCTCGCCACTGTTCAATCTGGGTCACTCCCTGCTGAAAATGGTGACGGCCGACGTCGACAATGTCCAGAACAGCGAATCAGGCAAGACAACTCCGTTCAGCGGCGACGTCATGGGCTACGAACTCCTTTATCTTGCGCTTACGGCCGTCGGCTACATGAGTTTGACACTCTACGTCGACTACTCGAAGACGTTCGCCAAGACCAAGGACGACGTTCACGATCACGCTGAAGAGAGTCTCGAGGTGGACGAGGACGTGCAAAACGAGGCGGACCGTGTTGCCCGAGGTGAGGCTGACGATGAAGCTGTGAAGCTTGTCGGCCTGCGTAAGGTCTACCCGGGCGGCAAGATTGCAGTGCGCAACCTCTCCTTTGGCTTGAAACGTGGTGAGTGCTTCGGCTTCCTCGGTATCAACGGTGCTGGTAAGACAACGACCATGAAAATGCTGACAGGTGACGTGCAACCGAGCCACGGTACTGCTACGCTTGGAGGTTTCGACATTCTGTCGCAGCAGATCGAGGTGCGCCGCCAGATCGGATACTGCCCGCAATTCGACGCCCTCTTTGATCTGCTCACTGTGCGTGAGCACCTGGAACTCTTCGGTGCTATCAAGGGTATCCCGACGGATTCTTTAGAACGCGTGGTCATGGACAAGATCCAGCAGTTGAATCTCGCTGACTTCGAGCACAAGTTGGCTGGCAGTCTCAGTGGTGGCAACAAGCGCAAGCTTTCGGTGGCTATTGCTATGATCGGCAACCCAGCCATCATCTTCCTGGATGAACCGTCCACTGGTATGGATCCTGTATCTCGTCGATTCATGTGGGACGTCATCGCTGATATCTCCACGCGTGGTAAGGAGTCGACAATTGTCTTGACAACACACAGTATGGAGGAGTGTGAAGCGCTGTGTTCGCGTGTCGGTATCATGGTTGGCGGTCGTCTTCGTTGCCTGGGAAGTGTGCAGCACCTCAAGTCTCGTTTCGGTGACGGTCTGGTGCTCGATGTCAAGCTGGACATGCCCAGTGCTGACGAGCTGGAGTATTTGGTTCAGCACATCTTCGGCAACGGCAGCGAGTTCGTGACCCCCGTTGAACTGGAGGACAAGTGTCGTGCATTTGGCAACGTCCAGCTGGCTGAACGCGTGACATCGTCCCACCCGACCGGCTACAGTCTTGCAGCCGCCATGGAACGCGACGGATTCATCCGCGCCGAAGCTTTCTGCTCCTGGTGCGTGGAGGAGACGCGCTTCGACGACTTGAACGACTACCTGGAGCGGTCTTTCGGCGCTGAACGAGTGCAGGTGATGGAACGCCAGAACGACTTCGCTCGCTTCAAGGTGCTGAGTCCCAACAACCAAGTGAAGCTGTCCAAGATGTTCGCGCTGGTGGAGGACGTCAAGACCAAGATGCACATTCGCGAGTACAGCGTTTCGCAGACGACGCTGGAGCAGATCTTCAACTCGTTTGCCAGTCAGCAGGAGGAGGAGCAGGGAGCCGTTCGTGGAGTCTTTCAAGAAAAGAAGTAACCATTTCATCAGTAAAAATACAAAACTTCCACAAGTTTAAACCAACTATGTTCGTTCTAGCTACCGTACCTTGCTGTTGTCGACAGGGTTTATGATCGTTGAGATGGAGGCACCTTTGAAAACTTACCACAGCAGAAGCGAACGTCATTGCACCAGTATTACTTTGAAGAAGTATATCACCGCTCCCGTAGTAACCCCCATTCAAACCACATTAAGGACAAATCCGAAACGTAACTGCAGTTGCTAGATATTTATCACGCACTATATGAAGGGGGAAGCCGCATCACCAGTCACACTGTGTTGCTTCTCTAACATCGTGTCTACAAGGCGATTCTCCACTTGGTCGTGGATTCGTTGAATCGATTCATCCCACACAGCAATCGCAGCCTTCAAGTTAACATCCAGCCGCAGTCGATAACCGGCTGCAAGTCCTTCATCGTATCTTGCCGCGCTGAAATGACTTTGGATCAATGTGCTTTTCCCGCTCGGATCGCAGTTTTGAATGGAGATCAACAACGTCGAAGTCGCGAGCACGCCGATGGGTTCGTCCAAACTGTGAATCTTCGGCTCCATGACCGTCCGATAAATGAAAACAGTCCGGGAATCTTCATCATATCGACGCACAATTTTCCGAACTTTGATGCCACTAACGTTTTTGTTCCGATTCACCGCGACGAAGCTGGTCATTACGGTGTTCGTATTTCCCTCCGACTCTTGTTTGCGGAATGGGACGTTCGCCTTCAAGCTCCCGGCACTCCGCAATCCTTCCAGCTCTAATTGGCCAAGAGAATCCCACACCGCGTCCTTCACCATATCCACACTGAACGGCACCTCCTCCCGTTGAGTCAGCTCAAAGCACACCCCATTGAGCATAGTGCTGTCTGTGTAGCGCTTCCGTCCAGGACACGGGATACTGGACATCCCCTTCTCCTCAAAATTGGCATCCACTTTATTGTAAAGCTCGTCAATATCGTGCAGCATTCGTCCAAAGACCTGCTCAGTTTCCTGATCAAAGACTGTAAGGGATTCCGCTGTCGCTTCCTGCTCCTGATCACTTATCAGCATATTCTGCAACCTCTGTAGATAGTAAAAGATATTAAGTCAACACTAGTGCGAGTTATTCTTTAGAGTTCCACAAAACAAACCTGGATTTTCGTTCGTCGATGAAGAATTCTTTTCAGGTTTTTGGCCTCCTCGATCTGGAGTTTAACCATCTCCCGCAAATTGGTATTTTCACTCTCAGAATTTTGTCGTCTCTCCAACTGACGGACTGCAACGTCGCGCCAAATTTTAGCGTCTTTGGCGTTAGAACTGCGTCGTGGGCGCTTGGCCTCGAGCGACTGCAGCTGAGCCGTTAATTGGCGGATTTCACGCTGAAAGCGCTCAATCTGCTGCTTAGGCGTCGGACGTCGATGCTGCTTCGAAGTGGAACTCTGCGGCTTGATGGGAGGCTCCTCCAGGCCTCCAAAGAGGTCGTCGGCGACGAAGACGTCCAGGAAGTCCAGCGTAACCTCGAACTCGTCCATTCTTGCAATAATAGTTTTAATTGTTGCTAAAAAGAGATTAAAATATAAATTTGAGGAGGGATTTTATTATCTTATCCAGGTCTTTGTTTACGCTTGTTAGTGGGTTTTTTTCGGACGACTTTAAGGCAGTACAGCAAACCTCAGTAGCACATGACTTTAGTAATTATGTACCGTTCGCTTTATTGGCGTCTCCGATTACCGCCATCATGATGATCCATACATTAATCCATTCAAAAGCCACATTCGTTAGGTCGACAAATCGTGTACGAGTGTACGTGTAGATCGCTCTCGGGTTGTAATCTGGTCTACCACAATGCTTACACTCGTATCAGTCTTCCACGCTTTCTTCCGCGACACTGTACTGCAGGGATAACACGCCGCAAACACATTGACATCATTCGAAAGTCACTTCGTTTATCCCTTCTCATTCTTCAATTTGACTCCCAGCGCACACTCTCCGACTGCAAACAACCGAAAACATTTCAACCAAACAGCAGCAGTCGTCTTTGCGCCGATGACTCTGCAGGAGAAACTCATGAAAACCTCCAGCGAGAACCTGTCGACCCATCGGACGTCGTTGACGTTCATCCGGTCGCTGCTCTGGAAGAACTGGTTGATCAAGAACCGCCAGCCCATTGCCACTGCGTGTGAGATCCTCGCGCCAACTCTCGTCATTCTGCTGCTCGGCTCACTCAAATTCCTCACCGAAACCGTGGATGTCCCGGCCGGATGGAGTGACGACGCTGACAATTCAGCTGGTACCAGCTACAACCTGTTCCAACCGACAGGCCAAGATATCGAGTGGGTGGACACTGATCTGCCTAAATTCGCACTGCACGAGTCCACCATGACTGGTCTCATGCTGAAGCTCGGACGTCAGTCGATCGATGATGGTCTGCGTCTGCATGAGCTGTCATCCTCCGATTTCGCAGCTTGTCAAATGGGGGTGATGGCTGAAGGGCTAGTGAGCACGGACACGTCGTCGCCCTTCAGTGTGCCGACTGAATGTGGTGGGAAGGTCGTCCCGTACAAGATCGGTATCGCTCCGGACAACGCCTTCACTCGCAACTACTTTGCTGAGACCATGGATATGTGGTATCCTCGTGTGGATCTGTTGAACTCGACCAGTTCTTCGCTGTCCATCCCGTCGTTCAAGGACAGCATTCAGTTCTTCGACTCGAACGACGCGCTGACAGACTACGTAAAGAGTGACAACTATGGAGACAGCCTCACCAATCCGAAGATCTATGCAGCGATCGTGTTTGACACGATTCCGAGTGGAGATGCGATCGGAACGTTCGCACCCATCGAGTACTCGCTGCGGTTAAACTCAACGCAAGGCGACAAAAGAGATTCCGTGGGTCGTGTTCCCACCACGGACGGATCACTTGTGGACCTAGAATCCTTCCAGAAGAAAATCGTCACGGACTACTATTCAGCTTACACTGTAACGGGTTTCATGACGCTGCAGACGCTCGTCACTCGCTTCGTAACCTGCATGCCCGAATGGAGCACTTCCAACCAGTCAACCACCGGGATTTGCCAGAGTCCTCAAACCACGGCCGTGCCGTCACCCGAGCTCGACAGTACGTTGCTGAACTCCTTAAGGGAAGATGGATTTGTCCAGGAAGCACTGAGCGCCCTTAGTCTATCCGATAGCACGGATTTCTCAAGTGTGTTCGCTGCCCTGACCACGGACACCAAGGAGACTCTGCTGACCCCTCTACGTCAAGCTCCACAGCCGATGCTGGGCGCAACTGTCGCTCCGTTCCCAGTCGACAATTATACCAGCTCGCCGTTCTACGAGAATGTCAATACGGTCTTCTCACTCACGTTCATCATGGCGTATCTCTTCACGGTCTCGCGTATTCTCGTCGTGCTCATTCAAGAGAAAGAGCTGCGTCAACGAGAGTTCATGAAGATTCTTGGTGTGACCGAGAAGACCATTGTCTTAACGTGGTACGTGACGTACGCAGTGATCATGTTCGTCGGTGCTGCAGTTCAAGCACTCGCGTGTCTGGCTGGGCTCTTCCCGAACAGTTCGCTGATCGTCACGTTTCTCTTCTTCTTCCTGTTTGGCTTGAGCGTGGTGGCATTGGCGTTCCTAATCAGTACCTTGTTCAGTAAGGCGCGTGTGGGTGCGTTCGTGGGTATGGTGGCTTTCTTCGCCATGTATGCAATTTCCCAAGGCTTTACAACTGGCACTGCGGAAAGTGCTAAGCGTTTGGGATCTGTTCTGTCCCCGGTAGCTCTCTGTCTTGGTGTCGCGGTGTTCGCGAATGCTGAAGAAACAGGTGAAGGCGTCCAGGTCTCGACCGTGGACACTCTTAGTGACAACTACCGCATCACCACAGCATTGATCATGTTTGTCGTTGATACGGTGTTGTACACACTTCTTGGTCTATACTTCGAGAAGGTCATGCCCAAAGAGTATGGTACGTCACTGAAATGGTACTTCCCCGTGTCACCGTCGTACTGGCGAGGCCGCAAGCAGCGCCAGGTGACTATCGAGACGTCGGCTGATGTCGACAGCATTGCTCTAGACTTTAACCAGAACTTCGAGCCTGTCACTGCTGATCAGCGCGAACAGGAGAGCAACGGTGAGGCACTTACAGTCAAGCGTCTACGCAAGGTTTTCCAGGTCCCCGGTGGAGAGAAGATCGCTGTGAAGGGTCTTGACGTCACGATGTACAAGGACCAGATCACTTGTCTGCTGGGCCACAATGGTGCTGGTAAGACCACGTTGATCTCCATGCTCACCGGTATGACTGCACCTTCCAGCGGTAACGCCACGTACAGAGGCATGTCGATCAACGAGGACATGGACGAGATGCGCCAGTCGCTTGGTATCTGTTTCCAGCACGACGTTCTCTTCCCTGAATTGACAGTCCAGGAGCACCTCCAGTTCTTCGGCCAGATCAAGGGGTACGCGAATGAAGAGCTGCAGGCTGTGGTGGACAAACAGATCCGTGAGGTCGGTTTGACGGAGAAGCGCAACTCGAAACCCAACGACCTGTCTGGTGGTATGAAGCGCAAGTTGTCAGTGGCCATTTCACTTCTGGGTGATAGTTCCCTGGTGTTCCTGGATGAACCGACTTCCGGTATGGACCCGTACAGTCGACGCAGTACGTGGGAGATCCTGCTGAACAACCGTAACGACCGTGTGATGGTATTGACGACTCACTTCATGGACGAAGCTGACATTCTTGGTGACCGTATTGCCATCATGGCTGAAGGAGAGATGCGATGCTGTGGATCATCGCTCTTCCTGAAGAACCGCTTCGGTGCAGGCTACAACTTGACTCTGGTGAAGGACGATGCTAAGTGTGACGATGATGCCGTTGCCGCCTTCATCAACTCATACGTGCCGTCCGCAAAGCTGTTGAGCAATGTCGGAAGTGAAATTGCGTTCCAGCTGCCTCTTCAAAGTTCATCCCGTTTCGCCACGATGTTTGCAGAAATGGATCGTCAGTTGAACTCCCTTGGACTCCTGTCGTATGGAGTGTCAGTCACGACGTTGGAGGAGGTGTTCATCAAGGTGGCTGAATTGGCTGATGAGAACAACCAGCACACGCTTGGCAACAACCACGCACGTCCTGAAAATTCATCGGATTCAGGAGATGCCTACCAATCGTGCGATGAGATTATCACCACTGAGTCGATTTTCCAGAGACATCTACGTGCACTGCTGCTCAAGCGCTTTCGGTATGCCAAGCGTGACAAGAAGGCCCTCATTTACGTTGCAGCTCTCCCCGTTCTGCTAATTGCTGCCGGTCTAGGTATCTTGAAGTCTACCATGTCGATCAGCGACGACCCATTGAAAGCTTTAACGACCGATGCGTTCTCAGGCAGTGAGACCCCGACCCCGTACTTCTGTCAGGCTGGTGCTGGACTTGGTGACTGGTGCAACGACGTGATGGCTTCGTCTTACTTCACAGGTGCTACGTCCGAAGGAGTCTCGCTTCCTGAGCCAGCGTTTGACACCAATTCACCCACTCTTTTCGGTGTTACCTACACAGACCCAGCTATCAACGCAAGTGGAGCTACAGGTTACAGTCTTGCACTAGGTCAACAGCTTTACGAACGTGGATATGGCAAGGGAGCCGACTTGGTGGAGGGCCAGTACGGCAGCTACTTGGTGTATGGCGACAGCGACCAGAACGTTTTCGGCTACAACGTCTTCACCAACACAACGGCGTCGCACTCGTCCGCGATCTTCAAGGCGTTAATGGATCAAGCCCTGTACCGCTTCTTCGCCAACAGTTCGGCAGCTTCGACGATTGACTTGAAGGTGAACAACTACCCGCTGCCGTACACAGCAGCAGCGAAGTCGGTCTTCAGCTCCAACACATCGTTTGTCGCTGCGCTGTTCATTTGTATCGCGTTCACCTTCCTTCCGGCCTCCATCGTGGTTTTCCTGGTGAAGGAGAAGCAAGCGGAGCACAATTCCAAGCATCAGCAGTTGGTCTCTGGTGTCTCGTTGCCTGCTTTCTGGCTGTCCAACTACATGTGGGACTTCGCCATGTACATGTTCCCGTGCGTCAGTGCGCTGATTCTGATCAACGTGTTCGAGATTTCGGCACTGACAGGTCAAGACTGTGATAGTTGCTCGTCCGCCACGTTCCCGGCTGTGATTCTTCTGTTCCTCCTCTTCGGCCTGGCGATCTGTCCGTTCACCTACTGCCTGTCGTTCCTGTTTAAGGAGCACGCGTCGGCCCAGACGTACACGATCGTGTTCAACTTTGTGATTGGAGTCATTCTCATGATCACGTCGTTCATTCTGGATATGGTCGAGTCGACATCGGATGTCAACTCGGTCCTGAAGTTCCTCTGGCGGTTCTCCCCACTGTTCAACCTTGGCAACGGGCTCATGAGCATGGTGACCAATGATGTTGACAGCGTCCAGTACAGCGAAGACGGCACCACCAGTCCCTTCAGTGGTGACGTTATGGGCTACGAACTCCTTTATCTTGCGCTTACGGCCATCACTTTCTCGGGTTTGACCTTGTACATTGACTACTCGAAGACTTTCGCTCGAACCAAAGACGACGTTCACGATCACGCTGAAGAGAGTCTCGAGGTGGACGAGGACGTGCAAAACGAGGCCGACCGTGTTGCCCGAGGTGAGGCTGACGATGAAGCTGTGAAGCTTGTCGGCCTGCGTAAGGTCTACCCGGGCGGCAAGATCGCAGTGCGCAACCTCTCCTTTGGCTTGAAACGTGGTGAGTGCTTCGGCTTCCTCGGTATCAACGGTGCTGGTAAGACAACGACCATGAAAATGCTGACAGGTGACGTGCAACCGAGCCACGGTACTGCTACGCTTGGAGGTTTCGACATTCTGTCGCAGCAGATCGAGGTGCGCCGCCAGATCGGATACTGCCCGCAATTCGACGCCCTCTTTGATCTGCTCACTGTGCGTGAGCACCTGGAACTCTTCGGTGCTATCAAGGGTATCCCGACGGATTCTTTAGAACGCGTGGTCATGGACAAGATCCAGCAGTTGAATCTCGCTGACTTCGAGCACAAGTTGGCTGGCAGTCTCAGTGGTGGCAACAAGCGCAAGCTTTCGGTGGCTATTGCTATGATTGGAAGTCCGGCCATCATCTTCCTGGATGAACCGTCCACTGGTATGGATCCTGTATCTCGTCGATTCATGTGGGACGTCATCGCTGATATCTCCACGCGTGGCAAGGAGTCGACAATTGTCTTGACAACACACAGTATGGAGGAGTGTGAAGCGCTGTGTTCGCGTGTCGGTATCATGGTTGGCGGCCGTCTTCGTTGCCTGGGAAGTGTGCAGCACCTCAAGTCTCGTTTCGGTGACGGTTTGGTGCTCGATGTCAAGCTGGACATGCCCAGTGCTGACGAGCTGGAGTATTTGGTTCAGCACATCTTCGGCAACGGCAGCGAGTTCGTGACTCCCGTTGAACTGGAGGACAAGTGTCGTGCATTTGGCAACGTCCAGCTGGCTGAACGCGTGACATCGTCCCACCCGACCGGCTACAGTCTTGCAGCCGCCATGGAACGCGACGGATTCATCCGCGCCGAAGCTTTCTGCTCCTGGTGCGTGGAGGAGACACGCTTCGACGACTTGAACGACTACCTGGAGCGGTCTTTCGGCGCTGAACGAGTGCAGGTGATGGAACGCCAGAACGACTTCGCTCGCTTCAAGGTGCTGAGTCCCAACAACCAGGTGAAGCTGTCCAAGATGTTCGCGCTGGTGGAGGACGTCAAGACCAAGATGCACATTCGCGAGTACAGCGTTTCGCAGACGACGCTGGAGCAGATCTTCAACTCGTTTGCCAGTCAGCAGGAGGAGGAGCAGGGAGCCGTTCGTGGAGTCTTTCAAGAAAAGAAGTAACCATTTCATCAGTAAAAATACAAAACTTCCACAAGTTTAAACCAACTATGTTCGTTCTAGCTACCGTACCTTGCTGTTGTCGACAGGGTTTATGATCACTGTGATCAAGGCACTATGTACTTTGAAGTGTACTAGTAGTGTATGCACACCACACCCGTTCTCAAACCCTTCAAGAGCAATTCGAAATGTCACGAACGTGACTTTGACTTAATGGTTGACATTTAAAACTGTGTTCCGCAAAATTGTGGGGCACTTCCAACAACAGGTGGAGGGAAATATGAGCACGGCAATGACCAGTTTCTTCACAGCTAGCGGGAACAACAACATTTCTAGCGTTAAAGTTCGAAACTTGTGCGTTGATATGCTTCTTGAACTGCTTTTCATCGTTGGTTAGTCATGGAGCCCAAACTTCGCAGTTTGGACGTCCCTGTCGGTTTCGAGCATCTCATCTGCAAGACGATTCTCCACTCGGTTGCAAGTTCTTTGTATCTCGTCGCGCTCACATGTCTTTGAATTAGCGTGGTGTTGCCACAGACGAAGGGATTCCCACACCGCATCCTTCACCATATCCACACTGAGTATCATCTTCTCCCGTTGAGTCAGCACCTGTTGAGTACATTGTGCTGTCCATGTGACAGGACACAGAATGCTGGACATCCCACATCCGTCCAAAGGCGTACTCAGTTTCCTGATCAAAGACTGTAAGCGATTTCCGCCGTCACTTGCTGTTCTGTACGTGTCCTGTGGGCTGTGCAAGAACTGCGTTGTATATAACATACCCCTCGTAAACAGATGCGGTGCACTTTCAAAATAAACTTATTAAAGACCTTCATACTACTATACCTCATCTTTGTCGGTTCTACACCTTTTCAACTTCAATGCTGCAAAATGTAAGTTCAAAACTGCACATCCCGAAAAGTTGCTGCTGTGAGATTTAATAAACTGTTTACCGGTATTCGCCAACTGGCATGTCCTTCATCTGAATAGCTCTCGCATGAAACTTCATCGTGTGCAGCGTGCAATTATGGCAGCGACCCAATCATACGCTGTGCGCATCTTGACGTCATTTTGGCCGCCACATCTTACCAGCCTTGGTCGGTACGAGCGACCCGCAGAACTCGCAGAATAGTGGCGTCGTCGTAGAGCATAGTGCAGGAGTGGAGGTTGTGGATGGAAGGAGCGCAAATTGCAGAGTGATGTAATGGCACTGTAGCTGCTGAATCAGTGCAAGGCCTCAATCCATTGGCGCGAAGCCTTCGCGCCAACTGTGCCCTGTGCTCAAGTATTCCCTCTTCAAATAGATAGCTCGCCAAATATGTGTTCTGCAGAGAGTGCTGTTTTGAACTTACATTTTGCACCATTGAATTTGGAATTTGCAGCTTTGAAGTTGAAAACTTGTACCTCCTTTGCTTATGCGCACCAGAACTTGCAGCCTGAAAGCACTTAACCGAGGTGTTTACAGCATACGTGCCGTTTAATGAACTCTGGCCAAGAGAAGAGAGAAACGTAGAGAATGAGAGATAACCCGACGAATGCGGATGTTGAGCCACTCAGGTGCGAGAACATACTATATGGTGTGCTCGCGAGGAATTGATTCCAGCACTGACCGATAGCCTATTGCCAGTAGGACATTAATAGCATTCTACATGTGCTAGAATATCAATTAGAGGCACATCATCACTCATGACTCCTGTCAGAGGCAGCCCCGCATGGTGGTGTTGAACAGCAGCCTGTTCTCATGTCATCCGGACAAGTGTGTCTCCCAACGTCACAGATTACCACTTGATTGTGTTCACGTGGATTACCCCATAAAAATCCACATCACTTCAAACCCTCTTTTATGTCCATCCATACTCAAACGCAGTCAACGCCAGTAATAATCCTTTCGTGCACAGTGATTGCCATTGTTGCATCGACTGGCACAATATCATTCCATTCTGCAATTTGACATCTCGAGCGCACGTCGTTGGCTTCCCCTGCACCACCACACTGAAGCAGCCACACACCAACCATTTCGACTGTTCCCGACGTTAACGCAGTCAAATCGCATTGCGATATGGCACCAGACAAGGGCAAAGTCGATGTGGCTAAACTCTCCGAACGCCGCACGGCTTGGACGTTCATCCGCGCTTTGCTATGGAAGAACTGGCTGATCAAGCGTCGCCACCCAGTAGCCACCGCCTGTGAGGTTATGGTGCCTGTCCTTTTCATCATCTTACTGGGAATTCTCAAGAGCACAACGACAACCGTCGCAGTCCCGTCCGGTTGGAGTGACACCTCGTCGTCCACGGGCGACGCAGCACTTGGAACGAGCTACAACCTCTTCCAACCAACAGGCCAAACCCTCGAATGGGTGAGTGCCGACCTACCCAAGTTCGCCCTACACGAATCCTCCATGACCGGACTACTGCTGAAGCTCGGAGTGCAGTCGGTGGACGACGCCATTCGTCTCGAGGAGTTGTCAACAGCTGACCAGGCGACGTGTGCGACGGGAGTCATTGTCAATGGACTAATGGAGACCGACACGTCATCTCCTTACCGTGTTCCGACCGAATGTGCGAACAAAGTTTCCCCTTACAAGATCGCCATTGCTCCAGACAACGCCTTCACTCGCGACTACTTCGCTTCTGTGATGGAAATGTGGTATCCTCGTGTGGACCTGATGAACTCGAGCGAGTCTCTGACAGTCCCGTCGTTCAGCGAGAGCATCATGTTCTTCGATACGAATGACGCTTTGACGGAATACGTGAAGAGTGACGACTACGGCAAAGGAATCGAGAACCCGCGTATCTACGCTGGCATCGTCTTTGACTCGGTACCGCTTGGAGACAAAATCGGATCATTTGAATCCATTGAGTACTCGTTGCGACTCAATTCAACTGATGGTGACTCAGTCGGTCGGGTCCCAGGAACAAGCAGTTCAGTGCTGGACACGGACCCGTTCCAGACGGACATCAATGTCGATTACTACTCGCGCTACACGGTGACGGGCTTCATGACGCTACAGACGCTTGTCACTCGCTTTGTGTCGTGTATGCCGGAGTGGAACTCAGCCAACCAGTCGACTAGTGGAGTGTGCCAACGATCGGAGACCACCGCCCTCGCGTCGTCCAGCCTGGATAACATTCTGCTGGACACGTTGAACGACGATGCTTTCATCCAGGAAGTCCTCAACACAGGCTTCGTCTCTGGAGAGAAGTCCTTTTCCAGTATTTTGAGCAACATGGCGGACGATACGAAGAAGCTACTGCTCACACCACTGCGGCAAGCTCCTCAACCGTTCATGGGTGCTACTGTGGCCCCGTTCCCCGTCAATAGCTTTGACAGTTCATCGTTTTACGATACTATCTCGAACGTGTTCCCCGTCATCTTCGCGCTGTCGTACCTGTTCACGATCTCCCGTATCCTAGTCGTGTTTATCCAAGAGAAGGAGCTCCGGTTGCGTGAATTTATGAAGATCCTCGGCGTCACCGAGAAGACCATTATTATCACATGGTACATGACGTATACTGCCATTCTCTTCGTTGGAGCGGTGGTGCAAGCTGTGGCGGGTCTCGCCGGCCTTTTCCCAAAGACATCGGTGATCCTAACTTTCTTCTTCTTCTGGCTGTTCGGCATGAGCGTCCTCGCTCTTGCGTACTTGATCAGTACCATCTTCAACAGGGCTCGCGTCGGGTCTTTCGTAGGCATGATCGTCTTCTTCTTCATGCACTCAATGTCCCAAGGGTTCACTACCGGGACGGCCGAGGGTGCCAAGACAATCGGATGTCTTTTGTCTCCGGTGGGTCTCTCGCTCGGTGTTCAGGTTCTGGCTGACGCAGAAACGACCGGTGCCGGCGTGACATTTGCGAATGTGAGCGCTCTGAGCAACAACTTCCGCTTCAGTACAGCGCTGTGGATGTTCGCGTTCGACACAGTGCTGTACACGCTCATTGGCCTGTACCTCGACAAGATCATGCCGAAGGAATACGGCACGACGCTCAAGTGGTACTTCCCGGTGTCGCCGTCGTACTGGAGAAGCCGCCGTCAACGCGCAGTCACCGTTCAAACGCAAGACGCGTTGCTGGACAACGTTACGCTGGATGTTAACCCGAATATCGAGCGAGTAAACGCTGAACTTCGAGAACAGGAACGTCAAGGCGAAGCACTCACGGTGCAACGACTTCGCAAGGTTTTCAACATTCCCGGTGGAGAAAAGGTGGCTGTCCAGGGGCTCAACCTTACCATGTACAAGGACCAGATCACTTGTCTGCTGGGTCACAATGGTGCTGGTAAGACCACGTTGATCTCCATGCTCACCGGTATGACTGCACCTTCCAGCGGTAACGCCACGTACAGAGGCATGTCGATCAACGAGGACATGGACGAGATGCGCCAGTCGCTCGGTATCTGTTTCCAGCACGACGTTCTCTTCCCTGAATTGACAGTCCAGGAGCACCTGCCAGTTCTTCGGACAGATCAAGGGGTACGCGAATGAAGAGCTGCAGGCTGTGGTGGATAAGCAGATCCGTGAGGTCGGTTTGACGGAGAAGCGCAACTCGAAACCCAATGACTTGTCTGGTGGTATGAAGCGCAAGTTATCGGTGGCTGTTTCTCTCTCTGGGTGATAGTTCCCTGGTGTTCCTGGATGAACCGACTTCCGGTATGGACCCGTACAGTCGACGCAGTACGTGGGAGATTTTGCTGAACAACCGTAATGACCGTGTGATGGTGTTGACGACTCACTTCATGGACGAAGCTGACATCCTTGGTGACCGTATTGCTATCATGGCTGAAGGAGAACTGCGATGCTGTGGATCATCGCTCTTCCTGAAGAACCGCTTCGGTGCAGGCTACAACTTGACTTTGGTGAAAGACGATGGAAAATGCGACGACAAGGCTGTTTCGGCCTTCATCAATTCATACGTGCCATCAGCACAGCTGTTGAGCAACGTTGGAAGTGAGATCGCGTTCCAGTTGCCTCTACACAGCTCATCCAGCTTCGCCACAATGTTCGCAGACATGGACCGTCAGTTGAAATCGCTTGGTCTGTTGTCGTATGGAGTGTCAGTGACAACGCTGGAGGAGGTGTTCATCAAGGTGGCTGAACTGGGTGACGAGAACCACCAGCACACTTTAGGTAACAATGTGCGGACTAACAACTCTGAATCCAGCGACTATCAGCCGTGCGACGAGATCATCACGTCCACGCCGATGTTTAGCACACACCTGCGCGCTCTGCTGCTCAAGCGCTTCCGGTACGCCCGACGTGACAAGAAAACCATCATCTACAGCGCGTTACTACCGGTCTTGCTTATTGCTGCTGGCTTGGGAATCCTCAAGGGCAGTGCAATTGCATCGGACAACCCAACTATGGCGCTGACGACTGATGCGTACGCAGGTAATGAAACCCCGACGCCGTACTTCTGTCAGACTGGTTCGGGTGCTGGAGAATGGTGCGGTGAGGTAATGAAATCGACCTATTTCTCAGGAGCGAATGCCCAGGTGCTCTCGATTTCGACGCCGGCGTACGACTCTGATTCCCCCACGGTATTTGACACAACATATACGGACCCGGCCATCAACGCCAGCGGCTACACGGGCTACAGCGTTTCAATGGGCCAGCAGCTTTACAACCGCGGATATGGACATGACGCAGACCTCGTGGAAGGGCAGTACGGCGCTTTCTTGGTATATGGTGATAGTGGGCAGAACCTGTTCGGCTACAACGTCTTCACCAACACGACTGCACCTCATTCATCGGCGATCTTCAAGGCGCTAATGGACCAGGCGGCATATCGCTTCTTCTCCAACAGCTCAGAGGCCTCGATCATGAACTTGAAGGTCAACAACTACCCGCTTCCAGTGACTGCCGCCACGAAGGCTTTCTCTGGATCGGCAGTTGCGTTTGTGGCGTGCATGTTCATCTGCATCGCGTTCACATTCCTGCCGGCTTCTATGGTTGTGTTCTTGGTGAAGGAGAAGCAAGCGGAGCACAACTCGAAACACCAGCAGCTCGTCTCCGGTGTGTCGTTGCCAGCCTTCTGGGTGTCCAACTACATTTGGGATCTGGTTATGTACATCGTTCCGTGCGTGTGCGCGCTCGCCTTGATCTACGGCTTCAACGTGTCATCCATGACCGGCCAGGACTGCAATAGCTGTACATCCGGGACGTTCCCGGCCGTGATCCTGCTCTTCATCCTGTTTGGTTTCGCTATCTGCCCGTTTACCTACTGCTTGTCGTTCCTGTTCAAGGAGCATGCAGCTGCGCAGACGTACACGATCATGCTTAACTTCGTCATCGGTGTTGTGCTAATGATCGTCTCGTTCATTATGAGCGTGATCGACTCCACTTCGGATGTTGATTCGGTGCTGGTTTTCATCTGGAGGCTCTCTCCACTGTTCAATCTCGGTATGGGGTTGTTGCAGCTGGTCCTCAACGACATCACCTACATCCGCTTCACCAAGGACGAGAAGATAAGCCCATTCAGCGGCGACATCATGGGCTTCGAATTGGCGTATCTCCTGGTGACCGCTATCGTGTACATGGCGCTTGCAGTGTATCTCGACTACCGGAAAACATTCCCAAAGGTGACGAAAGAAGTAGAGAGCGTCGACGATCAAGAGCTTGAGATCGACGAAGACGTGAAGAAAGAAGCCGATCGTGTTGCCAGTGGTGGAGCTGATGGAGAAGCCGTGAAACTTGTGGGGCTTCGTAAAGTCTACCCGGGCGGCAAGATCGCAGTGCGCAACCTCTCCTTTGGCTTGAAACGTGGCGAGTGCTTCGGCTTCCTCGGTATCAATGGTGCCGGCAAGACGACGACCATGAAAATGCTGACAGGCGACGTCCCACCGAGCAGCGGCACGGCCACGCTTGGAGGCTACAACATCCTTTCACAGCAGATCGAGGTGCGTCGTCAGATCGGATACTGCCCGCAGTTCGATGCCCTGTTTGATTTGCTCACTGTGCGTGAGCACCTGGAACTCTTCGGTGCTATCAAGGGTGTCCCGCAGTCATCGCTGGACCGAGTCGTCATGGAAAAGATCCAGCAGCTCAACCTCGCTGACTTCGAGCACAAGTTGGCTGGCAGTCTCAGTGGTGGCAACAAGCGCAAGCTTTCGGTGGCTATTGCTATGATCGGCAACCCAGCCATCATCTTCCTGGATGAACCGTCCACTGGTATGGATCCTGTATCTCGTCGATTCATGTGGGACGTCATCGCTGATATCTCCACGCGTGGTAAGGAGTCGACAATTGTCTTGACCACACACAGTATGGAGGAGTGTGAAGCGCTGTGTTCGCGTGTCGGTATCATGGTTGGCGGCCGTCTTCGTTGCCTGGGAAGTGTGCAGCACCTCAAGTCTCGTTTCGGTGACGGTCTGGTGCTCGATGTCAAGCTGGACATGCCCACTGTTGAAGAACTAGAGTACCTGGTTCAACACGTGTTCGGCAATGGCGACGAGTTCGTCACTCTGGACAATCTGGAGGACAAGTGCCGTGCGTTCGGCAACGCTCAACTTGCTGCACGCGTGACATCGTCCCACCCGACCGGCTACAGTCTTGCGGCTGCCATGGAGCGCGACGGATTTATCCGAGCTGAAGCCTTTTGCTCCTGGTGCGTAGAGGAAACGCGCTTTGATACGTTGAATGACTACCTCTTGAACGCGTTCGGTTCGGGTGGCGTCTTGGTCATGGAGCGTCAGAACGACTTCTGTCGGTTCAAGGTCCGTGGATCCAACAACGAAGTAAAGTTGTCCAAAATGTTCGCTCTTGTTGAGAACGTGAAGGTGGACATGCACATTCGGGAGTACAGCGTTTCACAGACGACACTTGAGCAGATCTTCAACTCATTTGCTAGCCAGCAAGAAGAAGAGAAGGGTGTCGCTCGTGGTGTCTTCCAGGCGTAGACTGTACATGTAGTAGAACTACAATCAGCCACTGCATACCAATTTGAAAATATACCAATATGAAAATATACCAATATGATACGACGTCATTGCACTAAACAAGTCTGTGGGTTTGCTTCTTCACCGTCAATCACTTCCCCCGGCAGCATAGTCCGGATTGCCTGTACGGCATGTTGCTGCACCTTTGGATCGTTCGGGAATCGCAGTCGTGCTTTTTCACATGCCGGCAGAGCCCCTGCATCCAAACACGCTGTCTTCATTTCTTCTACAGCAACAACAACAAAAACATATTAGTCCAGTCGTAATATCACCAGCGTACATGGAAACTATCTCACCATTTTTGTCGCTAGTAATTGCTATGAACCAGCACCCAGCAGCTTGGACTAGTGCTGTCGAGCCGAATCGTTTCATGCTTTCCACAACGATTTCCAATCCACCTTTTGAGACGATTTCGATCATACTCGCATCTTGCACACAAAACCATCGATAAATTAAGTTTCAGCTCTGTAGAATAAAAAAATACGTAGTACAGTACCTTGACGCAAACTTAGGTTTGCTAGAGCGAGACAACTTAGACCCTGCACTTGCTCATCAAGGGGAAACCTCTCCATAGCTGAAAGAACAAGACGACGACTTTCAGGGTTGACACGTACCACAGATTCGTCTGGTCACAGGGAGAAAAAATCGTTAACTACGTTAAAGCAAGAGGCACAGACGGCTAGAGAATTTACCTGCAATTTTGGGATGAGCTAGCACAGATAACCCAGCCATGTTGGCAGATACGTCGTCCGGAAGTGCCACCATCGCGTCAATAAGTGAAATGATCCCTCCACTCGATGTTATGATCGCGATATGACCATCCGCTTGATTCGCGTACTCTGCCAGACACAAGAGCCCGTCCCGTTGGAGTGTTAGCGAGTCCGGAAACTGCTTCATCTTGTCAATGATCGTCTGAATCATCACTCGTGCACTCGCTTCAGTCTTTTCACTTCCACGATCTCCGTCATCTTCTCCTGTTGTTGTTGGAGCAGATATTTCAGCCGACTTATCCTCCACACTTCGAATTACACCTTTCAAAGCTCGAACGCCGTGTGATTGTATCCGAATATCCATCGGGAACTTCTTCATAATCTGCAATATTGCACTCCCATCACCTACATCTCGACCCACCGCTCGACGCATAATAGCTGCTGGATCTGTTGCAGCAACCGTCGAGACCTGGTCGGGTCTAGTTTGTAATGCAGTAGGCGTCACGACCTTCACTGGTCTCTCCTTCACCAAGACAGGTGTCTGCTCCTCCTTTATCTCTACTTTATTACGATCTCCTTCCCCCTCCCCCTCCTCCTCCTCTTCTTCTTCCTCTTCAACCTCAAGGATCAATGGCGGCAGCGCCTGGACAACAGCCTGGACAACATTCTGGGTCGCTTCATCCGTGGACTTCCGGTTGCTCATGTGGTCATGACAGATACCCAATAGCTCCCGAGTGAGCTTTGTATACTTAACTAAAGCACACACGAAACTGAAGGCGCGAAGCGGATCGTCCAGAAGCATCGAGGCGAGTTTACGCTCGAGAACATCTTGAGGCAGGCGATCCAATTGGAGAAATGACACGCTACCGGCTGGAGGCGCCAAACCGGCAGGTAATTGACGCAATAAACAAGCCAAGGACAAGGACAGAGGCAGAAAAGAAGTGTCTACAGGCTGCTCGTTCTTGATCTTGGCCTGCTGCAGCAGGAGCAGCATGTGCGCGGTGGTGTCCAGCATATTATTGTGACCTTTCAATGTTGAACACTGTACTTATCATGAGACGGGCGCGATTTTGTAATAGAGGACTTTTCGATTTTCACTAGCCATTTGTAAGGTCGATATTTTATTTTCAACCAATAGTAAGTAGATATGAGACGGGTCAAATCGCCTCTGCTAAATTCGGTGATTGGATGAAAATGTCCCTTTATAAGCACATCGAGTTTCGAGACAGTCCGAGAAGCTCTGTGCCTCCTATTTGATGCAGGTGGCGACGCCCAAGCACGCGAACATGCACGCTCCCAGCGGCGCTGGAGCCTCCATGGCTCCACCCACACACTGGAGCGCTGACGACCAAGCTCTTCTGGACATTCTACTGCTCACGGAGCCTGAGACGGGTGAAGGAGCAGCAATTATGAAGGACGTGGACATGGCGGAGGCCTTTACCCTTTCAACACCACAAGCCCCGCAGGAAGTGCAGCCGGCCTCTCCCGTTATGACAGATACGAAAGTAGGGAAAGAATCGCCTAAGGGGAAACTCTCGGCCATGGAGAGACGTGCCAGACACCGAGAGGTGGTGAAGCGCGCTTACCATCGCAACAAGGTCAGAAGATGGAGTTGTATAGGATGTTATGGACGGAAGATGGTACTAATGATGATCAACTTCTGTCTTTTTTCTTTTTTTTTACTTTAGGCGGCGCTCAAGACTCTGCGGGACACAGTGAAGGAGCTCGAGCAGCAGTTGGAGAAGCTGTCGATGAACAAACAAAAGCAGGAGAATCCGCCTCAAGCCAAAGCTACAAACGAAATTCAGAGAAGATATGCGCTGCTGACGAACGAGCAGGAGGAGCTGGGCAACGAAGCAGCCAGATTACGACTGCTGCTCAACTACAGACAGCAGTTCGCCACTAACATGGTGGCAATGGCCCAACGAGCGGCCTCCATCTCGTCCGACGAGTCCGACAACTCAGATACAGACTCAGACACAGCTACGACGTCGTCCACAGCTTCGTTGCCCACGAACTCTCCGTCAGGGTCTCCCATGTACTTGGATGCAGCCTCGCCTCTGGCGGCACACGGCAGTGATTGCGATATCTCCCCAATGAGCTCAATGCAGAAGACTAAGACGCCGTTCTACAATGAGCCGCGCCCTACGTTCGTGGGAGCGACTATCACAGGAAAGACGCCGCTGGCCGTGGCTATGCGGAAGCATTTGGGCTACAAACCGCTGAGTTTCAGTGAGTCTACGACGCTCGTGAACGAGATCTACCGCTCCATTCTATCCTTCTCACTCAGTGGCAGAGCAATTAGCACGGGAGCTAACATCATGGGCTGGGAGGACAAGCGGCTGCTGGACGAGACGAGCCTCAAGTTCTCGCTGCGCAAACGCTTCCCTGGACAGAATGCTATGCAGTTGATGACAAGTACGTGGCAGTGCTTCTCGGACCCGGACTGCACAGAGACCAAGTTCCGGGGCCTCATGACGCTCCGCATCTTGCAGCGCGTGAACGATGACACGATTGTGGCTTTGCGTGAGTCTTGGAGTGAAGACGGCACCAAGCTCTACCGATGCGTGTATTTATTGTTCCGTGTGCGCACTCGGAAGGGCTTCATCATCTGTGTGCAGTCGGTGTCGCCCGAGCGGGTAACAGATCCGACATTGAGCTCCATCAGCCGCGATGGCAAACCTGTTCAGTGGACGGAGTTGTCAGGCTGGTTCGTCTTCAAGCCTACTGTGGATGGAGAAAACAGCGATCCATTCTACCAGGAAGGCGCACAGGTCGAGTACGGCGGTTGCATGGACTATGGCGACCACGAGTCGATCCCGACCCTCGCCATGAACACGCTGTCTATCGTTTTCAAGTGGGAGAACATGATGGTCGGCCCAATCTTCACCCTTCCGTCGTCATCATGGTAGACAGCAGGGTTTTCTCATTTAACTTAGCCTGGCCCAGATCGACTTGCAGCGTACAGAAGGAGGAAGTATGCGGTTTGTGCTGGGTTCGATGTGTATTGTGCTATATAATCAATTGACTACCCATTCTGCAGCTCACGTCGGTTGATTCCGTTGTTTGAAGCCGTTCGTAAACAAGGTCTCAGTGCTGTACTCAATGATCGTCCTGCATTGCTCAGTCGTATCGCGAGTTGCCACTGTTGGATCCTGGTCGTCGTGTGATGCCCAGTGACGTGAGAATGAGATCCGTAGCAGCAGCTTGACTAGCTAGGAGCCGCTTGACCTCTTCCAGTTCCTTGGCTGCAGACTGCTCCACAGCTACAAGTCGCTCCTCGAAAGCTTGGGTCGCAGTTGCGAATCGCTCAGCCACCCTTACAGCCTCTTGTTGTGCCTGCTCTCGAAGCGCAAGTTCTCGACGCTGTGCATCGATGATTGAGACCAGCGTCGCTCGCTCACTTTATTGTTGTCAGTTGATTCCGTCGGTAAAAGCATCAAGAAGAGTTCAACGTACCTTTCCCAAGCCTCCTCTTCCTTTGACGTGTGAACATCACAAGCCGCATGCGTGCATCGAGGAGACTTGCTGGACCTTGAAGTTTGTGCTTTTGCCTTAGACTTTCCTGGTTTCGTTGGCTTAACTTGTTCCACTGCAGGAATCTGTCGAGTCGGCGATTCGATCGTGCTTTGCCGTGGTTTCTGCAGATATTTTCACAGTCAGCAAGGGTTTACAGAACTGCGGATACAGCCACTTTGTCTCACCCAATTCGTCGTACTAAGTGTAAAAGGCTCGACCGTCGTGACCTTGTTGTAGTCCTTGGCCAGCTGCACCCCTGCCAATCTGCATCACAACCGTATTAAAAGCTGTAGTCACCCCCGAATGGCAGTCAGTCGCTCGTACTTCTGTTGCGCTTCAACTACATGTTCCCGAGCACGTTCTTGTCGTGCCAGGTGCATCTGGATGGAGCTTTCTTGCGACTCAGTTGGGTGCAGCAGAGCCGCCTCCGTCTCAGAAGCAGTGGCCATAGTAAAGCGATTTCCATGCGTCTCTTCCTCTTCAGCAGCGAACTCCTCTGCTCGCAACGACCGCGAATTCGTCTACAGAAATTCAATTTAGCTGCAACTTCAGTAAAAATCGGTTAAAAAGATGCATCACCTTGGGTGAAAACGTGCACTCGTTATCATGCTGCACTCGCAGCTCCTGTGATTTACTCGCCAGCTTGCGCTGTCCGTGCAGCTTCCAGGCCAACTGCTTGTCGTAGATGGCGCTGTCCATCGTCGCCATTGTGCCTCTTCAACGTCCAAATGGTACAGCGTACCAATAGTCTGCTGAACGAAATGCTCAACTCCAAGAGTTCTTGAGCTCAAGAACGCAGCAACGCATTGCAGTACCAGTGAGTAGATGGTTACATATATGCTCCTAGTACTGTACAGATACGATTCTTGAACATGAATTACACTCGGTAGTGTCATTAAGAGGAGAACAATACCTTCAACATGAAGTTGTGACATTACATGTAAGATATGTATTGATGCGCTAGTAATGACTAACGCCACACGATTAAATTTGCTCTTACAAATTCCCAGTCATCTGTCGTTATCCTGTGTAATGCTGATTCGCTTGCCTCCGCTTGTGCCGCCGCCGCCACTGCGAGCGCCTGTAGCACGCACTACCACTGCAGATTCCTCACTGACATCACCGTCTTCTTCACCCAGTAAGATGACGACTGCTGCGGACCAGAGACCCCGACATACGCCTGCAAAGCAGCGAGAAACGCTGGACGACGTAGAGCGCTACATTATGCAGATTTCACCACACCTACCATCAGATACCAAGTGCCGCATGGCCAAGGCGGAGCTCAAGCGTCTCAAGCACTGCGAGATCGTGCGCCAGTCGCGCGTACGCAAGAAGGTGAGGACATGGATTTTATGCTGTCATTGACAGTATAACGTTTTCTAAACTGTAAATGACTGGTTAAACAGAACGAGCGTAAAGGACTACGCCAGGTGAATGACGAGCTGGAAACAGAGCTGAACAATATGCTGACGACCTACAGACGCCAACACGACTGGATGCAGTTCGACGAACGCAGTCTACGCGATGTTCTGTTCAAAAAGTTTGTGCATTCGATCTACGAGGTGCGCGGACTCCGCAGAGAAAGCTCGGAGCTCAAAGACCAGATCCTCATCTACGACGCACTGGGAGAGCAGATGCAACGGCTTCAGGAAGACTTTACAATTCCGAGACAACTTGGCTCGAGAACGTCCATCGGCACAGTCCACTTCCAGGAACTCTCGGTGGCAGAAGCTAGAGATATCATGATCGATTCGCACCGGCAAGCAACATCGTTCTTCGAAACGATGCAGAAGGTGGAGGCTGGAGAGGAGGAGAAGACGATGGGTTGGACGCAGCACCAACGGATCACACAAGACGGAAGAGTGCAGTTCAACTTTACAAAGAGGATTGAGACCATTGGGACGGAGGAGCTGGTGCACAAGAGCTGGGAAATGTACTGCGACTTTGGACTGTATCACGGCATCTATTCGTCCGTGCAGAAGCTCGAGATTCTACAGAAAATTAATGACAACACGCTGCTGATCCGCCGAGACCTACAGGAAGGGAGCTCAGCACCAATATTCCGCACGGTCTTCCTGCTGTTCCGGATACGACTGCCGAATGGATACCTCATCTGCTTCCGATCGCACAACCCCGCGGTGTGCGTCGAGGACGACGATGACCCGAATGTGCAGTGGATGGAAATGTTTTACTGGCTTATGATCACGGACCCACCCCAAGAGGATGCAGAAGAGGGAGTTGTTGGGCCTCAAAGACCTCCCGTGCGAGGTTGCGATGTCACATTTGGGGGCAATCTCCTCAACGGCCGAAGCACAAAGCACGCCACGATTTGGAAGTACCAGATCGCGATGGCTCTACTCCGTTGGGAGAGTAACACTGCTGCGCCATTATTTGCGCTGTATGGATAGTGCTAATTTCTCTAATATTTATCCAAAACTGTATAGGACGAACTTTCTATCACATGAGTGAAAAATATGGGATTCATGACTCGTAGTCATCTTCTGTTGGTCAAGCAAGTACACAACATCCATGAACGAGTCTCCCCAGTTCAAGTTTTGCAGAAACGATGACGCGGAAATGGTTCAAGTACGAGGATAGAGATGGATAGGTTGCTATCTCAGCTGATGTCGTCGTGGGGGATATGGAGGATGTTGCTGATTCGCGGCGTGCTCTGAAGGAGCAGCACGACGGTAGTCATCTTTTGTCGGCTTTGTTACCTGGGACCTCAGAGTTTGCGCGAACCAGGCGGCGTATGACTCCAGTCAACCGCTGCAAGCGAACTCGGCGATCGAGTCGCTTGGAACTTCTATGAAAGACGCACTTATCATCAAAGCACCTTCACGAAAAACTCAAGTCCAAGAAGCTGTCGAAAATGCAGCTTTTATGATCGTAGACGACCATGCGGGTGCTGCTACAGCAGTATTTTTCACCTCAACGCTAGCAGCGACTTGCGACCACAACCTGACAGAGCACCACACTGTGGGTAGTACGGTTTCTTTGGTGTGGAAGGAAAACAAGGTGGACACTACCGTTGTTGCTCGCAATCCGCAGCTGAATTTCGCGATTCTGAAGTCGTCCACACCCAGACCGTATATTCCTCTGTGGAATGGGAACCCAAGCGAGCTTGAAGGAATTGATGATCTTGAGCTGGTTTACCCCTTCGAATTGAAGGAATTTTTCAATTATGACGGGCTGATATTTAACGGAGCGTCGGGTATGTCGCTACCGCTCTATGAAGTAACAGTAGCTATCGAGATCGACTTTGAAACAGCGGTCGAGTACAGGCACAGCTAATCAGTTCGAGAAAGTAAAATATTCTTCTCATTGATTTTCACTCGACTATAGTGTCCGATGACATGTACGATTTCGACAAATATTTTTTCTTAAAAGCTTACTGAACTGCGCTCTTAAACACCGAGGCCAGCAGACAAATGCGTTCTTCTCGTCTACTTACCAGAGCGTACAAAGCCTTCATCTCGTTCGCATAACCTTTAATCCTTCTCGTGCAGTTATCGCTGGGTTCATTGGCCTCTCCTAAGTGGATACCAACAAGACATCCATCCATAACGAGCAGTGCGGGTCCAGACGCTCCAGCGTAGCCCACACACGAGTATGTGAAGTATTTCCTATGAGGATCCGTATACACATCACACGGTCGCGCATAAGCCAATTTCCCATTGGTGATAGGAAATACCAGCGCGAGATTCCTGCGTCCTAGTAGCTCGTTTGGGTTCCCATTCCACGGAGCAATGAACGATCTGGGCGTGGGCGATTTCAGAATCGCGAAATTCTGCAGTAGTATGCGAGCAACAACGGTAGTTTCCGCCTTGTTTTCCTTCCACACCAAAGAAACCGTACTACCCACAGTGTGGTGCTCTGTCAGGTTGTGGTCGCAAGTCGCTGCTAGCGTTGAGGTGAAAAATACTGCTGTAGCAGCACCCGCATGGTCGTCTACGATCATAAAAGCTGCATTTTCGACAGCTTCTTGGACTTGAGTTTTTCGTGAAGGTGCTTTGATGATAAGTGCGTCTTTCATAGAAGTTCCAAGCGACTCGATCGCCGAGTTCGCTTGTAGCAGTTGACTGGAGTCATACGCCGCCTGGTTCGCGTAAACTCTGAGGTCCCAGGTAACAAAGCCGACAAAGATGACTACCGTCGTGCTGCTCCTTCAGAGCACGCCGCAAACCAGCAACATCCTCCATATCCCAAACGACGATATCAGCCGAGGCAGCAGCCTGGCCATCTTGATCGACGTACTTGAACCATTTCCGGGTCATCGTTTTCTTCAAAATTGGAAATGAGCAGACCATTGCCGTGATAAGGAAAACTCGGGAGATGGATGTTTATACTTTGATGTTTTTTTTTTCTTAATTAGCCGTTAAAGTGATCGGGTTCTTTCAAATACATGTAAGATTTTCTTTCAGACGAAATGAAGTCGCTGTCTTGTGCAATGATCGGACGTGAGCCTATCTTCGTTATTGATATTGATGAGCACCAAAACGTGTGGAAGAAGGCATTGTTTCCGCCGAAATCGCCGGGTGAAATGGATGACACTTTTCCTATGCTCCACACAGCGTACGGGTTTTCCAGACCAAGAAGATACTGACGATGAGGACTGCGTTCCTGACGACGAGGATGTCCACATTCTCGTCGACATCTCCGAGCACGGCAAGAATGAGCTTCGTCTTCTTCGCTCACTTGTACGTTGCGTATGTAGTTTGAGTTGGCGTTTTGAGTGTGACTGATGCTAAAATGTGCCATGACAGGACGAGTCTCTGCGTCGCTCACAGCCGAAGATTATCCATATAAGTCATGACCTGCCGTGTGGACCGATTTCGGATTGGCTTACTACATTCCTTTCTTCACCAAACGAAGCTTCGCCTTCGAAAAAGGAGGTCTAACAAGCACCGCAGTGAGCCCACAACACAACTGCAAACGCTAATTGCTCCCAAATATATCGAAATCTTCAACTTTCGGATTCACTCCAGCGACTCAATGTCATCATCCTCTACTGGTGCATACTTGGTTGACGAATCTGCTACAGTGTGGCAGAAATGTGTGAATTACGAAAGATAACTAACAACGACAAAGAGTAGGGATTGCGTCGTACCTGAGCTACGGTTGCGAAGTACCTGTACTGGAGGTGCTGGTTTATTGTTGTCTTCAAATTTCAATGGATTTTGAGACTTCCACTTTCCATTCGTCTCGTGCATGCTGAAGTTGACGGCTTCTGTTGTGTGGATACTAGGTACCAGTTCCTCCATAGGTTTTCCTGTTGCACCGTCCACACTGCGAAGTCTCGAGGCAAAATTCGGTGCAACAACGTGAGTTTGGGTGACGATATCCTGTTGTTCTGGCTCCAATTTCGTCACCAAAGTCTCAACATTGTCATTGTTAGATGCGTTTGCCTTGGCAATGGCTTCAAGACGCCGATTACTGAGCCAAACACCCCTTTCGAGCCCTCTCCTGGGGTTATCATGGCTTTTATCAGATGAATCGGTCGGTACTTGGCGGAAACTCGCGTTCCAGTCAAGTGGGTCATTTGCCATTACGATCTGTAGTAGAGGGGAGAAAGCAGCGTAGCAGTCTTTACCTTCTCTTAACGCGTCCAGCATCTTGAACACCTGCTTGGGTAGATCACTCAGCTTGATATCCATGAAGTGAAGGGGTTCGTCCTCCTTTTCTTCTTCAATATCATTTAATGAAGTAACTGGTATTTCAATTGGAGTTTCCGTTGTCTTTAATCGGTTGGAAACCAGTGCTCGAATTGACATAAGAGCAGCAGCACTAGGAGAATGAACATTGACCGACTGCTTATGGATTTTCCGTAAATCCTCCACTATTTCCAGCAATGCATCCCCCCAATAGTTCTCCATCTCCAATTTCGAACAAGCCACCAGCTTTTTCTTACGGAGATGGTCGTACGCAGCTTCACAGATCCGAAGTGCCAAGTTACTGAAAGGGTGACTATGTAGTACTTCAACCAAAGCTTCGGAACTTAAAGCCAAAAGATCACAAGCTCGAACACTTCGGACAGTGTACGTACTGATCGCACTACCTAATAACCCCTTCTCTCCGAAGAAATCCCCACGTCGAAGTCCAATCGGTCGAGTGAGAGCAAGAAGAGAGCGACTGTGTAGTTGAAGATGTCCTCGAAGCACGAAATACATGGCACGGGCGATACTCCCCTCCACTACGATACATTCATCAGATGGGTACCCTTCGAAGTGCAGATGTTCCACTAATGAATATCTAAACCGCTCCAGTTCATCTAAACCTTCCCAACACGTGGGTTCAATGACTGTTTTGATAAACCAGTCTACAGGTTCTTTCGACACGTGCATGACACAAGCAGTACGGATAGGTTTCGGCATTTCACCCAAAATATCTTCGTAATTAACCCCTGCATGGGACGACCATAACGAAGTCATAAAGGCATGCGCTCGAGCTTTGAGCTTCTCACTAACACGTAACCGAGCCAAGTAAATCTCAATTGCGATGTGGTTCTTTCGGAAATCCACCTCCAAACCAATGTACGAGATGAAAAGACTGGCTAATTCACCCAAGACGAACGACATGGTAATAAGACCCACGAACGAGACGGCAATGTGAAATGCATAGAGAGAAGCTGTTTCCGGCGCTAAATTCCTCGCTTTCTTGACAAATGTTGTAGTTGCAAAGAAGAGACCACGTAAGAACCGAAGTGCAAGTTGAGAAGGAGAAGGGTCTTCTGGATTCGAGATCACCAGCTCTTGAGACGGAAGCCAAGCGTCCCATTCCTCACCAAAGCCTACTTCATTCGCCACCGCTAAGTAGGCACAAGCAGCCCAGTAGATTAACAGCAAGTAGAGTAAACAAATGTACCAGAAGCGGGTGATTTCGTACGTGACGCTGCGTCGATTGAGCTCGTCCAAGTAACTCACAACGTTGAAGATTTTTAGACAGCGCAGTAATCGGAACCAAGGGCTACAGTGGAAATCGGATAGAAACCGGTAGAACGGGATAGCAGCGATGATGTCCCACAACATTCTCTCCTTCTTGTAGGTAGAACGTAAATCCTGATCGTAAAGTTCCATAGAAGCGGGGGATTCCCGGACGTGCCAACTGAACCAGACGTCGATGATAAACACCAACTCGCACATTAACCCAAAGGATTTAACCGCTACCGCCATCGGGGTAGAGCGGTCGAGATCGTCCATTGCAAGTTGATACGGAGCCAACACAGAGACGTAAAGGATACAAACAACCATGAACCTCAACCAGGCCAAGTGGAAAGTGCTCTGGACCTCTGTTCCCTCTATAAGACAATGCAGTGGTGTGAGAATGAACCGGTTAACCCATTTGAACAGTAACTTCCCCAAATTCGTCGTGTGGCCTTCTCCATGCCTCAATCTCACATGATGCAGCTCCTCCTTGATCCGTTCAGCCCGTTCATTCAGAATATCCGCTCTGGAAAGCATTAACCCCGTTGCAGCATCCGTTCCTCGTTGTTGTTCCTCACGGGATAATTGCACTAATCGCGTCTGCTCTCGATGGATATTTACGATCCGCATAACCTTCTCTTTCCACTCGGGATAGCGATCAAACACCAGCTCCAAAGATTCGCGAGATAACTTGTACAGAATACAGGAGGTTTGTGCTTGGATGTGAGCGTTGCGTTTGCCATTGGTAAATAACCCATTCTCTCCGAAATAACTCCCAGCCGAGATCTCGTTCACTTTCCGGAGCTGTTCGACCACACTATTTCTTTGGATAGAGGGTCCACTGGAGGATTTACGAACCCCCAAACGCCACAATTTGGCTGGTGCGCCGTTATTTAACCCATTCGACTGCAGCTTCTTGGCCTTGCCAGTGACATTAACCCCTGTATTCACTGCACCTAAAGGAAGAAGAACGTCTAATACTCCCGTGAAGACGAAATACATATCACTACTCTTCTCCCCCAGTTTACAGACGAATTCCCCCCGAGAAACTAGCACTTGAGTAAATTGAGAGACCAACATCCTAGTAACGGAACCTTCCATACCACTGAGGAATTCCACTTTCTCAATCATCCGCTTCAGATGTACCAGTCGGATATCCGTAAGAAGAGAAGGAGGTACACAATGGACCAGAATATGCTCTTGGGTGATGGTGTGGAAGCGTTTAAAGAGGAAAAACGTCTTCATCTGCTCTTGAAGATCCTCTGGGAGCTGGAAATGGTTCAACATCTGCCGTACAGCCCCCATCTTAGCGTTAAACTCCCTTGTCTCGGAACTCGTAAGCTCGATAATATCTGTAAAGTTTCCGATCACGTACGCAAATAAAAAGAACCCAGTCGTCATCGTAAGGACACTAAAGAGACATTGAGATGTAGTTTTCGGGAATTCCGGCTCACTGGAAGCTGACATGAGCCCAAAAGACCAATAGAGAGACGCCATATACTGTAAAATAGCTGGACCGTGCTCCAAATGCTCGGAAGGAAGCCAGTGATTCTCCCCAAATGCTGTTTTCTTGGTTTCAGGATTTTCGGAACTGCTAAAATTCGGAACCGCCACTTTCGACGCGAAATTGAACCAGATGCAAGCCAAAACGTGCGACAGCATGAACGTGTAGTACAGAAGCTTACACAGCCGCAACTCGGTCGTTCTCTTCAAATAACGCGTCTCCAGTGCGTGTAATTGAGTCGGGACTTTGAATAATCTCAGCAGTTTATTCACATTCAGCAGATCCCAGCGTTGATGCGCCGGAACGCTCCAATTGACGATGTAAAGCGGGAGCAAAGCCACCAGATCCAGTACAAAAGTCCCGGAGCGTAAATATCTGCGTCGGATGCGCTCAATGTTCATCATTTTGTTGCCATATTCGTAAAACCCAAGTCTGGATCGGATGGATATGTCGAGGATAAAACACACTTCCATGAAAACCATGATAATATCCGCAGTCTGATGGCCTTTATCCATGTGGAAACAGGCCTGGAACATGACGAGGATCCATTGGGCAGTCATGACGAAGAACACCCATGTCTCCCACGTCAAGATAAATAGTGAATCTGGGTCGTACACTGTGTGGTGGTGCTTAATTGACCCGAAAATGGCGTTGCGGATCATTAGAACAGTGGATTGTCGACGAATACGGCGGTGAGACTCTCTTTTCACTGCTGATTTGGCCAATTTGTTGTTCAGTAGACGCCGTTCCAGTGTTAGTAGCTCCACTTTTAAAGGAGGGAAAATCGCTTCCATAACTTGCAGTTGCTCTCGAGATACAAAGAGGAGAATGCACCCGCTATTAGCACTCACATGCTCCGTATACCCTTCACCCCGTTCCTGTTGAGAGAGAGCTGCTGTACCGAAGAACCCACCTCTAGGAACTTCACGTGAAGGTCCTCCCGCTGTAATGATAGACACTTCCCCTTCAAGAAGGAAGAACATCCCAGTGACGTAGTCTCCATGGCGATACACGATCTCTCCTTGACCGTAGAGGATAAACTTGACGTTCTCCACCATAACCTCTTCCAATTTATCCCGTACTGAGCGGATACCTTGTAACAAGGCGAGTGTTTGGAGAACGGGTAGACAGATACTACGTAGAACATCCAGTCGAATTGATCGAGGGAGATCCGCTAGTAGTTCTCCAATAACGGCACCACGATGAGAAGACCACCAGAAATCCAGAAATGATTTAACCCGATGGTGAATAGCCAATGGAGCGTTCTGTCGACGGAGAAAGAGCTGAATTCGAGTGCTGGTAGCGAAGAACTCCTTCTGTTCGAAGGCAGAAGCGGTGAATCTCTTCTGGATATTATCCACTACGATAGCCGTGATTAAAAATCCACTGAGCATTAAAATTAATGCAGCAGTCAACTGGACATCACTAACGGGTTCAATACTTTTACCTGGTGAAGCAAGCACTCCAACGGCATAGTACAGCGATCGTGAGTATTCCAAGGCGCTAATATGTCGGAGCTCGCTGATATTTTCATGTTCGGAGTAAATAACCCCTTCGCAATCCTCCAAATGCGTCTGGTTGAGTCTTTTCAGACAGAGTTTAGTGGACGAAATCCAGGCTTCCTCTTCGTTTGGGTTAAATCCTTCGATGTACGAGATACCGAAATGAATACACGCGACGATGTGGAACATCATGATTAAGAACACGCCCAGTAACGTGAGTTGTCGACGGTTATTTGTCGGATAAAAGAACTCGATCTCGGATAATTGGTCTCTCAAGTGTAGTACGCGAAGTAGGCGAGGAAGTTGTAGAATACCGTACCTTGACACGTGTAAGTACCGGTATGGAAGAGCACACATAAGGTCAAAGAAGAAGGGACCTTCAAGATACCGCTGAGCACTTCGTACAGGGTCCATTATCTTCTCGGAATCGACCATGAAGGATAAACTGAAATTTAACCCAATATCCACAAATAAACCCACCGTGAAAAGAGAATCAACCACTTGCGTCCCCCATGAAGGTCTCTGCCAAAGAGGAAATACTATTTGAACTGGAACCATTAACCAGGACTGACAGAGACTCACAAGGAGCAGCAAAAGCCAGTATAAACGGAATCTCGACTGATGGTCAATGCATTTCGGGCGTAAAATAAACCTCCAGATACCGCGCCTTGGAGCCGATTTTACTTCAGGTAGAGGTTTAGGATGTCTGGGGTTACTACGTCCTCCAGTAGATACATCCGACTCGATCTGGGCAGGAATCACGAGGCTTTTCCTCTTCGCAGGCGCTGGAGTGTCCGTGACACTTCGTCTAGCACTGAGCTCTCCGTTCATGGTTAAAACCCTAGTTAAGGTACTGGTTATCGCTGACGTTCGAGCTGCAAACCCAGCAGAGATGGAGCCACTGCGACTTCCAGCTCTCAATTTAACCGGTGAATCTCGAGATACGACGGTGTTCACGACATAGTTCCTGTCGCCCTTCATAAGGGTTAAAGTGGACGTCACGTGTTTTTGGATCAACACAGCGCAATCAGGATAACCATCCAGCACCCGCTCGCAGTGAAAACGTGATAGCTTGTACAGGATACTGTACGTAGTGGACATGACGGCTGCTGTTCTCTTGACACTGGAAAACACGGATAATTCTCCAAAACAAGCGCCTTTGCGGATCTCTCGAACGGTAACAGACTTGATACTAACTGCAAGGACACCAGAGTGGACGATATACATGGCATCTCCGTCATCACCGGCCGAAAACAGCGTCGTTTGAGCTGGAATCGCAATCATTTCCAATAAACTGGTCATAGCTACAATGAATTGGTCACTGCATCCCTCAAAAATGGGAATTTGGGCAAAGGTAGATCGTAGAAGCTCCACTTGAATATCCGTTGAGACTGATCTACACAGAATTTTAGCTGCTTCACGATCATTTGACTCTTCGTCTGTGTAGTAGCGCTGAATAAAAATAATTAATCCACTACGTTTCAACTCATTTAACCCTTATAAAATCTTACCCGTAAATACTCGATAGCTTGCACTTGTTGGCTATCCGGAACTCGATGGAAAGACAAAAGATGAACAAGTTGGTTAATTCGAGCTTCGACTGCCTCAGACTGGCCGCTTTCACACTTGGAAATGACGAAAATCGTCGCTACGAGAGTTGTGAACATTGAAAAGCCACATAAAGCCACTAAAGTCGTGAACAAAAACTCACTAATGTGTCGTGGTAGTTCTCCTTCAAACAACCCCGTCATAATCCCCACACTCCAGAACAAAGAGCTTAAATATTGCGTGTGTAGAGCGTGGTGGCTTTCTTCCGCTGGGGGCAGCCAGTGGTTTAAACCTTCTTCGTTGTACCCGAAGCTGTAGCGTATACAGGCCACCACGTGGGCCATATACACCATCGTCGCTAAGACTTTGAGCAATTTGAGCAGAACAAACTGTTTCGCGTAGAGTTCGTCCAGACTCGACACGAATTGTCTTAATCTCAAGTATCGCAAATACTTCAAAATCAATGAAATGTCGCCACTAAAAGCTTGAAAGGGTAAAATGGCGATAATATCCGCGACGAAATGGTACGAGCGGATATACCTCCTTCGCGTCTTCTGCTTGTCCCGTACGAGGTTGCCGTCCGCATAAAACCCCGTATGAGCTCGTACGTAAAAGTCCAGGAGAAATATAAATTCACAGAGGACACCCACCAGGAAAGCAATCGTCAATTGTTCATCGGATTCCGGTTGGAAAGACAGAAAATAAGGTACCGCGAAGCCTTCGTAGAGTAAACAGACCAAGAGAATGTGTTCCCACACTTTAACTCCAGTGAAATTTGGGTCAAATGCATCCATAACGTCGTCATCCATTAGAGATTTCTCTCGATTCTGTGGGGAAAAAGAATCCATCACTCGTTCAAGCGACCTTCGCCCTACCGAAACACTGACTTTCGATCGTCCTCGTCCTTGAGAAATGCCACTGGTTTCCACTCTCCTCACGACGTATCCGCTGATCATACTCATGGTTAATTGTCGAGTATTCGGTGTATTAATTGATTGAAAAAAATAAGCAACGGTCATGTGAATTCTTGAAACCAAAAAAATCTATCTCGGGCATGGGATTTCTTCAATAGAATGCGACAGTAGAGAAAAGAATGAAGGTGGGTCCTTTACGGTCTCTCCACAGCGTCACGACTCTCTTGGATGAAATCAGTCTCAAACCAGTTCAATTGGCTAGAGATCCACAAGTTGCGAGTCTTAAAATCTGGCATCAGGTGCTTCTAGCTGCTTTACTGTACGAATTTGCTGCTATTCCTTTCATTATAACCTTCCAGCCGAATATCCCACTGAGTGAGAACCCCACCGCTATCGTCTTCTACGTGTGCGAAGCGCTTTTCTTCTTGGATTTTTACGTAAAACTCACCACCGGGTTTTATCAAGATGGTAACTTAGTATACGACCTTCAACAGTCTCGAAAGAAATACCTCAAGTCTCTGGAATTCGCTATCGATGTACTATCCGTTATCCCATTCGGAACAATTCGTGTTCAACTGCCAGTGTCTGTAATGGTACTGGAAGTCCATAAAATCCTCCGTGTGTATCGATATCCAAGATATTTATCCAACGTGGACGATCTGTACATTCGGCACTTTGAATTGCTCAAATTGACCAAATTATTGGTTGGGGTCGTGCTTTTATCGCATTATATCGCTTGTATCCGCTTCTCCTTCGGATACGATGAACATGGCACCAACCACTGGCTCCCGTCGCCTCCAGAGCACTCTGCTACCACCCAGACACAGTATTTAATGTCCATGTTCTGGGCTTTTGGACTTCTCACGGGTCTTTTTGAAGGGGAATTACCCCATACTATCAACGAGTTTTTCTTCACGATCGCAGTGGCAATTTGTGGATTTTCAGTCTTCACGTACCTCTGTGCCACGTTCTTCTTGATCTCCAAGTGCGAGGCCTCCAATTCGGAGGTGGCAGAGGCTCGAATAGCGCAATTGAAGCACATTTTAACCTTCCACCGCGTTCCCGAAAACGTTCGGGACCCGATTATCGAGTATCTAAGAGTACGTGGCACCCCTCCTTTCTGAAATTCGTTCCTTTTCTGATTTTTGCTTTCATTTTTGATACAGCACTACCATACTGGCACGGATATAATCGATCGAGAAGTGACCAAGTTGCTGTGTCCTTCAATTGGGAAAGACGTTCAGGTGGAGCTTCTAAGGGAAGTTGTGGCTAAAATTCCAGTTTTTTCAGATTGCAGACCGGAATTCATCGAAGTTTTAACTTCACTGCTCGAACGGATCTCTCTCCCTGCACAGTGCACACTCTTCAGTATCGGAGATCCTGGGGATGCCATGTATATTATCCATGCCGGAGTTCTGGATATCCTGGGCAGGAAAGCGAAAATTCGGGAACTTCGGAAAAATGATTATGTAGGGGAATTATCCCTATTTTCCAGTTTTCCTCGATCTGCCACAGTGGTAACTAGCACGTACTGTGTTCTCTATAAACTCTCCCGATTCCACACGGAATTGGTGCTTGATAACCACCCCACCGCAGCCTACGGGATCAAGAAAGTTGTAGCTGCGATTATTGAAAAGACCCAAGAGAAGTCTTCGCTGTCTAACCCAACCTCAGTCACTGCCGTTCGTCCAGCTATTAAGCCACGTCGAGGTAGCACAGAGGACCCCAATACCCCTCCACAACTGGAACTATGGACAGGAATGGCTGGACCGAGGAAGAAAAGCAGCCTGGTAACGCCCATACCCGACCTAGAAGACACTGTCACTGTACATCGACCACCGAAATTGCTTCAACGCATCCTCAGTATGAAGAAGAAACGCGTATCTGATGCTATGAAAGATGTTTACGATGGATTTACAGCGCCTCGAGTTGCTGTTGTTGTTCCAAAGCCGTGGTGGACTTATTTTCTATTGGAACAGGCTTTGGATTGTGACGATTCTCTCCGAATTGCGTGGGTTTTAACGCTACAACTCGTGTTGATCTTTAACTGGTGTATGATACCACTACAACTGAGCTTCCCAATCTTCAACGAAGCGAATTGGATCATCTACGTGCTTAATGGAGTGGCGGATGTAATTCTTTGGGTAGATATCTATGGGAATTTCAACTTATCATACATGCAAGCCTCCGAGAAGATTCGGGATACCGCAAAGTGTGCGGAACGATATTTACTTAGCGCTTTCCTACTGGATTTCCTCTGTGTTTTACCCTACGAAGCACTAGCTCCCTCTGGACGCTACTGCTTAGCTCGGATTCCAAAACTTTTCAGGTACGTGCGCGCCACAAAGTTGAATTTTCAGCTTTACTCACTCATTTTTTTATCCGCAGAGTGTGGCGCGTATCAGGTCATTTACATGAGATTGACCAGCTTTATCCCCTCCGCAGCTCACACCGACTGCTTCTATTCGCAGTGCTTTTGTTCCTGCTCATTCACATCGGCACGTGTTTGTACTTCAGCTTCACTTCCGTTGTAGGGTTTTGCGAAGAAGAAGAGGGATGGCTACTGTACCACGACGTTGAGCTACATCGTGTTAATGCAAGTCATTTCCAGGGATACAACAATACGTTGTATGCACTCGACGACCCTGAACTTCAACGCATCTCAACGATGCAGTATTTACGCTCCTTCTACTTCGCTACTCACAAATTTACCGGATTAGGTAAAGGGGTTGAACCGGAAAACGATATTGAGTACGTCGTCGCCCTTCTCTTCATGTTCAGCGGCTTCGTTATCACTGCTATCGTCGTGGATAACGTCCAGAAACGCTTTACAGCTTCCGCTCACGAAGAAAAAGAGTTTTTCGCAGTTCGTTCTCGAATTCAAGGATTTTTACGTCATCAAAACGCCACATTTGCCATTCACCACCGGGTTAATATCTTCCTCGAATTCTGGCGGGCATCACACCGTGGAACGTCCATCAACGAGCTGTTGAGTGAACTCCCTGTCTCTTTTAAACAGGAAGTGCTGAGGAGTATCTACCTCCCAGTACTACAGACACTGGCTCTACTTACTGGAGTTCGGAATTTTCTGAAGGAATTAGAGGACGCTTTAGTGGAAAACGCTGTGATGATGCTGTTCGGTCAAGGAGAATTCATTTATCACGTGGGGGATAATGCACGAGGTCTCTATTTTTCTCTAGAAGGGAAAATCTCATTGGAAAGTAGTGGGGTACGGACTAAAGTATCGAGAGGGGGTTATTTCGGAGCTCAAGTACTGAGTATTGACACAATGCAAACAGGTTACACGGAGAACGCCATAGCTGAGAGTGGTTGTGTAGTTATTTTCTTATCGAGAGACGCACTACACAAGCTTTACAGTGCTTTCCCCCCACTTCCATCGGAGTTAATTCAACTGGAGAAGAAAATCCTACGCACAAAGTTGGCAAAATCCGCTTTTAGTAGTCAAGAATTGCAAAAGATTGTGAGAGCTTCCCCCTACAAATGGAGAGCGATCGACCCAGAGTCCAAGTACGTGATCATTTGGGAGACGTGGCTTGCAGTGGCGATGACGATCCAGTGGATTCACGTTTTGGTGAATATTTGCTTTGGGAAATTAGCAGAAGACTCGCGAACTACAGATGGAGTTACAGTGGCTCTTGAAGTCTTCTTTACCGTCGACATTTACGTGCGTTTATGTCTTGGTTATCGAGAATTCGGCAACAAAATCATGGATTTAAAGCTAATTCGTCGACGATATCTCCATTCCTGGTATTTCGTGGTGGATATGATCGCCTTACTGCCTCTGTTCATGCTCAATTGGCTCCCGTTCATACGTCGAAGGGAGATTTTCAACCTTAATAAAGTGGTTCGACTTGTGAAAGTTCCGAACCAATTGAGAGCTTTGGAGCAGAGATACGTAAAATTCACGAGCGAATTACGTCTGATGAAGCTCGTGTACTATACCTTCCTAGCCACGCACGTCCTGGGCTGTGTGTACTTTGAAAACGCATCCCATGCATCCGGACTGCACAATTTAACCACTGAGGAGACTATGAAGACGAATTTTGGGGAAAATTCATGGTCACTTCCGAAATCTCTGGAAAACGCAAACATCTTGTATCAATACTTCGCCTCCAACTTTTGGGCGTTTGGTATCATGTCAGCTTCCAACACAGGCGAACCGCCTCAAACCATACCGCAGTGTCTTCTAACGATCCTCACACTTCTAATTGGTTTCTTCCTGTTCGCGTACGTGATCGGGAACTTCTCGGATATTATCGAACTCGCGAATGCTGAACATCGTGAATTTCACACAAAAATGGGGTCCATTCGTCGTCTTTTAGCTCATTTCAAGCTTCGTGTAGGACTGCAGAACAAAATCAAGACGATATTATTCTTCAAGAGATTCCACTCCATCACACAAGAAGAAATTCTCGAACGGTATCTCCCTCCTACTCTTACGACGGATATTCGTCTGCAGAATTTGAATCCGATGATTGAAAAAGTGCCTTTTCTAAAGGATATGAACGTTTCTATCACTCGGATGCTAGTGGCGCAGTTCCAGCAAGTTCTGATGCTCAAGGACGAGCACGTGTACATGTACGGGGACAAAGGTACGAACATGTTCTTCGTCTTCACCGGAATCCTCACGATCTTCGCTCCGAAATGTAAAGATACTCTGAATCACTCGTTAATTTCCGACGGAAGACACGAATACCACGACAGAGGAAAAGCTTTCCAGAAAGTGACGGACATTAAAGCTGGAGATTTCTTCGGAGACGACGCATTGTTCACTGATACACCACGAACATCCTCTGTCCGGAGTAAATCTTCTTGCATTCTTTATTCGCTATCCAGATATTCGTTAGAGATGGTGTTCGAATTGTTCCCAGACTGGAAAGCGCAAGTTCTACAGACTGTCAAAGTCCAGCAAAAAGAGCTTAAACAGCGAGAGAGCTCGGGTCAAAACTTGGTACGGAGCTTCAACAGCAATCCAGTGTTAAAACGCGTAGATTCCTCCCCTTTACCCACTCAAAACCTCGTTCAAGACGCGTTTGTACCTCCTAAAAGACAGTGGTTTAAATCCTTCTCGACGGTTTTAGAGGCTCAAAGTCCGCTCCACATCATGTGGCTACGTGTCGTGACTGCGTGTACATTCTACGTGGCTTTCATGTTGCCGTCGTGTGTGGCGTTCGAGGCCTGTCGAAGCTGGGACGGACTCTCATTAGGTGCGAATACCCTCGAAGTCCTCTGCTTCCTCGTGTTTCTAGTCGACGTCTGGATTAACTTGCGATTAAAGGAGACGGAACTAGCCATGGAGCTGTATGAAGTGAACCTCCAAGAAGCCTATCGCCACCGTCGACTCTGGGTGGATATTCTCGCCGCTCTACCAGTTCAGTATATCTTTACCTTCGTGTCATCTCCAGCCGATATAGCTTGGCTCGGTGTCAATCGATGTGTGAAAGTGCTGAATGTTGGCTACTACTTTAACGAGATCCATCGACAAAGCGTCTTGTACGAATGGGCCCGTCTTCAGACCATCTCGTCGTTCTACATACTCGTTATTTACTGGGGAGCTTGTGCCTATTTACTGTTCGCGGATCACGTCGGGTACAGCGCGGAATGGAACGCGTGGCTGCCGTCCACTGAGCTTGAAATTGAAGACGATTCTCCTCTTTCAGTACTCTACTTACGTCTTCTTCGTGGTGTTTTCTTCGCTGTCACTGCGTTTATAAAGAAAGGGAGGACATTCATGCCTAAGGAAGAAGGCTTCATCTTCGCTATCATTGTATGTTTCTGTGGACTAATGGTCATGGCGTTCGTGATCGGAGAGATTGCCAGTCTCTTCATATCTTCCATCGACAACGAAGTCAACTATCGTAAGAACCACATCGCAGTGGAGCACACGATGGCGCGTTGGAAGGTCAGTGCGAATCTAAATGCTCGTGTACATGTATTCCTTTCGAACTTGTGGTCTTCGCATCGAGGTGTGTTGTACCAAGAAGTCTTCAATACATTACCAGCTCAGAACCGACTAGAGACTGTTCTTCACATTGTCGATCTTCCCCTTCAAGCGTTGATCTTTCAAGTCTTCCGTCCACTGGCGCTAGGTGACGGTCCCAGTTTAACTCGCATCACTCATGCTATTGCAGATCAACTACGCTTCGATAGTTACCCAAGTGGAGAGCTAGTACTACAGGAAGGGAGGATGCCTGAAGGTTTGTTCTTTGTCGTCTCTGGACAACTAGTAGCCACGACGAAAGAGCGAGGAGTGGGGCTTCCGATCGCGCAGTACATGAGAGGCGACTACTTCGGAGAAAGAGGGATTCTAACACACTCTATGAGCACAATCTCCGTCCAGACGCAGATGCCGTGCGACCTGTTCTTACTGAGTACGAACAGCTTGATGAGCATTTTAACTGGCGACGAGTTCTTCTCCATCGTCCAGATCACAGTCGAAGGTCTCTTTCAAACACTACAACGACAACAGAAGAAATCAGGAGGACGTACTCCATTCCCAATGCCTCCGTTCGCTTGGGAGCAGCAGCTACGTAAAATACTAAACCGACAAAGATTGAAGTGGGCACTGAAGAGCTCCGATTCCGATTCAAAGCCAGCATCTAAGGGTGAAATGCTATGGAATAAGTTATTGACTGCTGTTCTCGACACGAGCGACGCCCCACTCGCATGTGTCCAGCTCTTCCGGCCGTACCTCGAGATGGCTGGGCCCAAGTGTGAGCTCTTTGACCGAAATCCACCCCAGCGTCGTGTAGTTGTCGCCCCTGTGAATGTCCGAAAGACACCCGTAGCTCAACTCAAGACGCTGGTACGTCACATTGGGGATGTGGCCGTCAATACAAGCAGTCGAATGGTTCCGTCATTCAAAGGAAGTTCCATCTCTCGACTAAGCTCACAGTCGCGAAGGAGTTCGGTATCTCGACGGCTTCGGAGCACCCGTTTGTTCACTGAGAGATCGCAACGAGTGCAGGAACCGACAAGTGGACAGGGAGACTAGGACGGAAACACTGTACTACTTCTCGTTTTTGAAGCTTCATGACGATCATTTGTCCAGCGTACTTCAACTCCTTCTACTCGACTAGATTACGGCAGAGTACTGTAGTCTGTCTTGAGGACGTTTGAACCGTCCTCGAGATCACGAAGGAGCTGTTGAAGTTAATTCTCAGAAAATATATACGGAGGTTGTCCTGATACGGATGCACGATGGCTTTGCAAGGTGGCTGCACATCTGGGGTTTGACATGATCATGTGCTGTTTCCCTTACATTAGTTTGTAGCTGTAGCGAGAGCTATCTCTTCGACTTCATCTCCGTTATCCTCATTATTTCTTCCTTAAAATCTATGAGATGTGTGCGGCAAACGCGCAGCATTGAGACCCACATGAACAGATCCACTAAACCAGCTTGCATCTCTTCTGAAGTTACTAAGTCTGTTGAACTAAACCAGATGTTGCTTTAGCGATGTGCTGCAACAGTGTTGAACACGTTTCGGCGTTGTCTAAACAATCCGCCATACTTTTGATTAGACGAGAGCTCCTACCTTGGCGAAAGCACGGCAACTGAAGGATGCTCCACGGCGGCTTCAAATTAACTGCAGCGGCATCTTCATGCTCGAAGGTGACGGCAATATGTACGGACTGCAGCGATCCTGTAGAGCGAAAATTCGAACATCTGCCTGTTTTCTTTTGCAGATGCTGCAAGTCGCTACACTCAGGATTTCCTAATGCTGCATCCCAACGATCTGCTTGCCTGCGGAGCTCAAGTAGAAACTCGAAACGCAATCAAAAAATTAAAATATCGCCTTGAGATTAATTCTTCAGTCTACTGTATTTTAAAATGTACCGCCAATGGATTCTCAAACTGGTCAACCTGGTCACTGTTTTCATGGGTATCCTGTGATCACGTTTCACGACATCGGTTGGGCTCAAAAATCATGTGTCTGCCCCCTTCCTAGTCATCTTGTTGCCAGGTGGACGTCAGTATATCGGCCGCAGCTGGGCCTGGTTTGCATTTGGTTGAGATCTTTGCAGCATTCCGGCGTTCCGTTGACTTATTTAAGCTTCGCGTATTGAAGTTGGTTCTCAGATATATATATACGGAGGCGATTCTGCTGCTGTGTGCATAGTAGCTTTGCATGTTCTGAGCATGGGGAGCTCACCTGGCTGTTGGCGCCAAAACACGAGGTCTCTTTCAAGCGCGACCTCTGTGACGGAGACGTCGTCACGAGTCAGTAGTCTTTGGAGGGAGCAGGTAAATTTGTTCGAGGCTACAGTCGTCTCCTACTCGAACACGCGCTAAACTTGCACCGATTGTTGCGATCGCTGATTGAAAGATGCTTCAAAATTCCTCTACATACTACGTGTAGTATATCCTGACAAAGAGTAGCGATGTGCAGCGATGAAAGCCTCTCCTTGAATCGTTTACTCGTGAAATGTTCTTCAGTAGGCTCAACAAAGTCCTACCAAGCCACTTTTCTTTTAACATTTCCAGGTAGAAGTTCTTGAATATTCTTTCACCTTTAGACATGAGCCGGTTCTGCGTGCATCGGCTCAGTGAGCCGATGACCCCCTGTGCATCATGGTGCAATATCCCGACGATGCGACCGTAGCTACTGATCATCCCGCAGTGCATTGATTAACGTTTGGCCCGTCCAACAACCCCAAGGTGATGGAACATTGTGCAAACGCGTGCAGTTGAAGCCTTGAAATTCAGAGCTCGGAGCCATGTGGAGGCTTTTGATGCGTGAAATCCAAGACGAACTCGGCGCTATGCACTCCAGCAGGTCCCGGCACTTATCCCGCATGGAGTGATTCACTTGGTTTGACAAGTCCGGCGTCTTTGTGCCCTTGTGCCGGCACTTCGTGACGCCCTCAACGTCGAAGTTGCAGTGCGTTCCGACCGAGTAGCTAGAGCTCATTCTCCATTCTGCCGCCTCCGCCGCAGGTCCTTCTACTCCCCAACCTACACTCGACCTACTCCGGACTCCTTCACCATGGCGAAAGGCCCGTTCCTCACTGGTGAGGACCTCAAGTCGTGTTTCAACCTCTTCTGCTGCATTTATGGCATTGGAACGCTTGGTATGCCGGGTAACTTCGCCCGTGCCGGTCCGACGATTGCAGTGATCGCTATGGCCTTCATGGCTTTCGCCAATATCTACTCGTCGATCACCATGTCCAAGGTGATGCTACTGGCCCCCCGGTCGGTCAAGACGTTCGGTGACCTCGGTGAATGGAGTATGGGTGCAACTGGCCGTTGGTTGTGCATTATCTCCCAAATGGGCTCGTGTCTGCTGATCCCGTGCGTCTTCCTGGTGCTCGGCGGTCAACTGCTTGACGGTCTCTTCCCTGGAGCCTTCAGTCAAACAACGTGGACCATTCTCATGGCTCTAACGGTGCTGCCGGTCTGCCTAGTACCGACGCTTAAGGAAGGATCAGGCGCCGCTTTCGCCGGTTGCATGGGAACAATCATTGCCGACGTCATTGGCGTTGCAGTGGTGATCCACGGCATGCGCGGCCACCCTAGTGTCCCGTTCCCAGACCTCAAGTTCCAGCAGGTTGTTGGTGTGTTCGGTAACCTGTCGCTCGCTTACGGTGCTGGTATCGTTATCCCGGACCTTCAGCGTCAGCATAGCGACCCGACCCGCATGCCCCGTGTTGTCGGTATTACCGTGGCTTTCGTGTCGGTTCTCTTCTTGGTTCTCGCTAGTACGTCGTATTCGGCCGTGGGCTGCCAGATCTCGGGCAACCTGCTCTTCACGATCTACCCGGACCAGGAGACTGGCATGACATCGCTTGGTTTCTCTCCGGACTGGGGTGTCATTGTGCTGGCCTACCTGTTCATGCAGCTGCACATTACCATCGCCTTCTCGGTCATCGCCAACCCGGCCTTCTACCTGTCTGAGCGCATCTTCCTGGGCATGCACAAGAAGGCTGCCGCTGACATTGAGAATGGATTCGCTTTCGAGGAGAACTCGACTCCTGCTGAGGTCGTAAACAAGGAGTCGGACGCTGGTTTCTCACAGTCTAACCGCCGTTCCAAGATGTCGTACGTGTCTGTGGCCGACTCGGAGCGTGTGCACAAGGACAACGAAGAAGAGGAAGCAGCTGAGTACACTGGAGCCAACGCGATCAAGTACGTCGCACTTCGTATCACCATTGTGACGATCCTTGTGGTTCTCGCTATCGTGTTCAAGGACCACTTCTCCGAGTTCGCCGACTTCGTGGGGGCATCGTGCATTACCACGAACTGCATCCTGTTGCCGATCGTCTTCTACCTCATCAAGGCGTGGGAACGTATTGCGATCTACGAGAAGACGGCGGCTATTATCGTTGTTGTTGTGTGCTTCATCCTCGGTTGCTACGTCACGTACACTACCGGCAAGCAGCTCTTCGCGCCTACGGAGAACGATGCGGAGTTCCCGTTCTGCGACTCGGAGTTCGAGAACACCATCTACTACAACTACACAGCCGAACACGAGTAAACTCTCTACAGTTAGAATTGTAGACAGATCCCTGTCAAGAATGAATGATCGTTGTATGTTTTATTGTTTTTTGTCTTTCGTTGTTTGAAGATTTAAACAAAAATGAAGAGAAGTTAAGAGAAGAAGAAGATTCCTTAAACGATTCTTGCATACAGAGTTTCGACACTAATTGTAGTGCCCACTCAACATTGATCTGAAGCACTTACTGAAAAGCTAGTTCTCGTGTGTAGCCGTGTAGTTGTAGTAAACCTTGTTCTCGTACTCAGAATCACAGAAGGGGAAGTTCGCGTCGTTGTCCGTGGGGAAGAAGAGCTCCTTTCCAGTCGTGTACGTGACGTAGCACCCGAGAACAAAGCACACAATGAGCACAACACTTCCAGCCGCCTTCTCGTACATCGGGACGCGTGACCACGCCTTCATAAAGTAGAAAAGAATTGGTAGGAGAATGCAGTTGGTGGTGATGCATGAGGCGCCGATAAAGTCCGAGAACTCAGAGAAGTGGTCCTTGAAGACAATGGCCACGATCACCAAGATAATCACAATGGTGATACGCAATGCCACGTATTTCAGTACGTTTGAGCCCGTGTACTCAGCAGCTTCGGCCTCTTCGTCGTCTTTGTGGACGCGTTCCGACTCAGCCACCGACACGTACGACATCTTGGAGCTCCGACGAACCGACGGATTGACGCTCACCTGGGCAGGGTCCGACTGCTTCGACAACAAGTCGGCGGGCGTAGCCGATTCCTCGAAGCCGAAGCCGTTCTCGATCTCCATGTCGTTCTTCTTGTGCATCCCGAGGAACAGACGCTCGGAGATGTAGAAGGCTGGATTCAGGATGACCGAGAAGGCGATCGTGATGTGGAGCTGCATGAACAGGTAGGCCATGACGACCACGCCCCACCTCGGCTTAAAGCCCAGCGACGTCATGCCCGTGGCACTGTCTGGGTAGATTGTAAACAGCAAATTACCCGAGATCTGGCAGCCCACCGCAGAGTAAGCCGTGCTGGACAGGATCAAGAACAGACATGACACGAAGATGACAGTGACCCCCACGATACGAGGCATACGGCTGGGGTCACTGTGTTGGCGTTGTAGGTCCGGGATGATAATACCGGCACCGTAAGCGAGTGACAAATTGCCGAACATGTTGGCTACTTGCTCGAACTTGAGCTCGGGAAACGGCACGCTTGGGTGTCCGCGCATGCCGTACATGACGACTGAAACGCCAATGATATCAGCGAGGATCGTACCGAAACAACCGGCAAAAGCAGCGCCAGATCCTTCCTTCAACGTCGGAACGAGACACACAGGCAGCACGAGCAACGCCATGAAAACTGTCCAGGTGTTTTGACTCCAGGCGTCTGGGAAGAGACCATCGAGCAATTGACCACCGAGGATCAAGAAGACGCACGGGATCAACAGACACGACCCCATCTGCGAGATGACGCACAGGTAGCGTCCAGTCTTCCCCATGCTCCACTCGCCGAGGTCTCCGAACGTGTTTACCGACCGAGGGGCGAGGAGCATCACTTTGGACATGACAATGGACGAGTACGTATTGGCGAATGCCATGAAGGCCAAGGCGAAACAGGCCAACGTCGGACCGGCACGGGCGAAGTTACCGGGCATACCAAGCGTTCCAATGCCGTAGATGCAGCAGAAGAGATTGAAGCAAGTCTTGAAGTCTTCCAACGTGAGGAACGGTCCTTTCGCCATGATCAATGGGGTCTTCAGGGGTGAGTTAGAGGACTGTGGGGGAGGCGGTCGAATTGGAAATGAGCAGAACCAACACGCTCGTGGGGGCTGCTACTGAGCGCGAACACGGAGTTTAGAGTGTCTGTAGTGTATGATACCAAGGGGGGTGCGCGAATTGAGCCAGGGCCCTGCGACTTCAATGTGCTTGCCGCTCCGGCTCAATGAGGCGGGCTCTGGTTTTTTTATCAGCGGCGTAAGCGGAGATGCTCGTACATAGGAACAGGCTCGAAAAGCACATCCTCGTATCATGGGCTTTGGTCGAGTTCTGCAAGGACAATTAGCTATTAGCTGTACAATACGATCAACGCAACGTGACGAAAGTCCACATGCAGCCATTAAAAAGTAGTTGTTGATCCACGACAACCTCGCGCTGAGAGTGGGGGTATATTTCTTCAGACAAGTTGAAACGAGTCGACACGACATACACAGTATTTGTACATTTACAATACCTGCTCCATAACGCCGGGAAAACTCTAGTACATGTGTCCTTGCAGCAGATCTAGCTTGTTGGCTGTTATTTGGATTCAGGTTCAGTTTTGACTCGAAACTTTTGAGGATCGAAACAGATTCTAGAAAACGCACTTTCACCGTGACGCTGCCTGCATCGTTTTGTAGAGGTATGACTTGCGTGCAAGTGAAGCCGCCTGCAAAGCTACTGTGCATCGCATCTGTAGAAATGACAGAAATGCCTCCGTATCTCGAAGAATCAAGCTTCAACCAGATCAAGCTGCTCCACAACGATTCAAGATCATACTGGTCGTTAGACTCTAACTTAGAGGTTCTTTGAGCCGTGCGGTGTCCTGAAGAGAAGCACCTCACCATAACCCAGATATCATGAGCCTTGCCGTATATCGAAAAGTAGCTCGCATGCTTATCCGGTTAGTAGGCTGCAATCGGCTGTGTGGATGTCGTTGCTCACTGCTTCTTCGGCCTGCGAGTGTTTTCGTGCCACGATTTCGCCATAACAGCAAACCATTCAACAAATAAAAGAGACTCGTCAACAAGTCATTTCAATTTTACCCGTGCTTGTTTCACCCCAATTCACTTTTGCACAGTCACACAAGTGACCAGCATGAGCGATTGCTTCGTTGTCTTTCGTGTACCGGTATGTCTATTTTATCAGTGAAAGCTTCGTAGCTACCTAAGGGGGCTACATCTTTGATTTTCGATCCTGCACCTTCAAAACGTAATCGCTTAAGATTCGTGCTCAGCTGTGTAGTTGTAGAACACTGTGTTCTGGAATTCCGGTTCGCAGTATGGGAACGCAGCATCCGAGTCAGACGGCGCAAAGAGGTTCTTCCCTGCCGTGTAGGTCGAATAACATCCGAGAACGAAGCACACCACCAGCACGACGATCGCCGCCACTTTTTCAACCATCGGGATTGTGTTCCACGCCTTGATGAGATAGAAAGCAACCGGCAACAGGATGCAGCTCATAGTCAACGACGACGAGCCCACGAAGTCGGCAAAGTCCGAGAAGTGGTCTTTGAACAGGATGGACAGCACCACCAAGATCACAGTGATGCAGATACGAAGCACCACGTACTTAATAGCGTTGGCACCACGGTACTCAGCGGCTTCGGCGTCAGTCTCCTCGTGGCAGTTGCAGTGGCACTTATGGTCTCCTGATACGGGCGAGGCTTCGACCGGCTTCGCGAGTTCATCGGCCGGACTGGCGGACGCGACATATTGAAGGCCGTTTTCGACGTCAGCCGCCTTGTTCTGACGGTGCATACCCAGAACCACGAACTCAGCCATGTAGAAGGCCGGGTTGAGTAGAACGGAGAAGGCTGTGGTAATGTGAAGCTGCATGGCAAGGTAGGCGAGCACGACGGCGCCCCAGTTCGGCTTGAAGCCCAGTGACGTGAGCCCCGTGTCGCTGTCCGGGTAGATCGTGTACAGGATGTTGCCTGAGATCTGGCAGCCGGCGGACGTGAACGGCACAACCGAGAGCACAACGAACAGAATCGAGATGATCACCATGGTGAATGTGATGATGCGCGGCATGTGGTGGGGCTCACTGTGCTGACGCTGCAGGTCCGGGATGATGATACCGGCGCCGTAGCTCAGCGCGAGGTTGCCGAATGTACCGGCCACTTGCGAGAAGCTCACGTCTACCTCCGGGACGCTCGGGTGGCCGCGCATGCCGTGCATCACGACGGCGACGCCGATCACGTCAGCAACCAGCGTTCCCACACAGCCGGCGAATGCAACACCGGAACCTTCTTTCAGCGTCGGCACAAGACACAACGGCAGCACCGTCGTGGCCATGATAATGATCCAGACCGTCGGACTGAAGGCGTTCGGGAACAGACCGTCGAGCAGTCCACCGCCAAGCACGAGGAACACACACGGGATCAACACGCATGAGATGATCTGCGAGCCCGTGCACAACCAGCGGCCGGTCTTGCCCATGGCCCATTCACCGAGATCGCCGAACGTCACAACCGTGCCGGGGGCGAGCAGCATCACCTTAGACATGGCGATGGACGCGTATACGTTCGCAAAGATCATGAACGCCATCGCGATACTCGCGAACACGGGGCCGGCACGCGCAAAGTTGCCCGGCAGACCGAGCGTGCCGATGCCGCAGACGCAGCAGAAGAGGTTGAACGAGATCTTGATGTCCTCGACCGTGAAGAAAGCCTCCTTCGCCATGGTGACTGGAAACGTTAAAAGCAAAAGTGTGGCGCGTGGCGGTGTGTGGTGGTCGAGTCGTGCGAGTGAACAACGTGTTTGGATGCCCTCGTCCAGTCATGCCATTCATTGGTGTCATGAGACAGACGACAAAGGAATTCAAGCCGGCGCGATGCAGCGACTTGGTGATAAGTTGAGCCAAGTTCAATTGGAGTGTCGGTGTTATAATTCAGGACGATGATACAGATCCACGCGGTACTCCCCGAGTCACGAACTAGGCTGTCCAATAATCTGAAAGATCCGTTGTCTGTGCGGTGCTGTCAACTTGGCATTGAAGGGAGATGGAGAGGTCTTCGTCTACAGGCTTCGTCTACACATTGTCCCGCAGAACGGACTACATGTACTTTTAGATCGGAGGTGGTAGAACTGGCACGTTGAAGACAAAAGCAGGCACACTTCAACACGAAACAAAGGTAGACGCACACTGTATTCATTCGACGAGGTAGGTAGACTCATACAGTTTGGTTGTAGTAGATGGTGTTCTCGAACTCCGGCTCACAGTACGGGAACGTGGCTGAATCGGACGGCGCGAACAGATTTTTACCGGACAAATACGTCGCGTAGCAACCGAGAATGGTACAAACTACGAGGACCGTAGCAGCCCCGACCTTCTCATACACTGGGACCTGGTTCCAAGTCTTTCCGAGATAGAACACCAACGGCAGGATGACGCAGTTTGTGGTGATAGCGGACGCTCCAACGAAGTCAGCGAAGTCGGAGAAGTGGTCCTGGAAGATGATAGAGATCACGACCAAAACGACAACGATGATAACACGCAGCACGACGTACTTAACGCGGTTTGCGCCGTGATACTCAGCGGCTTCAGCTGCGTAGGCCTCATCGTTTGGCTGATGCTCAGTGGGCGTCACGGGCACCAGCGACGTCTTTGATCGACGGTCCGACGAGATGCTGATGCGAGCCACGTCATTCTGTTTGACAGCATCTTCTAGGGGCGTGCCAGCTTCATGGTAGTTTCCATCCTCGATATTCTCTTGAGCTTTCTTGTGCATGCCCAGTACAAGGCGTTCGGCGATGAAGAACGCAGGATTGAGCATCACAGCGAAGGCGATGGTAATGTGCATCTGCATAGCAATATACGCGAGCACGACAGCTCCCCAATTAGGCTTAAAACCCACCGAAGTGAGACCGGTAGTTGCGTCCGGGTAGATCGTGTAGAGGACGTTGCCGTTGCCTTGGCACCCCAAAGAGAAGTACGGTACGAGCCCCATAACCATCAATGTGAGCATGATGATCAACAAAGTGACGACGACCACGCGTGGCATGCGACTCGGATCGCTGTGTTGCCGCTGGACGTCCGCCAGAACAATTCCAGCGCCGATACCAAGCGACAAGTTGCCGAACGCGCCAACCACTTGGCCCAGGTTGAGCTCAGGCGACGGGATGCTTGGGTGGCCTTCCATTCCGTGTACGACGATGCCGATAGCAAGACCGTCGGCTACGAGTGTGCCCAAGCAACCGGCGAACGCTGCACCAGCTCCTTCCTTGAGAGTCGGCACCAAACAGAACGGCAGCACCGTCACAGTCATGAGGATGATCCACACGGTGACACTGAAGGCGTCTGGGAAGAGACCGTCGAGGAGTCCACCGCCAAGTACGAGGAACGCACATGGAACGAGGAGACATGAGCCCATTTGGGAGATCACAGCCAGCCAGCGACCAGTCTTGCCCATGGACCATTCACCCAGGTCACTGAAAGTCTTCACGGAAGTCGGGGCCAGCAGAAGCACCTTGGACATGGAGACCGAAGCGTAAATGTTGGCCAGAGCCAAGAGAACAGTGGCGATGAACCCGAGTACTGGACCCGTGCGAGCAAAGATCCCGGGCATTCCGAGTGTACCGATACCACACATGCTGCAGTAGATACTGAAGGCCATTTTGAAGTCTTCGGACGTGAAGAACGGTTGTTTGGCCATGGTTCGAGATGTTGGAACTTGAGTGGAAGACAGTCGAATTGGAAATGTGAAGTGAACTCAACGGCGTCTTGACAAGAACAGTGATCGATCTGTAACATGCCTGGCCAAAGGGAGACAGTAATACCGCCCAAAATTGTCCATGAAGGACGTTTGTATCTCTCGCCGCGACCAACAGGATGGCTGCGTTGTAACTCTGTCACCAAGTTAAAGCCAATGAAGGCAGCCAGCAGCCTCTTGTTGGCAAAAGCGAGCAGCAGTGACGACCGTTTTCAGTGGACACAAGGACCAACACGTGCAGAGACCTCTCCGACGCAAGCGCATGAGCCAGGACGAAGCAGGTTTGACACGGAAAACCACCGATGGCAGCGCAACCACTTGCCCATCTTTCTTGCAAGGAATGCAGCCTTGGCCACACGTGCTCTCCGAGTTCTCTCCGTCACCCAGAGCGAGCGTGTGGCTTCTTGCATAGTATCGACGATAGACTGCGTTTCTTTAGATTGCCCCAAGCAGAATTGTTGTAGAGTGCTTCGGCCAGAAGGCAAGGAAGAGCGAGTTACGCGGACTGAGTTAATGTTGCGTACGTTAATATAAGTATACGAGGAAAGCAATGAACATACAGCAGTCTACTAGTACATTAACGTATTGAGATCCTACAGGGCACGAATCTACGAGAAAACTTCAATTCTGAAGCAACTCAAAAAAGATGGTGAGACTCAAAAGGTTTAATCAAATCAACACAAAAAGTTGCCGTCACTAAATTGGATCAATGACATGTACTTCAACTTCAGAACTGTAAGGATCGACGCACGGAACTTGGTCGTAGACTCTCTCGGACATTGCGCATGACTCGATACACTTCGAGAAAGCCTTCTGGTAGAGCTCCTTGCGACTCCATTTGCTCCAGGTGCGCTATCGCCGCAGTGACGATGTCCATACATTCGTCAAATGCGATGGCTACAGCGAGACTTTGAGGCTGGCGGGTCAGAAATACCATCCGCTCTGCTGCAGTTACGATAGCATTTGCACAGGCCTCGAACGTTGGAAGGCGTTCATCTTCATCCTCAGTGTCGTTACGACCAGCTGAAGACCAGGAGACAATGGAGTCGTAGTTGAATCTGACCGTTGATGGCGTCTGCTGCTCAGTTGTCCTCAACACAAGAAGCTGGTCGTTGAACGGGGTATTCCGGCGAACTGTGTCAGGGGTGCTCATGTTACTTGTTCAGGTGTCGTCTGTCTCCAAGAATTGATAGTGCGGAGAGCAGTCGAAGAATCAGCGAGAAAGTGCGAAAGGTTTGACAATTGTCACGACGTCCTGAAGCTTTGAGATCGTTGCTTCCCACGCTTCATCGGGATCAGCGGGTCAAAGCGATTTGTCGCACTACTGCTGTCCTTTGAGGGCTCGGTGGGTGTTGCTGGTCGTGTATCTTCATATCCAAGTGGAATACTCATGACGGACTGCTGCACGGTCAACAAGTCTGTCGATAGTTGAGTCTTTATGTCGCTCGTCGACTTGGGGCTGATCATTCGACTGCTTGCAAGAGGAGACTTTACAGTCGTAGAACTACTGCTGGAGCTTCGATGAGGCAACGCTGCTTTGGCATAGATAAAGCAGTCAGTCGGAGGTCTCGGTGTCTCCGAAGGTCTTCGAGGAGCTAAAGAAGTCGTCACTAGCTTTCCAGACGCGTTAGATGCCACTGCGTTCACAGTTTGCATCAATTGCTGCATCCGCTTTTGAGTCTTTTCGTTCAGTTCCTGTATCTCGAGTCGTAGCACCTGCATCTTGGAGGAAAGCTGCGTGTTAGCAGCTCGCAGACCAGCCAACGAGTCCTCATTAGCACGGCGCGAAGCTTCCAAGTGTAGCTGATGCGTAGTCTCAAGACCTTCCAAACGCCGTACAAAGTTCTGTAGCTCCTGCTCATGCGTAAATTGCGCTGTTGTCATTGCTGTTAGTGCCTTTTCCAACCCTGAAAAGCGCGTGGACGTTTGCTGTTGCACTTGACGCATAGTTGACGCTATAGATCGGATTTGGGTCTCCCTCTCTTTGTGTGTCTTCTCTAGAGCTTGAATGGCTTGCATCTGCTGAGCTAAAACTCTCTTATTGTCGTCCAAGCACTGCTTTAACTCATTGTAGAGCGCTTCCTGCTTATTGACAGCAGTTGAAGTCTCAATCTGGACGTGTTTCATCTGTGTTACACAATGTTGAGAGAGCTCCTGTTGTGCTTTCGCTACATCTCGCCGTAGTAGCTCCATATCAGTGACGACAGTGAGTCGAGCCATGGCAGTGAACGAGCTATCGTCAAGTCTATTGGTCGGTTGCTGGAAATGAGAAATGCCCGAGCTCCAGGCGCTGATGAGGTGCAGCTCTTCCACGATACGAGACAGATAGCGCTGGATGTTCAGCACGAAATCTCCATAGTTTCCATTCATTGGGGGTTCTAGAGATATAGCAGAAGACATGGAGCACACGTAGGACCGTCCTAGAGCTTCAACGTCTTCAGTTTGATGGAACTGCACATTCTGTTGAAGCTCATCAACCTCGATCGAAGTAGCCATTTGCACGAAGGAGCAGAAATAGCAGGATAAAACTGAAGTATTAAATCGATAGATGGAGTGAATCCGTGACGAAGGAATCCCGTCGCTTCTGTGTAAGTTTGAGCTGAGCCAATTGGTCTCGTAGTGCGGCGTTCTCTTGACTGACTCGTAGTAGTTCATTGCGGTAAAGCACATTCTTCCGTTCCGCCAGGAAGCGGCACTTCTGTTCCTTTGCTAGAGACTCCTCCATCTCCCGTAACTTCCCTTCCAGGCTTTGCATTGCTGTTGCATCTGATGTTGCAGCACTTGCTCCAAGTCGTTGAAACACTGCCCAGCCCTTGGGTCGTTCCTTCTCTTCCTGAGGCTCCTTGTGGGTTTCCTCTTGATTCTCCTCTCGATTCTCCTCTGACTTTTTGTACGGTTGACGCTGGAAAACGAGCGTCACGGGGCCTCTGGGCACCTGACGAAGCTGCTCCACAATCTGTGGGAAGCGTAGAGCTGACACATCAATGTCATTCACAGCCAGCAGTAAATCTCCGGCCAAAATGGCTGCACTGGCCTCTCCAGGCCCTACAGCACCCGACGGCAGGCGGTAAAACGGCACGCGGATGTCCACAATAGCGTGAGAGGCATCAGATGCTGCTGCAAAGTAAATGCCGAGGCCATACGCGCCCTTGACGAGCTCCACAGAGTAGCAAGTAGCTTCCATGTCAATCAGATCTTTGGATACGTGTCCCTTCGAATATGGCTACACAAATGTAGCCATGTGACTCACATACCCTGTAACTTCAACACGCAATGGCATTGACGACACTTTTCCAGCGTGGAGGCTCAACATTAGCTTTGCCGCTGCTGCTTGAGTACGTGCCGAGATCTTTCACCCACAGCGCGAATTCCTCGAGATTACCCCGTAGTCTCGCTTCCTGAGTCGGATCTTGGCTCGTAACGTAGTCAATGTAGAAAATGTAGTCCCTGTTTGGACAAAATAGTCTTTGTAAAACGAAAAACAACAAGTAAATGACGACAGCTACGTACCAATGAGTAGTTTGAGCCGTGAAGAGACTGCCAGCAGTAGCAGCTGGACGACTTTCAATCTTGACAATCATCACGTTACGCAGTGCGAAGGCCGATACGATCTTGAAAAGCGCTTGTGGCTCATTAGGAACAGCCACGACGATACTGGACTTTGTGGTCATGACTGCGCTGCTTGACACTGCACCTAGAGGCAACGGAGTAGCGTCCATTCGTCCAAGAATCATGTAACGCGTCTCACTGTTGAGTTCATCCCCAACGCCATGCTCCAACACAACGAGGCCGTGTGCATTGGCAGCTTGTTCACTAGCTATTGCAGCTACATGGCGCTTCTCCTCCTGTTTCACACTCTGACAGGCCCCAGCACTGTCCCACGCTGCATCACGCTCGATAATCCTTCCTGATTTCCTCTCCATAGCGCAGATGTAGCTCTCGCAGTGATCCAACACCGCCGGGTGGGACGACAACTGCTTGATCTCGCTCATAGTCACTCCAGGCAACGCACACAGACACAATTCCTGCACACAAGCCACTTCGCCCACAATCTTCAAATGGGAAGCCACAAGACGATCCAAATTGCCGTGAAATGTGCCTGAGATAGAGTTTTCCACTGGCAAAACGCCAAACGCGAGCTCTTTCCTCTCCACAGCCCCCACCACGTCGTTCATGTGGGAAAACCCAATGGTCATAAAGTCGTTCGGACTTAACGCTTTGGCAGTACGGAGCTCCTCGAACGCCGTCTTGGCTGCCACTTCTGAGAACGCGCCTTCTTTGCCTTGGAACCCCACGAGAACGTAGCTAGAGGACAATGGTACAGTCGGTGCTGGTGCAACTTCCTCCTCAATCTCCTCTTTACACTCTTCACGTGTCTTGAGTCTTTTCGGCTGCTTCTCATTGGCTAATAAATTGTTTACTTGACGTTTATTGGGTATTATTGCGGTCCCCCTTCGTCCAGCGCCTGGAAGCCGCTTGGCCGTCGGATGCATCGCCAACAGCTCTGTCTCCTGATTCCTCCACGCTCGAATACAGTTGCGATCCACGTCGAACTGCCGCGATACAGCGTGAAGCGACTGCGTCTTGGCAGCTGCCACCACCCGCAGCTTCTCCTCCACTGTGAAGCTGCGCTTCTTGTCGTTCTTAGGCGCCGCCTTCGTGTCCATACTTTTGCTTGTCAAAAAAATGGTTATGTAGCCATGTATGTTGTTACATCAAATATACATCAATGTAGCCATGTTCATTAAAAGGCAAGTTGAAGTGGCCTAAAAATACGATACCATTGTAGTAGTAGCCCCACTAATTCTTTAACGATGGAGCCGCTACCGCCTACATCAGCGCGTGGAATGGACCAGCAGGACCAACAGCGAAGAATGCAGCAGTTCTTTGACAATGGACGAGTTCCACCTCCCAAACGGCATCCAGATCGACCAACCAATGATGTGACGGATATCCTCGGTGCACGTCCATTGCTGAAGAACCACGTGCATGTCAACAAGCCTCACTTCTACGATGCGCACGATATTAAAGGCTCTACAAGTCTGGAACTGCATCCAAAGAACTGGCGCAAAGGTAGCGACGACCGATTCAAACAACTGCCGATCGAAGGCACCACGTCACAACCCGCAGGATTCCGGACCGACCGCGTTGTGAATCCTTTAGAGCCGAGTTATAAACTACCGTCGTTCACAAAGGCACCACCGGTACGTTCACTCATCCTTCTAGTAGTATTTTTTCCCTTACTCATTCGATTTCCCTCTTCAGATTGAGCCAAAGTTCTTGCGCGATAGCTACAACGTGTCGGACATCGACGGAACTTCCATCAAAACTCGAGATATCCAACATCCTCGAGATGGTCTTAGGCTGGTAAGGGAATGACAACTCAGTGCTGAACAGGAAACGTATTTAGCATTTCCTCTTGCTTGCAGAATGACATCGCTGGAGCTCAGGCGGGATGGCTGCCTCGTCATAAGCGAGGGCTTCGAGAAAACCCTCCACGAGATATCCTCAACGTCTTGGACATCACTAACGTCGACTTCAAATCCAGTCGTGTCACGTACGTATTGAAGTCGTGTTCACCGATCTACAGCACCACTCACCGTTGTTCTCCTTGTAGGAACGTGTTGAATCCCGAATACATCGTCAACGGCATGACCATCGCTGACGACCCGCTTTCTCGGCCTCTTGTGCCACATCGCAAGCGAGAACCCAATTTCACTATGAAGACAGACGACATTGAGGGTGCGAGCTGTTCGGACCCGGCCACTGCGATCGTAGCAGGAATCATCATGGCTCATCGACGCAACTTCCGTGACACGAACGTCACGTCCGACATCACAGGAGCCAAAGCCGACACGCACCTGCACAGCATCCGGTCAAACCGGCGTGTGGATCCTAACGCCCCGCAATATTCGGCTTTGGATGGCTCTCGCGTCGACTCCAGCGCGATTTCAGTGGGTAAATCGATCGTTTTCGCCGGTCTTGTCCATCAGCACGAACAGCTCGAAGCCGCTAACAAACGCGAATCCGAGCTGAAGCCGTACGTGGCGAGTGGCGTCGGCAACGTCGGTCTCCTGGGATCAGCTAACCGGCACCAAAAGACGAAGCGAACGCCCTTGTATGGCGACAATGACCCACCGCCTCGCACTGCATCGGTGCATGCTGGCAAAGTGAAGACAGATCTCACGCCAACTATCACTAACGGTAGATGCAACAAGAACGCTGCGAAAGCTTCAGCAGGAGCTAAGACCGGCACTCGAACGGAGAGGCAACAGGCGAACGCCAGGCGAGAGGAGATTCAACTTGTGCGTGACCTCAGCTAGGAATACAGCAAATACATTTCATCAACACCGTGTTATTAGGGAAAGCTAGACTGTCTTAGGTCAGGTCGAATTCGTCGTATACAGGAGCCGCAGGCTTAGCCGCCGGTTTCGACGCAGGCGTAGGAGCTGCAGCAGCCTCGAAAGAATCCGAGTAACCAGCACCAGTTGACGCGTTCGAGTCCATGGAGAACTCGAGTGAGTCCGGCATCGCGAACTCGAGATCGTCCATCTCGTAGTCCATGCGAACGCTAGCACGCACCGCCGCGGGAGGCGGGGAAGGTACCAACGTAGGTGATGCAGGGGCTGGAGGCTCCGGCACAGCGGCTTGCTGTGGCTTAGGGGGAGTGGGCTGCCTGGAATGAGACTTCGAGGGCTTCTGCTCCTTGGCAACGTTGACTTCACCCAGCGCTTCAGCCAACATCGCTTCGTAGTCACTGTCACGCACGTCCGTGGTCGTCGTAGGAGTTTCAGAAGCTGGAGCATCATACTCAGAGTTCAATGAAACTGCTTGTACTGGGGCAGGTGGAGCTCTTGACGACGGCGCAAACGGGTTACGTTGGGGCGGGGCAGCACGTGCCGCGGGTGCGAACGGATTCCGCTGCTTCGACTGTTGTTGCTGTCCTGTACTGGATGGAGCAGGTCTGTGTTGGCGTTGAGGCTGTGGCGTGGCTTCTGCTGCTCCATAAACCGACAGTTTGCGACAGATCCGTCCGATCTGGTTGTCTAGCGCCATGAAGCCTGGCTTGCGTACTGTGGCCTGCAGCAGCTCTTCATTTCCCATTTTAAACGCACGCACCAGGTCCTCAGCGAGCGCACAGTCATCTGACGACAAGAACGAGTCATCCTGCAGACAGCGCGAGTACAGTGCGTCGGCAGCAGGGACGTCACCAGACGACAGCATCAAGATCACTTGGCTCAAGTGCATCTTGTGCACGTTGTGTCGCTGGTCCATGGCTTCATACAGCACTGTCAAGCGGTCCAGCAACTTCACGGCTTCAGTGTATTTCCCCACCTTCACCAAGAAGCTCAACGTCTTCCGGAACGTCTCCACAGCGAAGTGGGGCTTGTCCTGAGCTTCCAACAGGTCGCACGCGCGCCAATACAGCGGCAGCACGTCGTCCGCGTCAGAGCCGTGAGCTTCACAGGCCTGTGCGCCTTTAACCAGAGCATCTGCAGCCTTGCCAAACTCCCCCATATCCACGTACAAATTGCTAGCAGTCTCGTACGCCTTGCGCGCTTCGGCCGTACGTTGCTGTGCACTGTGCGTACCTGCACGTTCGGCCTTGAGTTGCTGCAACGCCGTCTTGGCTACATTTTCCCAGGCTTGAGCAGCACGGAACGGGCTCTGATTATGTTGCTGGGCGTCGGCGCAGCGTGCAAAAGCCTGTTTACTGGCCTCGAAGTCGCCTCCGAGTCGGAAAAGCTCTCCGGCCTTGTCCAATAGCGGCGCTGCATTCAGGTAGTCGGGAGAACCGCGGAAGAAGGAGCGTTTGGCCAGAGCTTTCTCGGCCTGTTTGAGCTGCGCTGTGGCCTCTGCGCACTTGCCCTGCTGCAAGGAAGACATGACACGTCAGAGAAGGAAGAGGAAGAGTTATTGCTTGTCAGGTTGTAACGGTAGCTGTGCCTCTTTGGATTTATTTTATCTCTACAAGAACATGTACTTGTAGAGAGATGTCATTGGGTCGAGGTTTTTGACAAAACGAAGGGAACTTGGTGTGTCACAAGTGTGGCAGTGACGTGCGCAACGCAAGCGTTACGACCGACCGACCAACGACCGACCAATGCACTGTTTGATCCGAGGAAAGTCATGATTGCCGCTGGTGTGGGTGATGTTGGCTTCGATTGCAGATGAAAGCAGCGAAATCGTGTACATGTACCTGGTAACTTATGAGAACGTTTCTAAATGGTCGACAGCTGTTGTCTGCTTCGTGGCCAACGACCTTTTCGTTTGCATTTTGCATCGAGTCTTGGCAGCTTTCGCAGGAGTCTTGCAAGCTCTGCATGAACGCACGCGTTAAAAATTGAATGCCGAATCGGATCAGTCAATTCAAACACGTGCACACCGGCTTTGGACATTTTAAAGGGGTTAAAGCGGAATTTCATGCTTGTAGAAAATTTGCAAACCGTCTCTGGGATGAACTTTAGAGTGTGAAGCTCAAGTTGCTCCTCTTCTCGTGTTCCTCTTTCTTGTTGTCGTTGCCGATCCACTCAAGTTGACCAAACACTAGATTCTAGTCTAGAAGTCGTGGTGATTGTGGCGTGGTTCAATTCGGGCGGCGCATCCTGGCCAGATTGAAGTGCTAGTCTAAACATTCCGAGCCCCATTTTGTTTAGACGAGCACTTCAATGCAGATGGCTGTACGTTCGTCGCATTTAGCGAGGCTTCACTTGAATGATGAAAGAGAATACGTGCAGCCATGATTAAGAATATCCTAATGATGATTTTGTCCTCACCACTATGATGATCTTCTCTTACTACGTACATGCATCGCCACCACCAAACGCTTTAACTTTATCTTGCTTGATGCCTCTCCTGGATCCGGAACGAGACAGTCGCAAAATGCGCATCACAAGAGTCACGAAAGCATCTCCAAAAGTCAGCTTAGACTGAAGCAGTAATGGACATCTAAACGCTTCGATTACGACGTTTTCGTACATCTCCATTATGGCGAACGGCTCACCATTCATCGAGTACATGTATGTGTATCTACACATCTCACAAAATCCTACATACCCATGTGAAGAAAAGATATCTCCATGTAAATTTACACAAAGAGTTTTAACTGCACGATCACCGCCGGCAACATCGTCTTGACTTGATTAAATCGGTGGACGGTGCTGTAGCTTTTAACGGCGTCGAGAAGAGCCCTCTTTCAGCCTTCGCATCGCAATCCGGAGAAACGCAGAGCAGGCGGCGCTCAAGCGCGGTGCAACACCCGTGTCAAGGGACTGGGGTCGCAAAGCGGAACTCCAGCCGAAAAGGGCTTGTTGTGATGCAATTTGTACCGGTGCGTTGCATCCCAACATCGCTACGGGCCCCCTTCTCATGTCCTTGCCCCGGAAGGTCTCTGCACGTCTTGTTATCCGTATACCTGCGCCGTATCCAAACTTTCGGCAACGCGAAGGTTATTCGGTGGCCGTGCTGCGTGCGCGCGCAAGAGCAGCCACGGTTTCCGCCGGCCAACTCGCTCATGCAGCAGCGGACCGGGCCCGCAACCTTTGCTCACTTTGAATTTGGCTGTTCATCGCGCAGTCTCCAAGTCCCACCCAGCCTCGCAACAGCTTTCGATCGCTTTCAACATGGCGAAGCAGCCGTTTTTCACGTTCGAGGACGCCAAGTTCTCCTTTAGTCTCTTTTGCTGCATGTGCGGCGTCGGCACGCTGAGTATGCCGGCCAATTTCGCGCGCGCCGGCCCGGTGCTCGGTTTCTTCGCCACCGTCTTCATGGCGCTCGCCAACATCTACGCTTCCGTGGCCATGTCCAAGGTGCTTCTACTGGCACCCAACTCCGTCAACACCTTCAGTGACCTCGGTGAGTGGTGCATGGGCAAGACCGGTCGTTGGCTGTGCGTCGTCTCTCAAATGGGCTCCTGTCTGCTCATGCCGTGCGTCTTCCTGGTGCTCGGCGGTGGTTTGCTCGACGGTCTGTTCCCCGATGCTTGGGACACCACGACTTGGATCGTCCTCATGACCATCACCGTACTGCCGCTCGCCCTGGTGCCCACCCTGAAGGAAGGTGCTGGCGCCGCCTTCGCCGGTTGCATGGGAACGCTCATCGCCGACTCCCTGGGTATCGCCATTGTGGCCCACGGCATGAGCGACCACCCGTCCGTGCCATCCCCCGAGCTCAGTCTTGATCAGGTTGTCGGTGCGTTCGGATCTCTTGCCATGGGCTTCGGTGCTGGTATCGTTCTGTCGGACGTGCAGCGTCAACACTCGGACCCCACCCGTATGCCCCGCGTCGTGACCGTGACGATGGTGTTCATCATGTGTTTGCTGCTGATCCTCGGATTCGTGCCTTACTTCTCGGTTGGCTGCCAGGTCTCGGGTAACCTGTTATACGTCATCTACCCGGACGCCGCCACGGGTCTCACGTCGCTGGGTTTTGCTCCCAAATGGGGCACCGTCGTGTTGGCATACCTGGCCATGCAGATGCACGTCACCATTGCCTTCTCCGTGCTCATTAACCCGGCCTTCTACATCGCTGAACGTCTTGTGCTGGGCATGCACAAGAAGCCGTCGGGCGATATTGAGAACGCCATCGGCTACCAAGAGACCGGCACCCCCGTGGGTGACCTGGCCAAGACGAGTGAAGTCTCCCGTGTGAGCGTCACCTCCAGTCGCCGTTCGCGGACGTCCGTCTTCCCTCTCACGGGCGAGATCAACAACAACCACGAGCTGGAGGCGGCCGAGTACCGCGGCGCCAACGCCATCAAGTACATCGTGCTGCGTCTGGCTATCATCGTCGTGCTGGTGATCCTGTCGATTCTGTTCAAGGACCACTTTTCCGATTTCGTCGACTTTGTGGGCGCGTCGGCTATCACGGCCAACTGCATCGTCCTGCCTACGATCTTCTACCTCATCAAGACGTGGGAGCACGTGCCGCTGTACGAGAAGTTCGGTGCTGGGGTCGTCATCGTCGTATGCACTGTGCTTGGCTGCTACTCGACGTACACGGCCGGCAAGAACCTCTTCGCCCCGTCCGACTCGGACACGCTGTTCCCGTACTGCGACGCCGAGTTCCAGGACACGGTGTACTACAACCAGACGGCTTAGTCTTCTTACTTGTACGTATAACTATGATGATGGAGTGTATCAGACAATAAATGCTGTGTTACCGTCCCCCATTTCGATTTTATTGTTGGTAGATGAGGTGACAAGAGTTATCTGCTTCTGCCTCTGTTTAAACGAATTTACTACAGCTCGGCAATCAGTTGCTGTTGTCCCTCCCTCCTTCTCCGAAATGATCTTGCCGATACTCACCTCGAAAGTCGTTGGCTTCTGATACGTTCCATTAGCTGGTTGGTGCTGTTCGTCTGGGCATTCATGACCTTAGCTCCTATGGCCTCAGATGCGAACTGAACAAAATACGAGCCGGGGTTCTATTGCGGAACATCTCGAACAGAATGTGATCTATCTCCCCCCGACCGCGCTGCAGTTGACTAAACTCAGTAGGAATGACCCTTTTCACCTCTGCTACCAACGATTCACAGGTTTGGTGTTATCGAAAAGAGGAAGCCAGGCTTTCCTCCGACGAGGTTGAATCGATTAAACCACTCCATATCATCCTCCAGCTCCACTGCGTCCACATATACTTGACAGTATCAAGGATTCATGTAGACCTTGACACACTTTTCCTTCGCAAATTGCTGGTAGTTTTCTGCGTGCGGACTGGCGAACAGGTAGGAACACACAATTGAGCTGCCATTCAATGCTTCTCCAGATTCCTTGCTATCAAAGACCCCCTCGTGCTCTTCTTCATCGCTCGGCCTCAAAGAAACCTCGTAGCGGTTCTCGACCGCGTCCCAAGTGAAGTAATACAGCTTCGCATCACTACCAGATGCTCGGTAGGCCACATTCTTGTGCTCCGACATGAACAGAAGCAGCGAATACGGACTTCCCAATGCCAGGACTGCCAAGTACAAGAACTCTGTCGATCTCGTTATTGGACTGCAATTTCTCCTTCACAATCTCGTAGACGCCCCAGTATTCTTGTCAGACGTACAAGCCTTTGCGTAAGTCTACACCCAAAACACCGAAAACTTCCTGGGAGGTCTCCAGCAGCGTTTCCACAGTCAGGTCGACCTCACGATCCAATCCCTCCCCAAGCTCGCTGATCGCGTTCAATTGTTCCATCCAAAAGGTCAATTCTTCACCATCCACTTTCCGCTTCTTCTTCTTAGGCGACTCACCCTCATCTGTTACCTCCCGTCCCCGCTTAACAGACATCTCCCCAGACACGTCTCGTGGAGCTGCCCAAGTCGTCTCGGGGACTACCACCAACAAATGGACGTGACTTTCGTCCGGTTCAAAGTTCGCTCCGAAGTGGTTCTTGTTTTTGAGCCACAGCATAGGATTCATCTCCACGAACTGCTTTTCAGCATGGTTGAGCGTCACAGTTTTCGCTTCCGCCTCATCTAGCCATGCGCCGCCCTTCTTTGCCAGGAAGAGCTGCAGGTTCTTGACGTCGCACGTGATCGTATCGGCCTTGTTCTTCTTGATCTCTTCTTTCAGGAAAGCAACCGTCATCCACATTTGAATGGGAACTGAGATCACACTCCCGTCTCCGATGATCGCGCAGCTTAACAACGTCATTCTTGAGGTTGAAGTGAGTGACAGACTTTTACTTGACCTGAAATTTATTCAGATTTGTTGTAGTGGTAAATCTGTCATTCACTTCAGCTTCAAAGGAAATACTCCCGAGGTGTCGAGACTACAATTCGCAAGCCCCAAACAAAGGTCACAACACAAGTTGCTTCAAGGGGCTCAAGAATCAACTACAAGTCATGAAGATCGCTGCTCTTGACGTCGTCGCTGCACTTGCTGTCGCGAATGTTGCTGCTGCCGACCAACCAGCGTTGCGTACGGCTTCTACTCCCGTTGAGACGACCTCGACGACTACTGAGGACAAGAAGAAGGAGCAATACTGGGGCGGAGGACCTTGGGGTGGAATGGGCTGGGGTGGAGGCTGGGGAGGAGGCTGGGGAGAAGGCTGGGGCGGTTGGAACCGCTGCTGTGGCCTTGGTGGAGGTTGGGGCTGGTAAATTGGTCAAGTGATCCCATGGCGACCACCCTACCAGGGCGTACTCGTCCAAGACTTTAACGTCGCTAAGACTTGATTTTTTTGTCATGAGCTTGATAAAAATGAATGAACGTTCAATTCTCTGAAAAACTTTCACTCAATTCGCATCGCTGCTTTCGTTGGTAGGATCCGAGAAGAAGCGATAAGTTATTTGGTACATATCACAGCTGCAGCGCTAGGCGAAGTTGAGATCCCGAGCTTCTTGTTGCTCGCTCACCGTCATAGAGAACACTTTTTACAAGATAATCTGTCCAACAAATTTCAACTCTGCCACTCAAGGATGACAAGTATTTCGGAGAGAACTTCCAGCTAAATGAGGTCAAGTCCAAGTGCTAACTCGCTCCCAAATAGGACACCGTCATGCTGGTGCACCTGGCCATGCAGATACACGTCACCATTGCCTTATCCGTGCTCATTAACCCGGCCTTCTACTTCGCCGAACGTCTCGTGCTGTCGGAGAACTTTGAGGACGCCATATTGATAATTAGGGGAATAGGGACATTAATTAGGGTAGGATAATTAGGGAAGTTAGCGAAATTGTTTTTCGAGGGCAAAATTTGTCCATCTGTCCACCAGGGAAATGTTTACATCTCACTCGAGTCTGAGATCGACAGATTTCATTTCCCAGTCGTGCACAAGGCAATTCACAGCTATGGCTCGTCGTCGCAGCCATGCTACCCCCAAACCATCGTTCAAAGAAATGTCCTTCTCGTTTGCCTGCGGTGGTTATCTCAAGATGTACCTGTTCGGCGTCGCCAAGGCCCTACAGGAGTTCGAGCTGAAGAGGGACGCTAGGCTCGTCGGATGCTCGGCCGGTGCACTGACAGCCACAGGACTGCAAGAACTTGACTACCGCCTTATCATCGTTGTGCGCGAACACAACCAAAGCCTCGCCGATGCGGTACTTGATCGCCGTGTTCGTCGTGTCCATCTCGATGTGGAACACGTTACGCGAGTAGTCCTCAGGTGTCAGGCGCTCCCATTTTGTCACGGTGACCAAGTCGGTCACGTGGTCACGCACGCCGTGACGAGCGTCGAACCCGCTCGGGAACATCAGCTGCCACGCCGTCTTGGTCTCGCGTGACACCTCAGTCCGCGTAGAAAAACTACCACACCTTTGTGAAAGACGGATGCGCCGAGATCTACATGAATCCATGGACCAAAGATGCGTGTCAAGTGTATGCGGACGCACTGGAACTGGAGGACAAAATGAAGTGGGTTAATCGATTTAACCTTGTTGGAGGCAAGCCACGACTGCTGTTTTCGCCTAGTAAAACCTTGGAATCATTGGTATCAGAGGTGAAAATGTTTATCCGCGTGGGGATTGATGATCTACAGGCCTTGATGAAAAACGAGGAGAAGATGAAACATATTTTGATCGAAATGCGTCGTGATGTGATACCATTGAGAGGATGGTGAAGAAAGCTGTCGGTATTCAGTCGGACGAGAAGTTGCTAGACATTGTACTTCCGAATATAAGAGTGTGGGAACAGCGAAGAAGCGAGCGTTTTCTGCTTCAAAGAGCTGCCGACAGCCAGATTTGTGTGCGGTCACTGGAAGGTGATTCCAACGAGATACTTCTCGGCCCGTACAGTGCAAAATTTAAAGAAATTCGAAAGAGATCGGAAATCCGAACTGAAGAGATGGTGTATCGGCCCATGTTGGAGAACTTTTCTGTCGAAGGTGTTCTCGTTGTACCAGCTGAACGTCGTGTTCCCTACCTTCAGGCGACTGTGAGTTTGAAGCGTCCTGTCTGGTTCAAGTGGTTCAAAAAGGTTGTTGACAATTTGGCGGACCGCGAAGAGTTTGCAAAGTATACGCACACTCAGGTACGTACGACGAGTTCAAAGAACAACCGTATGGAACTATGGAGGGGGAAGAATGGAAACCTGATTTCGGAGTGGACGTGATGCAGTCCGTTGGCAAGTTCCCTACGCTAAGAGAGTTTTGGCATTAAAATTCTAAAACCATTGTAATAGGACAAGCCTATTGAGGGACGAGGCTGAAGCTTTGGGCGGTGCTAGACGGGTGAGTGACTGACGACGGGCCACCGGGAACGGGTCATTAGTCAAGTATCCTCGACGTTTAGGACGGGATCCAAGGGCAGTTGTCGGTGTTGGTAATTGTTTGGACGGGTGGTTGGACAAGACTACAGCTGAAGCTTTGGGCGGTGCTAGACGGGTGAGTGACTGACGACGGGCCACCGGGAACGGGTCATTAGTCAAGTATCCTCGACGTTTAGGACGGGATCCAAGGGCAGTTGTCGGTGTTGGCAATTGGTTGGACGGACGAGTGGTTGAGACGAAGAGTAGAGAACGAAGTGGGTTCTTTATCTTTGCATTGATTGTGTTAAATACAAATAGGGACGGAGACGTTCCGGCGCAGGTGAGCTGGGCCCGACGAGTGTTGTTGACGTTGAAGTTGTGCACGATATACAAGAACCCGGCGAGACCACACAGCGCAGTACTGGACGCCACTTGATCTGCAAGACAGTGAAGCAGATTAAGACCTTGGTATCGTCACATGGTGGTCATACAGGGGCTACAGCAATTATCGAAAAAGCGTGAGTTGCGAAAACGACGGAAAGAAACAAGTACAATGAGCACATGCACCGCGACAGTGACGGCATCTACGAAAGCAGCGAGAACGACGCGCAGTAAGAAGCCAAATCCACGGGATGTCGAAGAAAAAGCGGAAGACAACGACACAGGTGACGATGTGGAGGCACCGAGTAGGGGGGCAGAGTTGGAAGTGGTCAGAGAAGCAAAGGAACGGACGCGAAACAGAGCCGTAGAATCCTTTAGCGACGCAGCTACTGAATCATTAGAAGCACAGACTAATGAAGGCCTTACCGATGCTGAGCTGGAAACGTTTGCGAAGATGGTCCAACGATTGGAAACAGCACTATCCCGTAGCAACGCAGTGAACGGAGATTCAATGCCGGGTGGAATGCGAGAGCTAGCTGAAGGCTTGCAGAAATTGACGACGCAGGTGGCGAATCGGTTCCCTGACGAGAATGACGATGCAGCTGAGAGACCTCAGGCGGAGCAGCAGTTTGTGGAGCCAGCAGAACCGATGGAAGTCGAGGAAAATGCAGCACAAATACTTGAAGTACCTATGGAGCCCCAGCGATACGAGGAACAAGATGCCCGGGAACACGATCAGCAACACATAGAACCACGAGGTGTACGACAACGTGTATGTGAACCTTGGCGGGATGAATGTCGGTGTGGGGATGTAGACGGCCAACACTCACAAAGTCGACCACGAGAACGGGTGGCGCATCGAAATGAATATCGACGTCGTGAGGACAGCGGTCGGGGATCACGAAGTCAACGTCGAGAGCGTGGAAACGGATGCAGACGATCACCGGCTGACCGACACGAGCGGAGAGAACCACGGCGACAACGATCACGATCACCACCTCGACGATTAGCACGTGGAGGCCCACCACCAGATGACAACGATAGCTCTGACAATAGCGACAGTGATAGCGATCATGGACGACCGCATGGCAATGACATTGACGGCTCGGACGACAACTCTGAAGGGGAATCCAGCAGCGACTCCAGCAACCACTCTGATGACGATCGCCGGCGACACCCGAAACTACGACAACGGGGACGTCGACATGAACACCAGGAACGACCCAGGGCGCGAGAGCGACGTGGCCGACATGATCGGAATAAGAGACGAGCACACAGACGATCTGAAGAACGAGGTGGTCGACACAAACGACGAGCGAAGAACATTAAAGATTTGGAGTTGCCAAGCTTTACACCGACACCAAGAGCTTCCGTGTCCACGTGGGTGGATCGCATTGATTTAGCACTGAAAGGAGCTCGGGAATCAGGGCGTGGCGAGTGGTCTGATCGTTCGTTGTATTTCATACTTGGTAATAAGCTGATGGAGAGTGCAGCACGTTGGTGGGTTAATATGGATCGGAGATTGCACAGGAAAGATCGTACCTGGACGAAGCTGAAAGTGGCGCTACTGAGACGTTATGGACCACGAGTTGACAAGTCGGCAGCAGAAGCGAGAGTGAACGCCCGATACAGGTTTAAGGATGAGCCTTATGCCGATTTCGCTGCTGGTTTACGAGAAGCTGCGGACAGAAATGAAGTCAGTGAACGTGTGTTCCTTGCCCAATTCTATCGATGCATTGACAGAACATTACGCCAGTTGGTGAAGCAACCACCGAGACCTGTGACGTTGGAAGAAGCAGTGGAGAAAGCGATTGAGATTGATGACCCGATGGACTACGCCGTACCGACAATGTTGGGAGTGAATCAGCCGGCACATCCAGATCCAGCAGTATCGACGATTGCCACTGAAGAGAAACGAATGGTGATTATTCCAGGCGTGGGCACGTTGACGATCCCCATTGAGAAACCGGTTGAGACTGTGGACGAGAATGCAGTGATGAAACAAGTGTCAGACGCAATGGCGGTGTGCAACAATCAACAAGGAGTTTACAACGTACCTGCTGGAGTGTACGAGTTTCCACCTGGAAAATCTTGGAATGGCAGATACTGGGCAGTGAAACAGAAGCCTGAGAAAAAGAAAGCGAAGCCGAAATTCAAACCGGATGCCACCAAGCCGAGGACGAGAAAGCTAGAGAAGCGAGCGATGGTCGACTCTAGCTCAGAAGAAGAAAAGGAAGTAGTTCCCAAGCGACCGAAGACAACTATGACAACGGCGGCGGTAAAACGCGCAGCAGCCGATGAAAGTCACTATGGCACGACCAGAATTGTGGAAGTACGACACCAGACGGCTGGAGAACGAGAACGGCAACCACCTGGACCATGTTTTCACTGCGGACAGGAAGGACATTGGTCATCACAGTGCACATATGAACCTAGATGCTTTGCGTGTCGGAAACGTGGACACTTTGCGAGAGACTGTACCGACGAAGAAGCTAAGAAGCGCAACGATGAGTACCTGCGGAAGCGAGCTGAGGCACTGCAGAAGCCAGCGGGAAACGAAAGCCGGGCGTAGTACGGGGAATACGACGTCCGAATGTGCATGTGACTCCCCGACGGATAGCGAACGGAGACCGATGCAACGTTGATGGAAAACCGGCGTCAGAGCGACCTACGATGATGACGGAACTCCAGACACAAGCGATGGCTCGAGTGAACGCAGTAATTGCTGGAATGAAACGGAACGAAGAAGAACGTGATGATGAACGAGCGGCAATCTACGTGGCAACTGTGCGACCTGGCATGTCAACAGCGAAGCACACGATAACCGAAGTGGATGAAGTTACACTGGAGACGACGAATGATCAGTCAAAGAACAACAATAAGGCCGTGATCCTGCGAGAAACGAACAAACCGAGTCAACGGACCGGTGAATCGGCAACGAAGAAATCTACGAGTGATGAAAGTGACTGTGCCCACGACGAACAAGCGCAGCCGAACAACGCTCAATATGACGGCAACATCAAACAGGTTGAGCCTGCAAGCGTACCAGTGGACGGTCCTGAGTGTGCTGTGGCGCTTGATGACAATACGACCGCACAAACGGCAACAACGGAGCCACAGGAGAACGGAACGCTTGAAACTGGAGAAGGCGTAAAGATCCCTGCACCTGACTCTGACGAGAAGACGGCAGCACGACGACGACTGACTGCCCAGCGACGATTGATGCGGCGTGCAGCACGAAAAGACGCCCGACAGCGACGACAGGCGAAGATACGAGCCGAACGAGGATTGGCAGAGCAAGCAAAGACCGAACAGACTCGCATTGACCTTGGTGTGCGGTTGAGCCGAATCAAAGGAGCGGTTGATGGTCTGCAAGCATTGAGCAAGCGGCGAGAGCGACGTAAAGTTGAACCGGAAGCAAATGAAGGTGAAGATCGTTCGAAACCAGTGCCAGTGAAGTTGGTGAAGCATATACGAGAAGATGCTGAACGATCGTCTACAAGTGATAATGGTAACGAGACAACGGTGAGCTCTGAAGACGGTTTACCTACGGCGAAGGTGTTAGTGAACAATATTTGGCACGGAATCAAACTGGACAGTTGTGCGCGCTACACAATTGCTGGAACTGACTGGATGAAACATGGTGATCGAATGGAAGGAGACGCGCCTATCGACTATGTTGAGGGAATAGGTGGCTTCTTGTTGGACGTGGTTGGCATGTGGAGGTTCCAGTTCAAGACTGTGTTTGGTGAGACAGTATATGCGGACGCATGCATTGTGGATGGCTGTACGAGTGACTTTCTGTTGGGCGTTGACTTTCTACGACAACACGGCGCTACCATGGACTTTGAACGGAACGAGTTGAGCTATCGAGACGATGATCGAAAGGTGATCATACCGTTTCACACTACGGAGGGAGCTAAGAACGAAGCGAACGGTGCTCGAGTTGCAGCAGTGAGGATGACTAAACGGACGCAATTGCAGGGCAGTACAGTGACTTCGGTGGAAGTAGCTGTAGCAGCTCCTGATGGTGAAGTTGGCATATTTGTACCGAGTAGACGAACGGGTGCTGTGATGTTGAGCGCCACGGTGACGACGGTGCGGAACGGCAAAGCGTGGGTGCCAATGGTGAACTCAGCGAACGGAAGAGTGAAGCTACCATCGAAGAAAGATCTCGGCACATGGATACCTCTGGATGAAGACGTTGAGATACTAGAGATGAATGGTGCGTTGCAGCGAGATCGACTAAAGCAGTGGATGAACGAGATTGGTGACGGTAAGCCGCTGGACAACGAGAGTGAAGTGGTGACTGGAGTGCAGGACGCAGAGAGTCGAGAGCTGATCTTGAAGCTATTGCGAGCTTATCCTGAGCTATTGACGAACAAAGATGACTGTCCCCCTGCAACAGCACTACCTGTTGAGCATCATATTGATACCGGTGACGCGGCACCGATCATGATGAAGAGAAGACGTCAAGCTCAAACGGAAGATGCCATTATTGAAGAAAACGTGAAGAAGATGTTAGCTGCGGGCGTGATCGAAGAAGGCAACGGAGCGTGGGGGTTTCCTGTGGTCCTAGTACGAAAAAAGGATGGCGAAATACGGTTCTGTGTAGACTACAGAGCACTGAACAAGATCACTCGGAAAGATGTATATCCGCTACCACGAATCGATGAAACCTTGGAATCTTTGGGTGGTTCACTGTTGTTCACTACTCTTGATTTGAAAGCGGGTTATTGGCAAATTCTGATGGCGCTAGATGACAAAGCGAAGACGGCCTTTACTACGAAGCAAGGATTGTACCAGTTCACGAGAATGCCATTCGGACTGATGAACGCACCATCGACATTTCAACGCATGATGAACAGTGTATTACGTGGATTAACCTGGACTACGTGCTTAGTCTACCTAGACGACATAGTGATCTACACTAGAGGTGGAATCGAACGACACATTTTGGAGTTGGCGTGTGTGCTGGAACGGTTGTCCAGTGCTGGTCTGACATTGAAGCTGAAGAAATGCGTGTTCGCAACGGAGACAATGGAGTATCTCGGGCATGAACTTAGTAAGGAAGGTGTGCGGCCACTGGATCGACTGGTGAACGCTGTACGTGAATTCCCGAAGCCGACGGACGCTACGGAAGTGAAGCGGTTTGTGCACTTGGCTGGATACTACCGAAAATTCGTGAAGGGGTTCGGATCAATGATGGAGCCACTAACGAAGCTGTTGAGGAAGAATGTGCATTGGGATTGGGGGCCAGCGCAAGACGCTGCATTCGACGAGGTGAAACGAGTGCTCACTACGAAACCGGTGTTACGCTACCCTGACTTCCGACTTCCTTTTCGACTATTTACTGATGCGAGTACGATAGGCTTGGGTGCGAGTCTAATGCAGGATGATGGTGATGGTTGGAGGCCTGTGGCGTACGCGAGCAAAGTTAACAACGAAGCTGAAACCAAGTACGGTATAACGGAGTTAGAATGTCTGGCAGTGGTGTGGGCGATAAAATTGTTTCGACCTTACCTGTATGGACGGAGATTCGTGATAGTCACTGATCACGCTGCATTGAAGTGGTTGATGACGAGCACAAATTTGACTGGCAAATTGCACCGTTGGGCGTTGACGCTGCAGGAGTACGACTTTGACGTGGAATACAGACCTGGGAACACAAACGTGGTTGCTGATGCGCTTTCGAGAGCACCATTGGTGTATGCGGTGAGAGCAGCGGCTGGCCGGAGGCGAAATAAAAGAAGAAGGACCCCGAGGTTGAGTGTTGTGTCTATTACGGCTACGGCTGGCGGAACTGTGGCGGATGACGGCGAGGACCATGGTGACACGCCACGAGGACGAGACTCAGAAAGGAACTTGGGCGATGGTGATCCTGTCGACGAACGAGCGCCTACCATACTAGCGGAAGAACGAGCTGCAATGCATGGCGAGAACGATGTCAATGGTGCACAGCAAACGACACTTAGTAATTATTGTAACGTACGAGACGCTGTACACGAGGAACTTGGTGGAGTCGATGGTTCGAATCTGGAGAAGGCGTGCAGAGCGACGGAGGTGCAAGCGAGTGCGACGACATGTGCGCCTGTTGCTAAGCGGAATACAAGTGCAGTACGACAACCTAATTCTACGAGTCGTGATCGACGGACGGCTAGTGGACGACACAAAACGAATACGATGGGCGCTAGACGGCGAGACACTACTACGGCAAAGACACTGACGAAGAAGAGACCTTTGCCACGAGGTGAAGCGCTAAAACGAACGCCAAGTGAGTCGCTGGAGGTGCAGTTGGCGTACGATGACAATACCGATGACGACGCCGATTACGAGCCTGAACGACGAACCATGAGTGCAGTGAACAAGCAGAAACCCGCGAACGAAATAAACAACCTCAGACAACCAGCGGAACAGACGCGAAACACGGAGGAACGAGCTGTGGACGGCCACGAGCTGATAAGAGGACCGAACGACGCGCAGCACCGAGTATCGATGTCACAGAGCCAGCGACACCAGCTTTCCGAACGCAGTGCGAAAGAACGACGGCAGCGAAGAGAACATGGCGACACGTTGCAACTGACAGACGACGAGATCATGGATGCGCAAATGAAGAGCAAAATGGTGCAAAAATTGATCAAGGAGGGCGAGTACAGGAACATGTATGTCACGACGAGCTACGGGTTGGCTGTGATTGAAACTCCGGACGGAATGCGTGTGATTTTACCACCCGCACTGTGGGCGTTGGCGTTTAAAGAGTGCCATGATTCGATTTGGGCTGGACATCTACGAACGACACATACACAAGCGCGAGTTTCACAGATTTATTGGTGGCCGAACCTAGCGAGAGAAGTACGACGTTGGGTGCGTGGATGCCAAGATTGTGGAAGTCGTAAAGCGAGACCGCGTGATGTGATACCGCCACTAAGAAGTTTGAGGGGTGGAAATGTTGGAGATCGTTGGGCGTTAGATGTGGCGGGACCGCTACCTGTTGGAGATAACGGACAACGATATGTGATCGCAGCATTAGAGTACGTGACGCGATACGCAGTGGCAACTACGGTGGAGACGCACGAAGCTAAGAATGTGGCAGCTTTCCTAATGAAGAACATCGTGTTGAAGTTCGGACCGTTTCGTGAATTGCTGACGGATGGAGCACCGGAGTTAACTGGCAAAGTGATCGACGAGTTGATGTACTTGTTACAGGCACAACAGAAGAATCCTGTACCATATCGACCACAAATGATCGGATTAGTTGAACGATTCCATCGTACGTGGAAAGACTGTGTAGCAATATACATGAGCGACGAGAAGCAGTGTGATTGGGACAATTGGGTGGACTTCGCAGTGTATTCCTACAATTCAGGGAAACATTCGACAGTTGCACTATCTCCTAATGAACTCATGATGGGACGTAAGCTACGGACGCCGAACGAGTTACTTCGAGCTACGCATGTGACCGAAGCTGGAGAATTGACTGAGTACCATCAAAAACTAGTGGCGACACTAAAGGACAGTGTTGAATGTGCGGAAGAAGCTCGAGAACGAGAACAGAAGCGACAAGCAAAATACTACAATCAAAGAACGAGAAAACGGCAGACCTTTGTTAGTGGTGACAAAGTCTGGATGTATCGACCTCCACGAGGAGCTAAGGCTTCGAAGCTTGTGCATAATTGGATTGGACCGTTGAGGGTGTTGGAACCGGCGGGTTTCGATAATTTCTTGCTGCAAAGAGAAGATCAGTACGACGTGGGCGAGCTGATAATAGCACATGTGTCATTTTTGGTGGCATATCACTACCCTGTGGAATATTTGCAGAAAGCAGCGGACGACATCTTGGACGAGCTGGTTGATGAAGGCACGGTCGAACGGACGTCAGATGAAGAAACGACAGGAGAAATTGTGGGAGCAGCGACGGCTCCAGTTAACGCAGCAACGGCGAGAAGACCTGCAAAACGAATACAACGAGCAACTCCGAGTGTGAACGAATGTGAACAGCAATGTAGATCGATGGTGGAATTGCGACGTAGAAGACGGAGAAATGCTGCAGGTCAATACGTCTTGGAGGTGGAATTGCAACCACTACGCGACGCAAGAGAGCGACGCACGAACGAACCCGACGATGCCGACGATGGACGAATGTGGGTATCACTGCGAGAGTATGAGCAGCTCTTTCAGGCCGGCAGAGTCGTGGAAGACTCTGAGGTTGGAGAAGGCGTGTAATAGGACAAGCCTATTGAGGGACGAGTCGTTGGCGGTTAATGGCGTGCGGCGTGATGTGGATGCTGGACATGCGAGCCAAGGGCTCGATGAGGAAGATCGCCATGCGAACGACGTTGAAGTGCAAGGAATCCACGAAGTGAAGCGATCTTGGAACAACTGCGACTCAGTAGAGCAGCTGGCTCATGGGTCTGCAGGACGCTGGAGCAGCGATGGAAGAGCAAAGCGGACGGCTGCGACGGCTGGACGGAGACTTTCACTTCCAAACTTGCCAAGTGGGGCACAAGCAACGAACAACTTCGACGGACGGAGTGCAAGTGAGACTCTGGACGGCGACTGAGAGAAACGAACAACTTCGACGGACGGAGCGCAAGTGAGACTCTGGACGGCGACTGAGAGACCACAGCTGAAGCTTTGGGCGGTGCTAGACGGGTGAGTGACTGACGACGGGCCACCGGGAACGGGTCATTAGTCAAGTATCCTCGACGTTTAGGACGGGATCCAAGGCAATTGGTTGGACGGACGAGTGGTTGAGACGAAGAGTAGAGAACGAAGTGGGTTCTTTATCTTTGCATTGATTATGTTAAATACAAATAGGGACGGAGACGTTCCGGCGCAGGTGAGCTGGGCCCGACGAGTGTTGTTGACGTTGAAGTTGTGCACGATATACAAGAACCCGGCGAGACCACACAGCGCAGTACTGGACGCCACTTGATCTGCAAGACAGTGAAGCAGATTAAGACCTTGGTATCGTCACACCATTTTGCATGCATACTTTTGTAACACTGAGGTAAATCGTTAACGGCAGAATTACAACAACGATTTACGCTTATTATTGTTTGTCGAAATCTATCTGTCACTAAATCGTTCTTCCGCTGTATCCAACCGGGATAGTACAACATCAGGAGCTTTTCCCCATTCGAGAATTTGCTGGGGAAAGATGACATTGTTAAACTGCGCGATCATCGGAGACGGGAGTGTGATCTCAGTTCCCATTCAAATGTGGATGACGGTTGCTTTCCTGAAAGAAGAGATCAAGAAGAACAAGGCCGATACGATCACGTGCGATGTGAAGAACCTGCAGCTCTTCCTGGCAAAGAAGGGCGGCGCATGGCTAGATGAGGCGGAAGCGAAAACTGTGACCCCAACCGAGGCTGAAACGCAGTTCGTGGAGATGAATCCTATGCTGTGGCTCAAAAACAAGAACCACTTTGGAGCGAACTTTGAACCGGACGAGAGTCAAGTCCACATATTGGTGGTAGTCCCGGAGATGCCACCAGGAAAAAGCAGAAAGTGGGTGATGAATTACCCTTTTGGCAGGGAGAATTGAACACAATCTGCGAGTTTGGGCAGGGATTGAACCGTGATACTGATCTGGCCACTGGAGAACTATTGCAAACATCACAGGAAGTTTTGGGTGTAAATGTGCGCAAAGGTGTGTACATCCGACAAGAGTATTGGGATGTTTACGAGATTCTAAAGGAGAATCTGCAGTCCAGTGACGAGATCAACAGAGTTCTTGTGGTTGGCAGTCCTGGCATTGGGAAGTCTGTGTTTGGGGTGTTTTTGCTGCTTTTGTTCATTTCAGAGCACAAAAATGTGGCCTACAGATCTTTTGGTAGTGATGCGAAGCTGAACTATTTCACTTGGAACGATGTTGAGAACCAGTACGAGACATCGTTGAATGCCGTTCTTGGAAATCGGTATGAAGGGCTGTTCGACGGCAACAAGGCTAGTGGAGCATGGAAAGATACTATCTTTGAGCATTCCTATCTGTTTGCCGATCCTCAGACTGAAAATTACAACGAATTCGTCCAGGAACGGTGTATCAAGATCTACATGAATCCATGGTCGAAGACTGAGTGTCAAGCGTATTGGGACGCAGTGGAGTTGGAGGACGAAATGGAGTGGTATCACCGGTACAATCTCGTTGGAGGCAAGCCGCGATTTGTGTTTTCGGCTTATCCAACCTTCGAGTCGTTGGTAGATGAGGTGAAGAGTGTCATTCCCACAGAGGATGAGCAATTGAAGAGTATGGTGAGAGGTGGAGGGGAGATGAAGCATATTCTGTTCGAGATATATCGCGATGTGAGTAACCCTAGCCTGTATTTTGTGGAACTTGCATCGGGGGTTATCCAGAATATGGTCCTGACCATGAATTCCAAGTATATTCGTTTCCAGCAGATGATGAAAACAATCCGAGATCGGCGAATTGCGAGGGAGAACAAAGGGCGGATCGAGGCAGAGAACAACGACTAAGAGCTAGGTGAGCTTAGCAGAGTGGATGGTAGTACATTTTGCTCTTCTTTTAAGGTTTCCAATGTTTGATGTTGAGATGGATAAATCAAAAAAATATGCACTCGTACAGATTGATGCTCAACGTGAGAACGAAGATCTTAGTATTTCACCATTTTTTCCAGAGCTTTTGTAGGAAGCGAACTGAGGTCAAATCCTGTCAAATTGGGGGTTCCCGCTTACAATTTCCTGAAAAGTATGGTGTCGAAATCTGCCACTCACTTCAACTTCAGGGGAAATGCTCCCGATATGTTCCTAGACTTGCATGAAGGAGCAGTTCTGGGGAGGAGGACCTTACGGCGGAATGGGCTGGGGTGGAGGTTGGGGCGGAATAGGTTGGGGCGGAGGCTGGGGCGGTTGGAACCGTTGCTGTGGCCTCGGTGGAGGTTGGGGCTGGTAAATTAGCCAAGTGATTCCATGACGAACACCCTACTAGGGTGTACTCGTCCAGACATTTAAGTCGCGAGCCTTGATGCCTTTCGTCTTGAGCTCGATAATGATGAATGAATGTTCAACTCTCTGAAAAACTTTGCTTGTTTCTCTTCAGAATGCAGCTTGAATGCTCGTTAGTCGACTTTGCAATACACGGTGGGCTTCTTCACCTAAGGGGTCAAAGTCCTCGTGTACTACCGATACAGTAGTACGCACAACAACAACTGATCAAATTCGTTCGCAAATCATATATTTATAAAAAGATACAGGTCTTTAACTGCTGGAAACCCCACCCGCTTCATTCCGGTTCCGGCCACGCATTAATTAGACTTGAGCATAAATGAGCTACAACAACCGGCGTGGAGGAGGCTTTGGCGGACGCAGTCGCGGACGTGGCAACCGCGGCGGACGGGGAGGATATGGCGGTGGACGTGGAGGCTTCGGCAACGGTTCGTCTGTTGGTGGGGAAGTCTGCAAGCGCTTCATGGACGGGGGAAAATGCGAGTTTGAGCAGACGTCAGGAGGTCGACCATGTCGCTTCCCGCACTTTGTCAAGACAATTGGAGAGACCCGTGGACATAATGGAGCTATTAAGGACGTGGTCATGTGGGCGGAGCGTCAGCAGCTCTTTACCTGCGCTGCGGACGCCAGTATCAAGCTCTGGGACTGCGCCACTTGGCAGGAGATCACGACGATCAGTGTACAGGACGCGCTGCCTCCATCTCCAGCCAATGGCAATGGCAACAGAGGAGGAAATAGAGACAAGACACCACATACAGAAGGTGTTGTAGCCCTTGTGCTCTGTGGACCGTTCCTCTTTGCAGGCTTTGAAGGTCGCTTCCCTCCAAACCCTAAAGTGTCCGTGGGTATGGTGAGAGGATGGAACTTGGAGAACGCACAGGCGCCACCTTTCGAGTTTGCAGCTTCTGAGCTCATGCCTTTCGCACACACGATGAACGTACAGGCTTTGGCTGTTGCCACCGATTCGACCGGCAACGCCACGCTCTTCAGTGGAAGTGCGGACGGATCGATCAGGTACTGGCAGATGGACACCACTACCAACCAGTTCAAGTGCCGTGGAGTGATGGAGGGACATGTACGTGGAGTTACGAGGCTCAAGACGTTCGCAGTGGGTGGGGCTCCCATCTTGGCATCGGCCAGTGTGGACTCGACCATTCGGCTCTGGGATTTGGCTACGTACCAGTGCGTGAAGGTGCTCTCCGCAGAGGAAAACGGCCACACAGACGCTGTCATGGACCTCGAGTTCTGGGTGAACGGCAACGAGACATTCCTCATTAGCGGCGGTTTGGATTGCGAGATCATCGTGTGGGGTCTCACACCCCCGTTCCAACAGCTTTTCAAGGAAACGCAGGACTCGCAGGTCACAGCGCTCTGCGGCACACAAGACGCGGCACAAGCTCCGATTCTTCTCATTGGCATGGCTGTAAGTTGGGTTGTTGGTTTAGTTATTGATATGCTGTTGACACTCATTTGATATTCTCATTCGTGTTGCAGGACGGCTCGATCGCAGTCAAGGAGCTTCCGTCCTTCGCGTATAAGACGACGATGGGCGCCATGAACCAGGGACACCAGGACGCTGTGCGACGTATCACCACTGGGCCAAGCAACACCTTCTTCTCCACTGGAAACGACCGGAAGATGATTGCGTGGCAGATCACAGGCGATGCGGCTTCTATCCAGTCCAAGTAAACGCCCTCGTTTTACCCCACCAGCGCCGCTGTACAGCCCATAATACTCCAAGAGGACAAGGCCGATGCTGGGTGCACATGAAGCGCTAGACGACAGGGCGGCAAGAGAGTCTGATATCGTGGACTTTGGAAATCTGGGGATTCTCCCTCAACAAGCCAACGTAAGAGCAGCAGCAATAGCACTAAAACATGGTGAACAGCTTGCGTTGAGGGCGAAAGTCCGCACGCTCTCCAAAAGATAATCTAGTCTTAAAAGTAGGTTAGTTCTGGAGAAAGCTGCGCAGCTGCGATGCGTGGCGGCCTTGCGCTAGATGGTGCAGTGGATGTCGTAGCTTTATAGCAGCCTGAGGACTACGGTTCCGAACAGCAAACTGCAGCAGTGAATCCTCTTTACACGTTGGTGGTCTGCTCTTGGCTGTCGTCTTTTCGCTGAAGGTCTACGCCTGCAACTCCATGCGCTGCTGGGCTCAAACGTGTCTTGTCGTCCTCGTGGTTAGGCATCGTCAACAGAATCTGTTGAGCCACCAAACTTCCAGCAGACCGCTGTACTTGTTGGTGGTCAACAAATCCTTCGGTACCTGTGAATTGGTGAACAGTAGTCGGACTGGGCACAGTAACTCCATCGACAATGCCAAGCTCCTTACGCACACGCTGGAGCCAAGTTGCCGCTTTTTGATACGAACGGTTAAGCCCGTAAGCCTCCTCGAAGCATGTAGCAGCCAACTCCAGTTGCTTCTTGCTGTAATGACAGAGCCCCATGTTGTGGCTTGTGACGTGGTGCTTGCCCATTTCCTGTGCAGATAACGTATAGTAGGCCAGTGCACTGTCGTACTCGTGCAAGCCGTAATAAAGACGACCAATTTCAAAGGCAACATCCTTCTCCTTGTCTAGCGCGTAGTAGTTCTTCCAAACCAATGGGATTCCATACATCACGTCCTGTTTGAGTTTGGCTGCGGCTGTGGGGGACTGATCCAAAAGCACATCGCGGAATTTGTAAAACACGTCCGGATCCCAGCCACTTAACTTCATCAGCGCTAGAACAGCCTTGAGCGAAGGAGCCTTTGCATCTTCCTTTGTAGATTTCTGCATCACGAAGAAGTCATTAGGCCCAAACGACACAATCTCGTCCTCAAAAGCAGTCATCAGATGCGGGAACTGAAGGCTGCGCTTTCCACACGTTCTGTCCAGGCTGTCACCATACAACTCCGTCATCATTGAGCTCGGTGCTTCGCTATCGCCACGCGCGTTTGCTGGAAGAACGAAAGCAGATACCTTGAGACTGGCTTCTTCCTGTGGACTATGCAACGCAAACCCGCCGCGACTTGCAAAGTACACACCAATAGCGTGGTAATTGACCATAACGGAGAAGCTGCCATGTACTGCGATATGCGGGTCACTGACGCCCCGGAAGTGATCCGGATTATTATTGCCCTTGTCACCTGACAGGGCAACAAGTCCATTCTTCGACAGTGCTGCAAGTCGCTCAATTGCTGTGATTGCTCCGATGGGTACAAGAAGTGTAGCCCCCGAAGACGCAGGATCAAAGTACTCGTGATACCACTTCAGGATATTGTTGCGGTGAGGTGCAGCCTCTCCATAGTACATCTCGTCAATCTGCTCGTATTTGAAGATGTTGCTTAAGCGCTTGATGATCTCAGGGTCAAGTGGGTCAGGTTCCTCAGCTCGCTTCGAGCCGACACTTACGAGTCCTTCCTTCAGTACGCCGCCGTCCACTTGGAACAGGTCGTGGTACAGCGTATCGAAGAGGTAGTTTGCAATCAAACACAGAGGATTAACCAGATCACCAGGACGGATCACTTGACCGGACGAGTACAGTCGCAGTTCTGTGTCGGTAGTGGCGTCAAAGATGGCAAAGTCTACAATCCCACGCTTAACGAACGGCGCTAAAGCCGGATGCGTCTTCCAGAAGTTGAAGTTCTGCTCTGTGAAGTCCGTCATGATGTAGCGGATGTTATTCAAAGGGAAGTCCAGCACACTCTGTTATATGAAAAGAAAAAAAACATTAGCAGCTTGTACAGCAGCCACCAACTCTTACCCAATTGCCCACCTCCATTTGTGCGAGTGCTTTTAAGAAGTAGAAGCTGAATTTCCCTGACCCAGCACCTAATTCGACAATGTAGAAAGGCTGCGAGGGGTCCACAGGTGACGCAGAGGCTGGTTTCACTGCGTCTCGGAAATACGCGCGTAGTACGTTGCTGTATCTCTTGGCAATGAACGTATTGGACGTAATAAAGTGCGGTACGATGCCTTGAGCCCAGGATTCGACGCCCTGGCGGTCGTAGAACGACATCATCAGTTTCCAGAGGTGACAGCGTGCAAAGGGCGTGAAAGTCTCCAGCTCACAGCGTGGCATCGTCTGCATCTCCAGCTCTCGCACCTCGTCAGTCTTGGTAACGGGAGTAGAAGGAGCAGGTGGCGGCGTCTCTCCGTCGCTGCTGTCGCTGGTTACGGGCGTGGGCGACTTGGTTACGCGTACCCCCACGACGTCAGGGACAGTGTGGGAGCCTGGTCGCACAGCCTCAGGGCTCAGCGGGTGCGCGTCCACGGGCAAAGGCATCGGGGGACGAAGGAGGCGGCGGAATGCGGAATGCGTTCGCGTCTGGCTAGGGGCGGTGGTTTCGAAATTGAACCTGTGAGAGCGGAAGATGAATGGACCTGTGATAACGGATAGAATGAAAGTCAAGTGTTTATTGTATCAATTGTTTGTTACGATGGAAAAGAGTCTGTATTATTATACTACTGAAATATGTAATAAGGGATACCTTATTGTATATTGGAGGGAGTAACGGATGTAGCTTCAGCTTCACCTAACTAGATCACAGCTAGACGATAGTTATCTTGCAGGTGATTGACAAAGACAGACAAGTGGTAGTTAGTAGCAGTCCGAGCGAATGAATGTCGTTCGACTGAATGGTGACACAAGTACAAAAGATCTTCAGTCGAATGAAGCATACCTGATATTAAATACCGCTACAAGTACAAGTGTAGAATGGCAGACCCTGCCTTCGTATCCCACGATTGTCAAGTCAACATGGTTCAGCCCTCCCTCCATCCTCCCAACAAGTCATGCATTTTTCATTTGGATGCCACCTGGGACTCACCACCGACCAAGTATTCGCCTTAGTGGGACCTGCCACTGGCAGGCTACCAGTAAACTCCTAATACGAGAATCAGATATTGTAAGCGTCAGCTCAGTGCAGTCAGCTACTTAAGTATGGGCCGATGACGACAAGGCAGTTTGCTCAGACATGGTGCAGCATGTACGTGGCAGTTTACACAAAGATCTGTCCAAGTTGAAGTGTCGACCAGCGAGAGATACCTCTAGAACCTGTGTAAATCAATATTTTATTAATTTATGATACCTGGTACTGTCATGATCGCTGCAACGGTCGTGAGGGTGGTGAGGGGCTCCGGTTGTGGGCTACCGTTGCTGCCGGTGTTGTGTTGCTGCCCGTGTAGAGCAGCAGGACGGCCAAACCTGACTATTGTTTGCTGCACGTTTTCAAATTCACGTTGTTGCACTAAATTTTGCCTCAAGACTTCGCTGTGTGGACGCTGCAACAGGGAAAGCTACGAAGGAACTGGTACCTAGTATCCACACACAACAGAAGCTGTCAACTTCATCATGCACGAGGCGAGCGAACGGGAAGTGGAAGTCTCAAAATCCATTGAAGTTTGAAGACGACAATAAACCAGCACCACCAGTACAGGTACTTCGCAACCACAGCTCTGGTACGACGCAAGTCCTGCTCACTGTTGATTTAAGTCTCGTAATTCTATCAAACTATAGTAGATTCGTCAACCAAGTATGCACCAGTAGAGGACGATGGAAAGATTCTGCTTTTCAGTGGTGTCTTGTGCGTCGGTCAGCAATGGTGTAGCAATCCCGTTTGAATGAGCTGTCAAAGTTTCTGACAATGGAGGGGGGGGGGGGGGTAGGGGGGGCAATCATTCGGCGCAAAGACATGCGTGGGTTACACTGCAGTGTACCCCCGCATCAGTACTGGAGCTTATCATGTTCACCCAGCCGGCGCTCGTTTCCAGCGCCTTCGCGGGCTTCTCGGACGAGCTCATCGCGTACTTCACACTGTTCTGCGAGCCTGCGGAGCTGGTGCGTCTATCGGAAGTGAATTCCGGTGCGTTATACCCCAGTGTTGTGATTTCTGTAGCCTTTTTAACCTCCTTCTTGCAGTTTTCTATGTGTTTTGTCAAGAGGACCCGCTCTGGATGGGCCAGTGTCTGCGTCTACACAATGGGGACTTCTCCTTCCACCACAACTGGAAGCTCACGACTTTTTACCCGCGAAACCCGCGGCCATTGGAGCTGGAAAAGAGTTTCCGGCCTATCGCAGTTCGAGGTTTTGGCTCGGACTTTCTGTATCGACGCTGGTGTCGCTGTCACATGGAGCTGGGAGACACCTACGTGCTGCCTAGTGAGGAGCAGGATCCTACGATCCGGAGGCTGCAGAAGATCGACATCCAGGACCTCACTTTCAAGGATTTTTACGAGTGTGTAGCCATGAGACTTTCTGTACCTCTGTTGTTAGCAGGCTACTGACTGTGGTTATCACTGCTAGGCAATACTCGAGGGTACCATTCATCATTAAGAACGCTATTGGCAACTGGAAGGCGTCGACGGAGGTAGAGGATGACTTTCGCCTGTGTTAATTAGATGACTGTTTGGCTGACTGGTGCTGTTTCTGCTGTGTAGTGGACGGTGGAAAAGCTGATTGAAAAGTTCCCGAGCGATGTAAAGCACCGCATCACGCACAACTTGGACGTCATGTCCAGCAGTCCGACGATGGAAATGAGTTTCGCCGATTTCTTCCACTATGCAACGAATCAGCACGACGAGACCCCGTTGTACATTTTCGATGCTCGCTTTGGAGAGAAAATGCCTGCAATGTTGGAGGACTACGCTGTTAACGACTTGAAGGTGTTCAAGGAAGACTTTCTGAGTGTGATTGTTAGTCCAGAGGAGAAAGAAGGGAAGGAGGAGTCGAAGAAGGCTGTGAAACTGGAGGCTGGAGGCAAAAAGGTGCGGAAGGACAAGAAGAAAAAGCACTCGCCCGGATCGAGTCGCCCGGACTTCCGTTGGATCGTCATTGGACCTCAGCGTACCGGTGCGCCGTGGCACCAGGATCCTGCCCGGACGTCCGCCTGGAACTCGCTCGTCAAGGGGCGAAAGCGGTGGGCAATTTATCCACCAGACTCGCCACCACCGGGTGTAAATGTGGGAAAAAATGGCGAGCGTGGCAGTGGCTTGGATATGCCGTCACTCATGTGGTATCTGCACGTGTATCCGACGCTCACACCTGACCAGAAGCCACTGGAAATAATCCAAGAAGAAGGCGAGACGATTTACGTTCCGAACGGCTGGTGGCACCTCGTACTGAATTTGGACCTCACAATTGCCGTCACTCAGAACTTCGTGGATTCACACAACGCTGTCATGTTCATGAAGGACTTGCTTAACGACGGCCAAGATGAAGCGCTGGAGATGTTCCAGTATACACTCCGCACTACGCGACCGGAAACGTTCGACATCTTCCGTCTGATTCAGATCCCACGAGCGAATGGGTATTTGAGCGAAGAATTATTCCAGCAAACCTTCCGCGTGTTGGAATACTGGAAGCCTCAAGTGAAGAAAGTTCTTAAACGCCACAAAGTGCTGACCCCCTTGCCAAACAGCGCGGAAATCGCTAAGAATGCCAAGTACCCGAAGATGAAGAACCTCACGTCGCGTGTAAACCCTACTTTTGCGGTTGGAAAGCGCCTACTGGTCAAGTTTTTCAGCCAGTTCAACGAAAACTGGGGCGAGTTTGACTTCGAAGCGTACATGGCCCCGAACTACGACTCGATGGATACGGGTCTTGCATCTTCATCAAAACGTCGCAAACAAAACGTCTTGCAGCCGTATGAGCTGAAGAATGCCATGTCCTTGCGATACGCCATGGAGGATTGTTTTCGTATTGAGAGGGCTGTTTACCAGATGATTGAGAAAGCTGCTAACTCCAGTGCAGCGCAGAAGACTCTGCAAGAGATGGTTCCTCGATTGTATCATTCTGGACACCTTCTCTATGTGGACGAAGCGGATGATGAAGATGGAGAAGGACCGATGTGGCGATGGCCTTATGTTATCATCGAATACAAGAGCGGTGGAGTTGGTCTTGACTTGATCACGAAGAAGGGAGGCGCTACCTTGAAGAGCTGGAAGGGTGTGGCTAGGTGGATCAGCCAGGATTTCTTGCCAAAACTGCATTCCGTTCCAATTGACGTCCAGTTTCAAGGAGTATACGGCCACAGCAAGGCTGAGTGGGATTGGTATTCGCACTACCTGCTTCGCCAGAGAAAGCGTGCTGTATCATGTAAGTTGAAGGGGGCTTTGTCGTGTTTAAAACGAGATGTTGATAACTTATTGTCTTTGTGTTGTTTGTAGTCCATCTAATGGAGAGTGACCTGCCTACACATTTGATGAACCTCCTCGAGAGATTCCTCCCCGCTGCAAACCATGACGCTATTGTTTCGGAGCTCCTTCCTGTGAAACCCTCTCAAATGAAGCCTGTGCTGCTTCACGGCGACTTGACTGACGAGAACATCCTTGGGTCTGTAGTGGATGCAGCCCCAGACAACGTGGTGATGTCAAGCGTAGACAATGAGCCTCAGACCTCCGGTTTGGCGTCTTTCCTGCGGTCGATTGGATGCGAAAAGTATATTTCGCTGCTCGTAGAGCAGGAAGAGCTGACGGTTGAGTCGTTGGGTCTTCTGAATGAAGCTCTCCTGAAGGATCTGGGCATCCCGTTAGGACCCCGTCTCTCAATCTTGAAGGGGAAACAGCCCACTGCTCGCATCGTTGATAGTGAAGACGATGGAAGTGACGGTCGTGTTGGCCCTGAGGAGGCCTGGGAAACCAGCAGCAGTAGCAGTGAAAGCTCCGACGAGGAAGAAGAGGGTGACTTCACGACGTCAGCAGGACTTGCAGCTATTGAGGCGAAACGCAGGGAGAGGTTTGTTGGACCACATGAATGGGTTCCAACGTCCGTCATCGACTTTGCAGATGCCAAAACCGGCGACCCGTTGTATGACCTCGTCGCTGTCTTCTTCGCTGCGTTGGTAAGTGCCTTGCATTACTGTTGACTGTTTTTGTGTTCTGTTCATTGACAGTTGTAAAATTCCGTCTACAGCACTGCGATCTCGACCTCTGGAAGGAAACGCTGGCGTCCGAGTACTGGCAGGAGTATATCCAGCGTGAGAAGGCCAACAGCTCACCACAACGACGTTGTCTTCGGGAGCGTTTCCTGCAGCTTGTGTTGCTGCACCCTAGCCGCTCCATTAAAGGTCTGTTCCACTACTTCCCGCACGCATCGAAAATTGCCACCTGGGAGGACCTTGCGCGTAGCATTTTCAGCGACGTGTTCTAGGCAAGTTGCAAGGTTTTGTTTGTCCCTGAGGTGGTTGAACTAACGAATACAGCTTCAACCTGTAACTCGAGATTGTGGTGGCTAAAGGAGCGGCACTAAGCTATGATAGACAACAAGCTAGTGTCGACTCATTCCATCAACGTTGTTTGTCGTCGTCCTGCAGTCGAAGGCTCAATTTGGAAGCACAACAGCAGCACCAAAGACATAATGATAAAGTGCTACATGTATGCAATTTGACGGGGATGTCGCCTTCTAACGATCTAATACGTCGGCTGCACTTCCTTCACCTCCTCCAGCAGCTTGTCGTACACGTCCTGCGCGTTAAAGCCAGCCTTGTTGGGGGTGATCAATATGCAGCTCGTGGGTCGCTTGGACAGCGCCGACGCACCCAGGTCCACCTGAAAATGCAGCAGAAGAATTATAAGTATAAAGTTGTAGAAAAAAATAATATAAAAACAGTACAGTACCTTGGACGGAGTGAAGATGTAAGGGATGTCGTTCTCCTCACAAAGCACAGGGATGTGCGAGATGACGTCGACCGGCGAAATGTCTCCAGCAATGATGCACACGCCCTTCTCTCCCTTGCGGATGCCCTTGACCACTTCCTTGACTCCGCGCTTGATGCCCTTTACCTTGGTGGCCTTCTTGACGACCTTGTAAGCATGCTTGGTCTGCTTCTTAGTGGCTAGTGGCTTGGCAATCACCGACACGTGCTTCACGCGCTCCTCGTAGTTGCTGCTCTTCTTGCTGCCTTCCGTGTCGCTCATCGTCTCCAAAGGTTAAAGGTTACAGGTTGGTGGTCAAGTAAATTGCTGGGGTGTATAATATCGGAGCTGTTTCGTCGGAACCAATCGTCGTGGATGTTGCTCCAACTTGGTGCGACCTTCGCTACACATTTTATAAACTTTTATTAACCAATCACAAATGCTTATTGTGTCAGCAATTCATGACCGCTGAAGTGTAGGGGGGCAGAACCCACGGAACTGAGAGCAACAGCAATGGGCTTCACGGGCATCACAGTCGGCACCCTCCTGGGCCTCTCCACCAAACTCGGCAGCAACGTGCTGAGGAAAGTCCCGTACATGCGCGGTACGTCAACCTCCTCTGCGTAATATTATAGTATTCCAATAGATACTGTCTGTGTCATAGCGAATATTGCAATTAAACTCAACGCTTGACTTGACTATCTCTAGTAGTTGTGATGTTCGACTGACTTCCATGTTGTTATTCATGCGCAGAGCCTTGGGAGCACGTGCTGTTCATGGGCGTGGGTGCTGGTCTAGGCAACTACGTGCAGAAGAAGTACCACCGGGACCTGGAAGAAGTGGAGGAGCTGCGACAGTACCTGGAGCGCCGTCCGGACGTCAACAAGAAGATGTAAGGTGTAAGGCAGCAATAAGTTGACCAAAGCAAAGCACAGATAAGAGGTTGGTTCGTGGGTCGCAGGCCTCTCCATGGTGCGGAGTGATTTAACAGCCAGAACCAGCAAGAATCGAACCCTGAACAAACAAGAAGAAAAATACCCTGTTGGTCTCGATGTGCTGGTCTCCTGTGCTTGTAGGCTGCATGTTAGCTAGGGACAGGTTGCTGCAAATTGTTGCTGTGTAGACGCGACTGCTGGACACGAAAGGACGCGATCCTTGCTTCATTTCCAATTCCGAGTTCAAGTCAAGGTGAAGGTATACACAAGATGGAGCTCGCGTACTTGTACACCAAGCAGAGGGAAAGCTTCGGCCGCCACTGTGACTTCCGCAATGTAGAAGCCAAGGTACTCGAGAGCATTCCATGCACCGACGCACTGGAAAACGACTACGTGAGACGGAGACCCATGGTCACGAGGTTGGACACGACCCCACACATGTCGGAACACGAAGTGAACACGGAGAGATTGGTGACCAAGCACAGCAGTATGCGGCACGTAGAAGGTGGTTGGCCCAAAGATGTAGATCCAGCCGAGCAGAGCGACGTGCAGCGATTCCGTAAGAAAGCGGAGAAGGACGACGACTACAAGCAGGCGGTGAAATCTCTGGGTCCGGTGGTCGATCGCGCACTCAAGCAGAACAACACCATCAACATTTATCAGGACTACTTTGCACATATGGGTGAGGCCGCCACGACGGAACAGCCTAGTGCAAAGGGTCTTGCTGTCTTCCGCGATCCCGAGCCGGTTAAACGGACAGTCGCACAGATCGACTGGCACCCTGAGAGTCCACAGAAAATGGCAGCATGTTACTGCATCCTCAATTTCCAAGATCCTAAGTTTGCGTCGGCTCGACTGCCAGCAAACTCGTACATTTGGGACGTTCTGAACCCGAACACACCCGAGACAACTCTCAAGCCAGCCTCCCCGTTAGTCTGCATGCGCTACAACCCCAAATCCGTCGATCAGCTTGTTGCAGGCTCGTATAATGGCCTGATCTCATTCTTCGACTTGCGTAAATCGGGAGCAGCTCCTGCAGAAACGTCTATCATCGAGCATTCACACCACGATCCTGTGTACGATGTGTTCTGGATCTCCAGCAAGACTGGTAACCAATGCTGCTCTGTCTCAACCGATGGCTGGATGCTGTGGTGGGATATCCGTCACCTTGCACAGCCCACACAAAAGCTGCTTTTAACCGACAAAGATGGTCTGGCATTTGGTGGGTCGTCCATGGAGTACAACACAGAGGCTGGACCTACCAAGTACCTCATTGGCACGGAGCAAGGCGCTGTTTTGAGCGTTAACCTGCGTAACGCAAAGCAAAACAACGGCATTACCCTGTACGACACCGGAGCAGGCAAGCACCACGGACCTGTCTGTGCCATCCAGCGCAATCCGACGCACAACAAGTTCTTCCTCACTATCGGCGACTGGACTGCTCGTTTGTGGTGCGAAGATCTCAAAACTCCTATTATGAGCACGATCTACCACGACTCATACGTGACTGCAGGGTGCTGGTCACCTACACGTGCCGGCGTCTTCTTCGTTACTCGAATGGACGGCGTCGTGGACATCTGGGACTTCTTCTATCGCCAGAACGAGGTGGCATACTCACACAAGGTCGGGGATGTCGCTCTCTCTTCTGTTAGTGTGCAGGGTAATGCTGGGTCTGGTGGCAAACTCGTGGCCGTGGGCGACTGCAATGGTATGATCTCGCTGATGGAGTTGTCGGACGGGCTTGCAGTCTCTCAACCCAATGAAAAAGCTGCCATTAACGGTATGTTTGAGCGTGAGACGAAGAGAGAGAAGAATCTGGAGGCTAAGGAGAAGGAGTTACGACGCAAGAAGGCTACATTGGAGGAAGGAGCTGCAGATGATCGCGGTGGCAGTCTCAAGGACGACAAAATGGAGGAGCTACTGCGCACTGTTGACGCCAACTTCCTGGGCATGATCAAGGAGGCGGAGGATTCAGAGAACAAGAACATGGAGCACAAGGGCGGCGACGCACTAGGCGGCAAAGGGGATGAAGACAACCATTAGTCTAACGTTGAGTCTATACCGGTAATACAGTCGATCTTTTGCAAGTTGAAGTGGGAGTGATGGTCACTTGGTTTCCCTTTCCGCACTCATTGTCTATTTGGCTTCAGTATCGACAAGTGCTAACAAGGAAAATATAGTATGGCTAAGAGGAAACAGAGCGAAATGGTGCCAATACGCGTACGTATGGCTATGTATCCGAACACAACAAGTGCAGGAACGTAACGCTTGATATTGTGTAGGAAAATGAGAGCAGTTTGCCGTCGAGCGGAGAAGCTGTCGCGACTGAAGGGGAGGAAGAAGAGGAGGAGATTTCCTTAATGCATAACTCCATGGCGAAGGAACAAGAGGGGAACGAGATACTCCAGGGCGTTAGTGAGGAGGAGGAAGAGCTGACGCCGTATGTGGCAAAGTGCTGCGGGCATGTGGAGACACTGCGGAAGCGCAAACGTGACCAGGAGGAGCAAGTGGAGACGCTTGTTGAAGGTACAGTGCACACACATACTAATCACCAAGTTAATGACTGATGTTGTGTGCAATGATGCAGAGACGTTTGCACAGATTGAAGCGATCATGCAGGAGATCATGAGAGGGTTACAGCAGCGCCATGTCGCCTCGCGTGAGCAGTTCGAGGCCACAGATCACATGCTCACACACAGCTTGCGCGCTCACAACCGGGTGCGGCAGTAGTAGACATTGGCAATGCTGTTTTCTACTACTAACTCTTTTTTTTTTTTTGCAAGCATAGATGGAGAAGAAGCTCAAGATGATTGCAGCCATTCTGCAAGACGATGAGCAATAAAGGGCAACACTTTTCCGAAATATTAACTTACACATTTGGATTACATTTTTCCAACCTCATTTTTGAACGTTACGAATGGAGGACGACGAGCTCATGGCGATCGCTGCTGCGGCCACCGACACACGCATGGACGCCAATGACAGGAATGACCTAATTCAAGGTCCAGCTGGAGATGAATCTTCATCAGAATCGGATGGAGAAGTAGACGACGACCAGGGCGAGACTGACGATGGTTACGACGCTTTGGGCATCAGAAATCCGTTGGTCAAAGGCTTGGTGCCAACGACAAAAACTTTTGATCGAGTGGTTAAGGTCTTGATCAGTAAACAGGCAGTAGCCAACCTGTACTTTACTCAGTGGAATCGTAAGTGGAGCAAGAACACCCAGGTCAAGCAATTGCGCATGGCGTTTGAAGAGCTATTACCGAGAGTAAGTGGTGACACTACAATACTGAGTCCTTCCAGCTCAGATCTGATGGGTTCGTTTATATGATTGCAGCTTCTAGGGGCTCGAGACTACGCAGGTGCCGCAAAAGTGCTGGAAGTGATGTATCACCGATTTACGGTGACTCCGGCTGTGTGCATTGAGGTTCGTGAATTCTTATAGATCAGCAGTGTTGCTCCGAAGTATGCGGAACCACTTACAGTTTTTGATTTTCGGATGCTTAGGCCAGTCTTGAGATTCTACGCCGACAACCGGAATACCGAAATGACTTGCTGGAGTTTTATGAAGCTGCCCTGAATGCTAAACGAATCGATGTAAGTATTCTATTGCAATCTACTCTCAGTCGTAGATATAACTCTAAGAGCCGTCGTCTTTGCGCATGCAGAAACTACTAATTCTGAAGGAGATGTGGCTATTTCATATTGTTCACGGCGAGTTTTATGAAGCATATCATTTGTACCAGGATAAAATCACGCAGGTAAGTTGTCTAGTATCCGTGGGTGTTGGAGTTCCTTACCACACATTGCTTGTCGCTTTACTTACGGTGCCTTTAGATGGCAGAGACAGAGGGTGATCCGAAGTTACTTGCGGACTTTGGCATTGTGTGCTACTGGCTCATGCTTATCGAGTCAAAAGAGTTTCGTGATATGCTGAAACGGGAAGATGTAGACAACGAAGATGAAGACGACGAGGGATTGGATAGTGATGATTATGAGATGAGTGAGAGCATCGAATCGGTGATCGAGTCCAACTACTTGTTCAAAACACCCATCGGGGTTCATATTCTGTATCAGCACGCCAGTAATGCACTTAGGCGTGCAGTAGCGCTGAGTCCGAATTCAGCGATGTTTGTGGAGTATTACGTGCAGCTTCTTGTACTCGTGGGGGAAATTCAGCCAGCATGCGATTATCTAGAGGCATTTTACCACATGAATCCAAACGATCCCCATGCTGCCCGAATGGTACGTACGTCTTGGATAGAAAAGTAATGTTCATTATGATGTTGTATCTCACGCTACTTTTCATCAACAGTTTGCAGGCTTTTTGGGATGCTATTACCCGGATTCCGTGAATGCCCAGGTCGCTGTTTTCACCAGGTGAGCTGATGTGTAGTTACATACCTTATTGTATTGGTGCTAACGCTCATTGTGCTGGTAGGTGGATGAAAAACGATCCATCGTGTAAATTCCCCCTGGAAAAAATGCTGGAGTTGTCCAGTGCGGGTGCAGTTTCGTCATTTGTGCTGACAACTGTATTAGTTGATGCACTTGATACATGTGGAAGCGATGTATACGTTGCGCAAAACCCAGACATGGCTCTGGCGCTGTGGAGGAATCTGGCTGAACTGCTTGCAGCAATGGACGAGGATGAATTCTTGCAGGATCAAGTTGAAAGAGGGGAGACAGATCCATCGAATCAAGTTTCAATTGCAGATGTGGGAGAGCGGCGTCAATGGTGGAAACGAGTGTATTTCGCAAGACCCAGGACGGTGCAAGAAGTCATTGCTGTCGCACAGCGTGACAGCACTATAATGGAGGTGTCGATATATCGTGCTGCTGTGGCAGATCGGCTGTTCCCTGGCCAGCTTCCTATGGTAGCAGTTCTCCACTCTTCCATGACATCCCCGGATTTGACGTTCAGGCATGAACATATCCGTTTGTTTAGAAGGTATGGAACGGATTTGAGCATTGAATAGCTGTGTTGGAATTATCTGTACTCACTCTACTGTGATATGCAGCTTTTTCCCATCAGGTCGTGACATGACGGTACATGCGAAGGCGCCTACGTCGTTTTCAGACATGCCATTTATCCACGTAGCAGTTGAGCCCGAAGGAAATCGTAAAAAGCACCCACTGCCCCGATTCAAGGGTAGCTCAGACACCGTGCACGTCATCGACCGGAAATCTATTGTGGAAAGAGAAGCTACAGGCGAGAATGCAGAAGTGGTGATAACTCGAGCGGGCAAGAGAGACGCTGCGCATGGGCAGTTAATGGACAAGCTTTATCAAGCATTGGAATCCGAGGTCGGATACTCCAGCACAGTTGACAAGCGGGCCCAGCGAAAGCGCAAGGCTAATGCCATTTCTACTTCTTCATCCCCAGTATCTCCCCCGGCTTTTGTCAGAATGGTTGAAGAAGAAATCTACAACAACCCAAAAGTCACTGCACGCCACATTTTTTCGACGATTTATCAAAAATTGCGGCGCTCTGACATGCTGGTGCCCACATCGAAAGTGATGTCCTGCTGTGTGGAGTTTTTTCGGGATCGTTTGGAGAAACAGGTGAAAGAATACGGCCATGCCGGCCTGATGATGCGTTACGAAGAGTTTATCAGCGTCTTCATATGCCGCCAAAGAGAAAGGGGCGAATATGACATGGCAAAAGGTGCAAAGACAGTTATTGAGGACATGAAACGCGTTTTGCCCAGCCCCCACCCACATTTTCCAGACGAGAAGTTCGTGGAAGAATTCATGCGCACTAAGGTGATGGAAGTTGCCCGACACCGGAGAATTCAGCTGATGAACCTCAAGAAAATTATGAAGCCTATCGTCAGGAAGCTCCTGTACGTGAATGATAAAGCGTTTGTGGATACGGTTTACTCCGTATGCAAACAGCACGGAGTTTTAGGTTTGATATCCCGCGTCGACATTGCACGCATACTGCAAAGTATCTTGCCACGACACTACTACAGAATTCTTCAGAGGATGTCTAGTACAACGCGGCAGTTGCTTGCATCACCTGAATTTCGGGAGGGCTGCAGCGCCTCGCCGGAAGCAATCTTTGAAAAGTTGAAGACAAAAGCCTCCCTTGATGAAATCAAGGCATTTGTGTGGGTAGAGAGGTTCGAGGCCCTGTATGGTGATGCAATGACAGTGACAGTGAGGAGAGTGACAGTGACAGCGACAGCGACAGTGAAAGTGATAACGGCGACGAGCTCACCCGTGATACAAGTGCCGGTGAGCTCATCCATGACACAAGAAGTGGCGATGAAGCAACAAGAATTGGCGATGAAGCAACAAGAAGAATTGGCGATGAAGCTACAAGAAGTGGCGATGAAGCTACAAGAAGTGGCGGCGAATTCATTCTTGACACCAGAGGCATCCTTGACACTAGAAGTGATGAGGATAGCGATCAAGTCAATGACAACGGCAGAGACAACGACAGCAGCAGCAACGAGGAGACTAAGAACGAGGACAACAGTGACAGCGACTACATGTAGATGCTGTTAATATTCGAGGAATTTAACCGCACTAAGCATTGCCGGAACTACGCCTAGCCTCTTTTGCTGGTGAGTCTTTCGCTTTAAATATTTCTCCACGTCGCCTTTTGTTCTGATGAGTCACACACCACTGTTTGTCAGGGCCAGAGACGCCATCGTTCACAGGTGCTACAGAGGTATCGAGAGCAAAGTCACCTTGCAGGATATTCAATGCAGATAAACGAGCGTCAGCATTCGTGTGATGGAAGTAGCGTGCCAAGAGCCGCTGAATCTTGTAACAACAATTACGGCACCGCTGGAAGGCACATTGACTGTCACGTTGGACTGCTGTGGAGCACTGCGGGGTCTCACAAACGAGCTGGAGCCGAATCGGAGGTCCTGTCTCGTTATTGGAGACAGCTTCCAAACTCGATTTACCTCCGACTGGAGTCTGGGTGTCGGCATGCGGTCTGTTAGCGGACCAGACCACGTGAGGAGTTTCTTCGTGGAGATGATTGACAAGTGCCAGCTTGGTTTGGTGTCGTGCCTTCCGCCGAAATTTATCATCGGCATTTGAGTCTTTGCTATCGGCATTGGCAAGAGCCACAGCTTTTGCTGTCGCTACATCTCGCAGAACAGGAGCAAGGAAGTGCTCTAAGCTCCCATGATCGCGAAAGGATACGCGCAATAACCCCACTGATCCGTCTCCAATCTGCTGGGTGATTGGCAACCTGAACAGTGTTGCTATCCATCGTGAAAATGAAAATGAAGACAGAACCCACTGGACAACTGAAGCAATTCGGTCCTGTAACCAGTGAGCACTTGTGACCTGAAGAAGCCAATGTACCATCCCACGGAGTTTGACGTTGCTTGAGTGAGCGTTCTCCTCCGACTTGAGGAACGATACTTTCCTTGCCTTGTCGACTGGGATCACCCATGTGCCAGTACTAGAGGCACAAAGTTGTTGCTCCTCTTTTCCACCAGTAACCGTGAATACCGCGTCCGACAGTGCCGAGAAAAACGCGAGTGCAGGTTGGTTCCTCTCTGTTGGCTCCCAGGAAAACACTAGCGATTCCGCACCTGTTCTTGCTGCGACCTCGCTAAGTCTTCGAATCATTGCGTGCTCCACGCCACGATTTAGAGCACGGCAGCTAAGCAGTACGCTATCTACGCGCAGAGTGTTGTCGTCGCGAACATGCTGACAAAGAGCGACGGATACCAAACCATAGTGACCGAATCGGTCAGTCACATGAGCGCAAATGACGGTGTGATCTGGAGCGACGACATATTGCAGTAGCTCTTCTTCCCCCAAGCGCTTTGCGAACGTTGTTGCTGTATTGAATTGATTCGTACGATGGTGGAGCTGTAGAGTGCGAGTGAATGAAGATCCTCGTTCTTCAAGCTCTTTATCACGGTCGAGTTCTTCGAAGACGATCTTCACACCGAGAGCACTTAAGAATGCCTTGTGTGTAGAGATTGACTCTCGAAGTCGTTCGCGCTGGGCATTCTGCTGGTAAAGCTTCGTTCTCTGGACGTCTTCTTGGGTGCTGGTATTTGCTGCTGACGTGGGAGCTATAAAACCTTCATCAAAAACCCACTTGTGATCGAGGATTGATTCCGGAAAATCTGCTCCAAGTGAAATTACTGCTACGGATGGCAGTGCAGATGCAACTTCATTGCATTCGAGAGGGTTGTCGTCAATGAAGACGAACGAGTCCAGACCTAAAGAGAGTTCGTGGGCGAGCTGTGCGATATTTTCCGATTTGGGCTGCCAATTCACCTTGGCTGCGACGATATGCTTGTCCATGTCGAGTACCATATCATTCCTGCGCTGAGTGAACGCCTCCGCTACGTCCTCGAGAATATTTTTACTGCATAGAGCAAGTAGCATCCCCCGTTTTTGTTGTGCAACTACGAACTGCTGAAGTTTGAGAAAGCGAGGACCTAGATCGATTCCACTGGGACCAACTTCGGCTACAGCTCCACCCCACAACGTGTTATCGCAATCGAGTACGAGAACTTTCTTCCGACTGTTAGCAGAACGAAAGAGGCGGCAAATCTGTCTGCAGAGAGAGAAGCTCAGCACGTTCAACATGTCTTGAGTGTACGGAGAATGCAGGCGCTTATCAGCAACCGCATCATAAAACTCAGTTGAGTATTGCTGCTGGAAAAGGCTCAGTAGCTGTCCCGATGATAACACCGTCACATTGCGCAACATCTCCATCTTCTTCTGCATCTCGCGTTCCACAACAGCGAATGTTGCTACAGAAGGACACAGCTGCACCACCAATGGAGAATTCGCGGTTTTTGCAGCCAAAACATCGTATTGCTCCAGGTCGCACATGAATTGTTTGATGGCGTTACTGAAACCATCTTCTGGGACTTTTTCGTCGGACTTGGACAGCTCTGGATGCGCCATGTCGAGGTCACTCAGACGGACAAGCAGGAGCTTCAAGTCCACTGCAGTGCTTGACCATTCCCTGAAATCTGTTACACTACCATACTGCAACCACTGCACGTCCACATCGACATTCTGCACAGCCTAGCAACATTGCAACAGGCCACAACTATCAGCAAAAGTCTCAGGTATGAAGTGAGCTTGATAATGTGGTAGGAGACCGAAGGCCTCCCATTTTAGCTTGATCCTATTGACAAAATAACACCAACATTATTCAGAAGATACTGCAGTGGCACAGCAAGGGCTTCATCACACGCGAAAGTTCCTCCGATCGCCACACGCCTCCGACTCATGATCTCCATTGCTCAAACACGACAAAAGCCTAAAACTCGATTCGATTAAGTACGATTCACCTGCTACAACATGGATGTTGCCTCAATCTTCCGGCTCGCGCTCGTACTTGGACGGATTGATGCGATACCTACAGCCAACACAATAGTCGTGAGTTATTAAGCAATATTCCAGTGAAAATCGACGTGTCTTACATGTTGCCGTATTGGACCGTAGGCGTATGTTCACTGTCGACGTCCACAATGCAAACACCCATCGCTGCCATCAACAAAGTACCAATCAGTTAGTCTATCAAATACCTAAGCTATCCAGCACTGTAGTCCACTCACTGTTAGCATCTAACACGCGGTACGTGATGGTGACCATGGACTCCTGCAGACAGAAGTTGAGGATGGCTACACTGGCCTCAGGCTTGAATACTCCGTGACAAGTGACGCCCTCGAAGCTCCACTCCATAAAGGTTCCCTGTTCATCCGGGATAAACTACAGACACGTAAAACAACGGATAAAGTTGAGTTAGTAGCTTTAGCACACCATTGAAATCTCCTCTGATGACACACCTGCACTGTGTAAGCACTGGCAAGGTCTTGTTTCTTGTGTGTGCGACCGAACGACCACCGGAGGAATCTAAAAAAAACAAGTGCAAAGCATCATAACGTTATGTATATGTCGTTAGAACTATAGAGTATGAAGCTGCGTACTGGGTATTGGGCTGACGAGCTGCGTCCAGGTCTTCCTCGATAAGTACGACGTTGTTGGTGGAGCGCAAGTGTTTGAAGCTGCCACCAAAGTGTCGCCACTCTAAGTTGCGCTTCCAGAAGCCTTTCAGGTACGCGCAAAAGTCCCCATTGGGCACGTCGTAGCGCACCACGTTCGTCGGTGCTGCGCTCATGCTTTGGTGATGGAATCAGATACTGCTACACTGATTCCTCCTCAGAAATAGTAGTGTGGTTTACATGAGATAGAAGTACCGTAGACATCAACAGGACAAGTTGTACTGTGTATCCTCAAATGTAGGCAGCAAATTTACTTTTGATTGATGGTAACCCTTCGCTTTGCTACATGCTCTTGGCAAAAAGGCATTTGCCTTGATTCGATCCTCTTGACTCAAAAGAGTCAACGCTCTTGAGGCAAAGCTCTGTGTGAGGCGGTCCCACGGCACTGCTCAAAGGCAAAGGATACACCGGATCAGACCGATTGATGTGAAGCCGTTTCTCACCCTCAAGACGCGCCAGTCTCGAGCTCAGAGCCTGAGGCAAGCGGTAAGAGTCCGCATTATGCAGCTCCTGACCGTCTCATTGCACAGTCTACTGTCACGAGAGTGGTTTGGTGGATCCATTGTCAGCGGACACTGCTGGCAGCTGGTGGAAGGTATTTGCCACAAATAAGCTTATTTATGGCAAACTTCAACTCCAGCCATCCTGGTAAGCCTGCACCAAGGTCCCACCAACATAACGGCCCAGAGGATGCCGGCGCCAATCAACTCGAACGTTGCAGAAGGTAATCAGCGACCCGGTTTTGCTGTTAGTGACGGACATTCATAGCTTTGCAACATCCATCCTTCGTCCCAAAGAGCTCTATAGCCCATTGCGTCCATCAGGCCGAAGATCACTTTTCAATTTTCCTTCTCGTGCGCACCAGCCAAAGACAAAATGGCCAAGTTCTTCGCCTTCGCCGCTGCCATCGCCACTGCAGTCTTTGGATCGTCCAATGCTGCTACAGTCGAGGACACCTGTGTTCTTGCGGACTTCCAGACTGCCACAGCTGACTTCATCGGACTTAACAACGTCCTGAGCCTCGTGCCGTCACTCCTGCCCATGTACATCACCAACCCGTACGTCCTCACGAACCAGACGCTGGACGCCATCGACTTCAAAGTGCTTGGAATGAATTTCAAGGCGACTCCGTCATTCGAGACTCTCAATGTTGGTGGACTCACTACCATCGGCTTTAGAACCGCCAACGTCACGGGCCACAACTCTCTGGACCTCGGAGCAGACTTCAAGGGAGAATTGTCTGTAAGCGGGACGTTCTCGGTTGAGTTCGCTCAAGTGGACAAGAAATGGTATCAGATTTGTTGGACGAGTCTCCTGCACCAAAGTAGCTGTCCGCCGACGACCGTCACGGTGGATGTGGCTCTGGGTCTGAACAAACCGTCGATTGCTGCTGGAATTGAAGCGGATCTGTACCAATGTGCGTCGGGAGTCCCGTCTTCAGTATGCTCGAACATGACTATCACCTCCATCCTTGTGGCTGCTCTTGGTGGAGATATTACCAGCGTCTTGAACACTGTCCTGCACCACTTCAAGGACGTGTCTCTGACATCGCTATCGCTGGACTGGGACTCCATCACGAACATTGACTTGACCTTTGACGACACTGGCGCCTTCATCTCGAACGTCATCAACGGACTGCTGGACTTCTCGGCTGAAAAGCTCAACAAGAAGAAGGGGGCATACAATACGTTCACCAAGGTCCTGGACAAGCTTGTTCGCTCGCTACTGAACAACATCATTGACCAATTGTTGGTACCGCTCTTCGGCGCGACGTGCCTCTAAGCTAGGCGCATGTAGCTGTTACTACCGATTTGGTACTTTCAAGAATTGTTTCTGAGATTCGTTGTTTGGGTTCTGAAGTCATTACTGCGTCGAGACTATCGCCCCTACCTCTTTATTCACTTCTCCTTACACAACGTTAAGTTTTTCTTTTGTCCCTGTCCTAGTGATGTATAGACTTACCTGGAAGTAAATTACGTAATACTTTCATTGCAGCCACTCCATTGAGCACAAACCAAATCAACCACTTGTCTCTCTCATCAAAGTTGCCCAACTCATCCACTCGTGGTGAATTCCGAGCATCACCGCTTGTGAACGCCGCGGTACCCGTCGCTTAGTTCACATCAAAGCCTACCTCATTCGTCAGTAGTGCGATTTTCATACTACTGGCAGGAGCTCCGTTCTGCCTCATCTCCTGCCAAGATCTCAGTTGCTCTCAAGACCAATCGAGATGACCAAGCTGTTCCCATTTGCTGTCGCCATCACCTCCTTCTTCTTCGGCAGAGTCTCCGTCACGTCCATGGCTGACACATGTGTACTCGTGGATTTCCAGACTGCGACGTCCGACTTCACAGCACTCAACAACCTCATAAGCACTTTCCAATCCTCACCGACGCTGCTGACAAAGTACATGACTGACTCGTACGTGCTCACGGACAAAACTCTCTCCAGCGTCGACTTCTCGTTCTTCGACTACGCTTTCACAATGACTCCGACGGCCAAGACGCTGAACGTCTCGGGGATCACAACGCTTTACCCAAAGCCATTCAACGTCACCGGGCCCAACACCCTCGACGTAGGTACGTCCTTCACGGATACAGTGTCTTTGGATGGGGCGTTCTCAGTGGAGATCGCTCAACCCGAGCGCGAATGGTACGAGATCTGCTGGGTGAATCTCCTGGACCCCTGGGACTGTCCCTCAACTACGCTCACTGCGGACGTGTCACTTGCAATTAAGAAACCGGTGATCGTAGCGAGTGTACAGACGGACATTTATCAATGTGCGGAGGGAATCGAGACGTCCGTGTGCTCGAACTTAACGATGATGAGTATCCTCGTTTCGTTCCCCAATGGAAGCAGCGACCTAAGCACGATCAAAGACGACATTATTCTTCGTATTAAGGACGCGTCTTTGACGTCGTTAACGCTGGACTGGGACTCGGTCGTGGACATTGAATTTACGATCCGAGAGGCTGGAGACTTCATTTCTCAGCTCTTCAATGCGCTTCTGGACTACTCGGCTGACGGGCTTAACGAGAAGGGCGACTACTACTGGGTATTCATGAAAATCTTTAACCAGATCTTGAAGTCTCTGCTCAACGTCCTCATCGACGCCCTCGATTTTGGTGGGACGTGTATGTCATCCTAGATCGGATGCAAATCCTAGTTTTTTCGCTAGGATATTCCGCTTCAACATGAGTCAATGCATACAAATACATACAAAAATATTTTGCTGTTCATGTAGACTTATCACAACTTCCGTTATATCCATCCATCCAGCTAGATCATCAAGAAGGGTGTTAGGACGTCCTGTCTTCAAGACGCTGCTGATCCTAGACATCCTTGTCAGCTCGCGCCTCAAGTCATTGTCTGGCTATAAATTGGTTATGGTGTTGAAGTTACATGTGTACCTTGCACCCGCACATGTAGCTAACACTGCCAAACCTCACTGCCGTACTTGTGAAGCAGTTTGCTGCAGAGGAAACAACCAACATCGTTGTTTCTGGCACCTGTGGTTGTTTGTGGCAGCTCCGAGATGCAACTTAAACTCCTTACCTATCCGCAAAAAGTTGACTGGGGTGATCCGTTGACTGCGTGTGTGGATGCTACTAAGGGTTTGTCGCCGCTGTCTGCTCTTCACTCTCTGCTAGCTCGCTTCGAGCACCAGCGATCCATCTTGTCATTATTCAACTTGCTTCCTTGAGCACATTACCAGTCTCCAATGGCCAAGTTCTTCATGTTTGTCGCTGCCGTCGCTGCCGCTTTCGGCTTGGCGTCCGCCGCGTCCGTGGCTGACACGTGCGTGATCGTCGACTTCCAGACTGCAACGTCCGACTTCACGGCACTCAACAACATCGTGACCATTATCAAGGCGTCACCGTCGCTGCTGAGCTCGTACGTCAGTGACCCGCTGTCTATCGAGGACCAGACCCTGACGGTGCAGGACTTCTCCTTCCTCGGCTACACCTTCACGGTCACGCCCACCATCAACTCACTTAACGTCTCAGGTCTCACCACGTTGTCACCTAAGCAGATCAACGTCACGGGTTCAGACACGCTCGACATCGGCACGGACTTCACTGGGACTGTGTCTGTAGCTGCCACCTTCTCCGTGGAGATCGCGCAGCCCAACCACAAGTGGTACCAGATCTGCTGGGTCGACCTGCTACACCCGCTTGTGTGCAGTTCGGCGACATACACTGTCGACGTTGCACTGGCACTTAAGGAGCCCGAAGTTGCAACCAGCGCTCAGGTGGACATGTACCAGTGTGCGGAAGGTATCGCGACGTCCGTGTGCTCCAACCTGACGGTTACCAGTATCCTCGTGTCCGTGCTCAGCGGTAGCGACCTGACTACGATCGAGGAGGAAGTGCTGCTCCGCCTGAAGAGCGCATCGTTGACGGCACTGACGCTCGGCTGGGACTCGATCACCAATGTCGACTTTGTGTTCCACCAGACTGGCACGTTCATCACGCAGATCATCAACAACCTGCTTGACTTCTCGGCTGAGGAACTCAACAAGAAGGGCGACTACTACACAGTGTTCATCGACGTACTGGACAAACTGCTACTGTCGCTACTCAACAACCTCATCACGAACGACCTGGCGCCGCAGTTCGGAGCTACGTGCCTCGAATCGTAGAGAGATAACGAGTTGTTTCGGGTGAATATTCCCTTTGCCACTTTCTAATATCCTATTTGTGGTTGCTTCACAAATCCTGGATTCCTGATCTCTATGGTCCTTTCTGGTTCATTTTGCTAGCCGTAGTCTCAGCATTACTGCGAGCGATGTATCCTTGAGTTTTTGCTACAGAGCCTGGGCTTCCAGTGCGTCTGCGTGCGAGACCACAAGTTGGCAGGGAAAGTGTCTGATTCCACGTGACTATGAAGGAATTTACACGTCGTTTTCTAGCAGCAAGAAGAAGGTGCCAATCTATCCGGCCGATCTGATCGAATGGATCCGTCCGTAACTCGTGCAGCAGCGAGTGAAGGTGCCGCCGCTGCGATGCGGGTGGTTCGCACAAGTCAATCTGCTCCGTCCCGTTCAGATCCCTTTTCCCAAGATGACCAAGTTTCTCGGATTTCTCGCTACCATCGCCACCGCCGCAGGTGCTGTCGCTGCCGGTGCTGGTGGAGGTGTTACCCCTGCCACTGTAACCCCCACAATTAGCCCCGTGAACCCAACTGTAGTTGGTGCTGTGAACCCAACTGTGGCGCCTACGGTTACCATAGCTCCGACTGTGGCGCCTACGGTTACCGTAGCTCCGACTGGGGCGTCCAACGTTACTGTAGCTCCGACCGAGACGCCGACTGTGGACAACACGTGTGTGCTCGCGAACTTCCAGACTGCCACGTCGGACTTCATCGCTCTGGGCAACTTGGTGAACATTATCAAGACGTCACCGTCGCTGCTAAAGCAGTACGTGAGCGATCCGTTGCTCATCCAGAACACAACGTTGGCCCCACAGAACGTTTCGTTCCTCGGCTACACGTTCCAGGCGACGCCCACGATCAACTGGTTGAACGCGTCAGGTATCACGACGATCTCCCCTTTGCCGGTGAACGTCACGGGCACCAACACTCTGGACCTGGGCACGGGCTTTAAAGGAACCATCGCGCTTGAAGGCACCATCACAGTCGAAGTGGCGCAACCGGACCACAAATGGTACCACATCTGCTGGGTCGACCTGCTGCACCCGATCAAGTGCCAGCCGAAGATCATCACGGTGGACGTGGCCCTCGCAGTGAGCAAGCCCGAGGTTGTGACCAACATTGAGGCCAATTTGTTCGAGTGTGCGTCGGGCATCCCGACGTCTGCGTGCCAGAATCTGACGGTGACCAGCATCATGACGGGCGCGCTGAGTGGAGACCTCACGAGCGTCACCAAGGCCATCTACAAGAACTTCAAGGACGCCAAGATCAACACGCTCGCGCTTGGATGGGACCTCATCACTAACATCGACTTTGCCTTCCACGACTCGGGCAAGTTCGTGACGCAGATCATCAACGGATTGCTCGACTTTTCGGCCAAGGAGCTCAACAAGAAGGGCGACTACTACCGCGTATTCCTCGACATCGCACAGAAGCTCATGAAGTCGTTACTGAACAAGGTCATTGACTCGCAGCTCGAGCCTGCGTTCGGGGCGACGTGTTTGTAGAATTCCAATATACTACCAATTTTGACTGTAAACCCCGATTAAACTGTCTACGCTATGGTGGAGGTAGTAGATGAAACGGCCCACTGGCCAGCACTGCTGAAAGCCTCGAGGACGTGCTCAGAGAGGTTGTACAGGACTGCTGACGGGCACGTGCGAAGGGTACTGACTGGAAGTACGGTACAGATCCCACGTCTTACGAACGGTGCCGACGACTTCAAGGTGGGAACGGCGTGTGGCTGAAGGGTGATACACATGTACACAGCATAAAGAGTTCGTGCGAACATTTTCTTCTTCATTCACCACCGGACGCAAATGCAATGGTGCAGTTCTTTGCGAACGTTGTGGCAAAACGCAACAGTGCTGGTCGGGCATCGAGCTGTTACCAGTAGCAAACGTACTGTAGAATTTGTAGCCATGACGACCGGGGCTGGGAAAAGATCTCGCCGATGATTGGCTGTTCAAAGGACGTCTAATGGAGGCGACAAAGAATCGGTCCAACGCCAGAACTGATACCTGCATACACCGCTACTTGTTCAATTCATGGTGTACCTACATCCACCAGCTTCGCTGCACAACAATTCTTCATACTTTAGCGTTCCTATACATGGTAGACCTGTCTAGTCTAATACATTTTAAGTATATAAATATTTAAAAGGATTCGTAACGCTCTTGACATAGAATTTTTTCCAAATTATTACTAGGCGGCGAAGGACGCGGCGGGTCATTTGGCATAACGCCGTCACCCAGAAACGTCTCCTCTGCGCAATGTACAGCCGAAGCTCCATCGCGTTCCGTCCAGACCTGCCGCCCGACGACCGATTGCAGTCAAATGCCGCGCGTGTCCTGCAACTTGAGAGCGAATTGGAACGTTTGGCTCCAGGTGCGCGATTCCGCGTGGGCGGTCAACCACGTCCGCAGCTCTGGGACGTCATAATGCGCGGACTCAAGAGCTCCGACACGCCGACCGTCAGCGCTCGGAACCGGCTGATCGGGAATCAGCAGCCGGAGGAGGAGCAGGAACTCGACTCGGACGGCTGCGTAGTCGTCGCGAAACGATCCAAAACCAACAGCGAACGCGGTCGCGCCTTCCGTGCACGCCGGAAGAAGTACGAGGACAACCTGGTGACGATTGTGGGGTCACTACGTCAAGAGGTTGCTGACCTCGGCTTCCTACGCAGTGTACGCGCGGACAATGTGCTACGCAGTCGCAACAGCATGGGCGGTTCGCTCGTGCGACTAGCCAGAGAGTACTTTATGCTATTCGAGCACGGCATGCCGTCTGCTCGGGCTGTTGGGCAGAAACGGCCGATGCTGCTGACGAACGGGGAAACCGACACACTTGAGATGAAACAGGAGAATTTCCTACAGAGCGCTATGGACCCGGAGCTGCGGTTCGGTGAGGCCCGTGGCCCTGATGCACTGTTGGACCAGTGGAAAAGGTATTCTAGCTACCATTCGAGTATCAACGTGGAAGTTGTGGGTGTTGAAGTGTCTGGGGAGGAAGAGAACCCTATGGTGACAGTCCGTTCGGATCTTCACTGCGTCTTCTCTAGGGAGACGTTCGATAATGTTTTCCCCCACGTGGCAGACAATGAAGAGCTGGTGAACAAGTTTGTTGGCCGTGAAGTCGTCTACCACGGTGTGAATCGCTTCCAGTTCTCACCGAAGGGCCAGATCCTCATCTACGACTCGGACGTAGGGTTCGTTGATGCTCTGGTCAGTGCTGGAGCCAGCGTCTCAGATATCGCACTGCTAATGCAGCAGGCACGGATAGCAGATGAGTGCAGACTCGGTGACGAAGGTAACAATAGCAGCATAATCCACGTGGTGGAAGAGGATAACCAAGAACCGACCACAATTGAGGAAGATAGTAGCAGTGGTGAAGACAATGCAATGGATGCCAATGGAAGCAACAGATCGGACGCAGGAGAAGTGAGTCGATTCGCCATCGACTTCCTCTTGTCTTAGTTTATAGCTATTTTATTACCAATGTAATCCATTTTCTTTTCAAGGGTAGTACTTCTGCTCTTGATGAGTGTTGGAAAAACGTAGTCTTCCGAAGGTGTATTGCAAGTTTATTGCTGTGAAAGTGAGCATCGCGAGGGTCTAACGGAGAGCAACAGCGATGGCAGCGATGGCTCCGTACGCCATGAAAGAAATTGCAGTGGTAGACGCATCTGACGAGCCTGAGCCGGAAGTACTGTCGGATTCAGACGAACCGGAGTCACTTTCTTCAGCTGGTTTGGTCACGTTAGCTGTCTGATTGTACGTCCGTCCGTCCAAAAAGTTGCTGATCAAATGCCCGTAGGTTACCGTCGTCCCATTGAATGTAACGGAGCACTGGGTGTCGATGTTGGCTTGGCTGTTGACAATGTTGACGAGATTCGAGCAGGCTGAGCTTTTCTGGGCCTTTTTTGATTGTGCTGAGGTCGGGAAGCCCTTGCTGACGTCGAAAATGTCGTAACCTGTGTCGGACTTACACTTGGGTTCGTATTTATCCAAATCGGTTTTGGTAGTGGAATTAGTGCTCAGAGTAGTGTGGATTGCATCCAAGTCGCAATCTGTAGCTGTTGCAGCAGCAACGAGTGCTAGCGCGGCGAGAAAGATGGTCTTCATGGCGAGTATCAAGTCGGTAGTTGGTTTGTTGGAGAGGTGAAAACTTGAGTAATGAGAACTGATGAGGGGGAGTATTCTCAGCCTCTCCATCAAAGATAGAACTCTTCTTCATGGGATGCTGGTTAGACTACGATGAAAGCACCATCACTGAAAACAAAAGATCTATTTCGATGTTACGAAAGTGCGACGAGCTGGTTGAAGCTAGTAGGACTACTGAAATAGCTGTACAAACGGTACACGAGTTTACCAGTACAAACAAAAATTTGTCATTGCAAAAGAATGAAAAATACAAGGTCCTCGCTTTGAGGGTAGCTCAAAGCACTACGTTAACTCTATCATCCTCGCATCACTTCCACCTTATTGCAGTGCCATTGCAACAACGGCCGCAACACCATAGGCGACGAACGAGAGAGCTTGCACACTGGATGCGTCACTGCTGCCTGTAGACTTGGATGAAGCCGAAGCGGCGCTAGAGGCAGAGCTGTCGAGGTTAGCCGATCCCGAAGCGACCGACCCAGAGGCGCTATCACTCGGGATCTCAATGGAGCCACTGCCCGAGTCGGACTCGTTGCCAGTTTTTCCCGTAAGGAAATCAGCGATGAGCGTTCCTAAGTTGATGGGGATGCCTTCAATGGTGACATTGCACTGGATCTCAGAGTTGGCAACCTGGTTGATCTGGTTCAGGTAGTCGGCACAGTCGACGTTCTGCGAGAGTTGGGTGACTTGTTCCGTGGTGGGGAATTGACTCACAGAGAAGATGTCGATGCCCGTAGCATTCTCACAATCAGCCAAGCCCTTGGTGGCGTTCGGGTACAGCATACTCTCGATCTTGCTCATGTCACAGTCAGCAGCGTTCGAGTAAGCGGCAGCAGCGACAAGAGCAGCAGCGGAAACGAAGGCAGTCTTCATCTTGAAAGGCGGTTGGTGTTGAGAGTGTTGACAGGTAGTCGAAAGCTTGGAAATTGGCAAGTGAGGAATAACTGGAGAGCGGGGGCAATCGATCATCGATTGTCTCTGCCATACAACGCAAAGGCAGCGGGAGGACGTCACTCCATCCGGTGAACCATTTGGCGTGTGCTCGTGGCACTGGAAGACGTTGCCAACAGGTATAGGCTGGAGGTTGTTGCCGTCTCTCTATTACCCACCTTGGATTCTTCGAAATTTTAACCAATCAGAGTAACCAAAACTTCGATTAAAACCTATTCGATGTTGGTTTTCTTTCGAGTCGAACAGCTGAATGGATTTGTGTGGGTGGAATTGACTTGCTTCGAGTCTTACTACGCCTTGAACTTTGCACTGACTAAGGTCGCTTCATGGTCAACGTGTGAAGCTATGAATGTTTTTCATTCGGATTGAACGGCTTTGTGCCTTGATCTCAATGGACCAACAAAGGAGTTGCTGTCCGAGTTCTTATCCAAGCATATCCCGCCTTGACGTTGCTGTTGCAGTGTGGCACCGTCTGGCGATGTCACCGCTTCTTCATGGCGGTGACTGTAACACGCTCTATCTATGGATAATCTCCACTATTTCCCACTGAGCACTTAATTAGAGTGGGCAACTTCCTTTGTCAGCGGTAGGATAGTGTGAGGCTCATGATGAGCAGGGCGTGGCGATACATCTTGCAGATGCTGATGCTACCCGGTTCACCGTAAAAGTAACCAATTCAATGTAAAAGATGTCTGTCATCAACGTTCAAAATTCTATTTGGCAGTACTAAAGCAGTCACTGACGTTGAGTGTAAACTACGCTGTGTAGTAGGCAGGTGTAGTCTAAAGCGCAAAAGCGAGCACGGTGGTCGCTGCAGCTGCAATGACGGAAAACGTAGCAGTGACGGCGACGCCCGCACTCTTCGAAGCGCTCTTGCTGTCGCTGCCCTGCGCTTCGGCGGAACTGCTGCTGATCTCTTCCGACCCCGAAGCGCTTTCACTCTCACTGCCTGAGGCGGATTCGCTGGCGGACGTTGATTCGCTTCCCGAGTCGCTGGCAGATAGAGAGACACTACCCGACATGCTGTCGGAGCCGACCACGGCCACCTTCGTCTTGTTGCTCGATTGCCCCTTGAGCAAGTCCGTGAGCAGGTCTCCGAGGTTGATACTTTGGTCACCCACCGTCATCTCACACTGCAGATTCGAGTTGGCTTGCTGGTTGATCTGGTTCAGGTAGTTGACGCAGTCGCGCGATTGCTGGACGCTCTTGGCCTCCTCCTTCGTCGGGAACGTGTCCATGTGGAACACGTCCACACCAGTAGCAGTGGCACAGCTATCATGCCACTGAGTGCCGTTCGGAAGCAAACTGCCCTCAATGGCGCCCATATCACACGACTGAGTCTCGTTCTGAGCGGCAGTGACGATGCCAACAGTGGCGAAGAGGAGGAACATGGCGGTCTTCATGGTGGTGGAGAGTTGAAAGATACCCGAAGGGTGAGTAGGTGGAAGAGGCGAGTCGCTTGGACGAAGGATATTCCAGAATGAACACACAATTGCTCCAGCACGAGAGGAACGAGCACACGGTCACAAACGGAGGCGCTGGCGATAGCTCGCGGGTCTAACGACAGGCTTCGATCGTTGTGATTGTCTCTCGGGACAGGCGATGGGGTCTGATAACGGATTTCAAGTTGAAGTGCTCGACCAATCACATCGCTGGACCGTTACATGCGTTAACTTCTATCGTATTGAGGCCTTCGCTGATGTACATGTTGAAAGTTCTGTAGATGCTTCTGATTGTCGAGCTGAGCTGTTCATCGAGGTGAGTAATGACGGCGCGAACGCTCGATGGAAGGCGTTAATTACCTCTACAATGTGTAGATAAAAACCGTTGTCGTCCTGCTGTTGGTGGTGTCTTTCGCGACCTACCTCGAAACTGAAGCAAGCACGTCACGAAACTGTGATGCTTGAATACCAGCAGTTTAAAATTTCACTGTTGAGTTTCTCTCAGCGTCACATGAACTAGATCTTGCCGAAATATACTTTTTTTTTTTACTTACATGTACTTCGAATCGATTTTAAAGAATTGAGTCAGAACCAACACTTTATCGTCGCGCAGGATTCTGATTGCTGTACAAGTCGCGAAAGAACTGGTTGTGGACGGTTCGAATAGATGGCGGACCGTGGTCCATTGACGCTCTTCTCGATGACACCCCAAAGTACGGGGTGTAGGCGGCTGCAGGTTGACTGCGCTTGGGCGTGACAATACGCACGCGGACCTCGTCGCTCTTCCCACCAGAACTGCAGTTGCTACCGAAGCTGACACGGTGTACAGACGGTGAAACACTTCCAGAGCGTCGGCGGCGATTGATATTTACAATCGGCGAGCCGTCAATATGGCGGTGGGGGGACTGAAGTGACAGAGCTGAAGTTGAGGACGCCCAGTTGCGCCGGCCCACATCACTTCGTAGCAGGATATCAGGCGCGTTCATACTGAGTCGTCGTACCGGCCGAGTTCTGTCTTGATTTCCGTCGCCAACGGCCGGGACTGCAGCAGCAGACAACGTGGCACTGCGTCGTCGGCGATTATCAGGTGGAGAACTGTTGACAGTATTCACAGCGTCGCTGTCCACTGAAATCTGCTTGGCAGATAGACGCGATACCGACGTACGAGAGCCAAACTCTGTGCTGCTCGGAACCGTCATCAGTCGATGCTGTCGAGACAAATCCATCGACTCAGCGTGATGCGTGTTCCCAGAGAACAGAACCATCGAGTGACGGCGACTTGGTACAGGAGCTTCCTCATCCTCAGCCTCGCCTTCGTCTTCTTCTGGGATATCATCATGCCCCCAGCGTCCACTTGTCACCTCGTAGTCATCTCCAACAGCATCTTTAGAGGCGAAATGAGACGCGTCTTCATGCAGCACCTTAGCCACACAAGCCTTGCAAAAACAGCGAGGCGATACAGGTCCGTTGACCCATGGGATTCTGGCGGACGGCACTGTTTCCTGCCGAACACTGCACTGAGCACAGGTCCAATGGCGACACGCAGCACATCGCCGCTTCAGCACGCTTCCCAGACGACGTAGACACATTCCACAGCGCCTCTCCCCATCCAGCGACTCCTGTACTGAGGTCGATGACAGCGAGGCAACAGCACGTTCTGCCTCGGTGTCTTCCACTGCTCGAGCCAATTTCTTGGCCAGTGCGCACGTCCGAACGTCCTCCAGACTCAACAGCGTCTCGACGATACTCTTCTCCGCAATTGACTTCGGGAGTCCCAGTTTAATAGCTCCATTACCCCCTCCCACATTGTATTTCCCCTCATGAAACACCTCCACCCGTCCATTGCGTAGCTGACGGAAGAACGAGCACAAGAAGATCTGTCCTCTCACTACCGAGTGGTTCTGGAACGGCGGACAGGACGGGAACGTGATGGAGTGACGCAATCTGTAACCTAGCTTCACGCCCGTCCTGGGCGAGTACACGATACCTGAGCCAGCCAAGTAGCAGAAGTCCCGGTCTTTGACGACCAAACCACCGTGCGGCGCGCGTTTCAGCACCCACTTGACACTCAGCGACCGGAACGGGTCGGCGCCCGACGGACTCTCCACTGAACAGAGCACCGCGCCGTCTGCCACTCCGTCACCGGTAAAGTGTGCTCTAGCAGCGCGTTCCCGACCGGATCTCCACATGGAGCCGTACAGAACGTCTTCCAACGTCCCGTCGACGCTGCCGACAAGGCGCAGCGCCGGCAGTTCGCGTCCACTTGCTGTGCTTTCCCGTTCAGACTCAGATTGGGCGCTACGTGGCCGCTTTGTCTTCTTCTTCTTCGGCCGCTGACTGAAGATCCGCACGCCGGCGCGTTGGCCCACGAGTTTCCAGCCGGTCGAGGCCTGTGCGTCATAACTGGACAAGTACGAGGCCAAGAGATGCTTCTCCACGAGCTGCAGGTCGTGCGATTCTGCCGTTGAGAGCCGCACGGGCGCGAAGAAATCCACAGGCAGCGGCAGCCGCATGACAAGCGGTTGAAGTGCGTCCTCCTACGAGTCCTGCGCAAGCTTTTAGGCCGCCATTTACGACCGCGCGACCTGCTCAATTGACGACCAACACGTATTTCTGCGTCAGTATGGGAAATCTATTAGACTATTCGCACAGACTGGATAACATTGGGGTGACAACATCAACCATAGTGTAGATAGGTAAAATCAGACACTGCGTAAATGACATCCGATCTGGTGCTGATTTATGTCAAGTGTAAGTGTTGGCTACGTGTACAGTCTTTGTTGCAGACTGTACGCGTAGTCGAAACTCAGATGTCTGTGATTGGCTGTAGCCTCGTCGATTTTGGCGAATAATCCGCAATCACTTGCACTCGAACTTCACAGCCGACAAGAGCACGACGTCCTCGTCGCAGGCCCCTCCCGCTGTCCCCGAGTCCTCATCTTCCTAGCTGCTGCTCTCGTGACGTGCATCTCTGTCTTGCGCTTCGTCTCGTTCCAGTCGCGTCTCCGTTCTCCACCTGCTCGCATCGCTACATTCAGTCGAGTATTCTGATCTGAGAAGTTCCAGAGAATTTAATTCCCCACCGAAATGCTCCCGCAACGGCAGAATTCGGGCAAACGCCCTGCGTCCAGCCACCACCGGGCGAAGATGAACGTCCGCAACGTGGTGTTAGTGGTGTTGGGACTCATCTTCGCTCTGTACATGTACTTTAACCTACGCTTCTTCGCCACGACCACAGTCTCCACCAACTCCATCGAAGCTACGGGTAAAGGCTGGCGCTCCTTCAACGGTGTACCTAATAAGCCAACTGGAGACGATGGAGATACACTGGTAGGTGCCTCCGCCACTCGCCAAGTGAAGCACCTGGTGTTCACATCCACCTGTCGGGACATTGACTTCGTGCACGCCGAGGTGCTGGCCTTCACGCTACGACGTACAGGCTACGAGGGCAACGTCACTGAATTACTGTACGGTTGCACGTCGGAGCAGGCCTCGGAGTTCATCCGCAAGAAAGATCCGCGTCACAACGTACAAACCAGACACTACCCGGAAGTGTCAGCGGTGAACACGACGTTCGGTGAGAAGCTGCTCAAGACGACGCTGAACCCTGTGGTGCTGTCTAAATGGATGCTAGGATCGGATGCCGGAGAGTTCAGTGATAACCGTGCCGTACCGTTTGAGGAGCGGTATGCACTGGCATCGGATGATTTCGTCATGGCAGTCGACAGCGACGCCATCTTCACCAAGAAGCTGGACATGTGGAACCTCATGGCAGAAGCCAACGACGTTATTAACGCTCGCATCTATGGCCAGGATGCGTCTTGGTACTGGCCGAACCGGTTCCCATTGACTGACGAACAACTGAGGAGTATCCTGCCTACCAACTCACGCGCGTTGCTGCTGGATGACTGGCGTGAGTACGCCGCCATTGCGCCTTTTGTGGCTGAAGTGAGCGCGTGGCAGGAGATTTTGCCTACTGCTGTGGACCTGTGGGACAAACTCACGCACGAGCAGCGTTATCTCGCTGTTCCTATTGCCGCCGCCCACGAGAAGTCGCTCATCGGCGTATCAGGTGTGCTTAGCGTGCACCACTACCCTTCTCGCTACCAGAACTGGGATTTTGTTGATGATATCAAGCACAACCCGTGCGAGGAACTGGCAGAAGGGAAGAACCTGGCGCTATCGTCGTATCCGATCTCCATCCGCGCGCTCAACTTCACTCTGCCGCAATGGATTGACGGCCGGGACTGGAGTTTCTTTGCCAATGATGTTCCGTTGGATTTCTTTTCGTGCGATGCCTGGATGATGCACCAGCCTACCGGCTACTTGTGGCAGCTCGCTACCCACACGAACGGATACGAGCGTGTGCCCAACATCCTGCGTCGTCGTCACACTATGAGTGTGTGTCTTGCTATGGAGGCCTACAACAGCGCGTCTGAAAACTATCGCTCGCGCGTCTGCCCTACTGGCTTCAACCATAACCGTCGTATCCCCATGGAGTTCGAGAAGAAGGCGTGGAGTACAGCTGTGGCATTAGCCCAAGGAACGGAAATGGAAGAGGATCCATCGGTTTACTTCGGTGACTACAAGCGGAAGAAGGCCCTGGGAGTGTCTGATCAAAACGATCTCAAGCCCGGTCAAGAAGGAAGCGAGGAGCTGCACTTCGTGTTCACAACGTCTTGCGACGCGTACCAGGATTGGCAGAGCGAGGCCCTTGCTCAGAGTTTCGCGCGAGTGGGTCAGCGCGGCGCGCTCACGCGTATTGTAAGTGGTTGCTCAGATGACGCCGTGAAGGAGCTGCTTCGTCGTACCCAGAAGTCCTCACCGCACCTACGCATTCACGTCACTCGCGACTTCCGATCGCTCCCGATTTTCAAGGAGGTCTCCGATGATGTAGAGAAGGCGTCAACGCCCGATGACTACGCCCCGTACAACAAGCCATTTGGACTGCGTGACTGGCTGGACTCGGCTAACCCTCCCGTGCGTGAGGAGCTCGTCGTCGTTCTGGACCCGGACTTCCTGTTCATTCGGCCGTTCGCAGTGAACACTGGCGGTCGTGTGACTACAGCTAAGGGCGTGGACTCTGGCAACTACGAACGTGACGCTGAAGTCGTGGAGGGTATGCGTCAGTACAAACGCTTCTTCGTGTATGCTGGTACGCGCGATAACGTTAGCGACACGGTAGCGGACGGTGTGGCTGTGGCGCAGCGCTGGTCAGAATACCTGGGCACGGCAGCTTTCGAGAACAGCACGTCCATCTGCCCAGAGTGCGCGAAGGTGTCCAAGATAGATGCTTCCGAGTATTACGCCGTTGGCCCCCCGTACGCTATTACGCGCAAGGATCTGACAAAACTGATGGACGACTACTGCAATATGACGGTGCTCAAGCGTGAACAGATGAAGCGTGAGCACTGGATGAGCGAGATGTTAGGCTACTCGCTCGCTGCGGCCAAGCACAACGTGAAGCACACGACGTTCGACAACCTGGCGCTAGGCAACAAGGCAGACGACTACTCTGGCTTCGTGAGCCTCATGAAGGGCAACCCGTGCGAGGACCCTATCAAGCCGATTATCCCAGGCGAGGCGCCGCCTCTGCTGCACGGCTGCCATTCGTACGAATCGGACGACGACCGCGGACTCAAGTGGATGTTCTACAAGAACCTCATCCCCAACAACATCTTCGCGTGCGATTCGTGGCTGCTGGCGTCTCCACCTGCGAGCGTCTGGACGTTGGCCAAACGCAGTCGCAACACACAGAACATGCTGGAGGCCTACGGTGTATGCACGAGTATCAAGGTGTTCAACCAGGCGCTGGTCGACTTCAAGACCAAGATGTGCCCGAACGGCTTCAACCAGAATCGTCGTCTGCGTCTGGTGAAGGACGTGCGTCAAGATCTGCTCAAGGTCGGCAAAGTGCACCAGGCGTGGCAAGACGCCGCCCAGGAGAACGCTCGTGAGGGAGCATAAGTATCCTATAGCTACAGTAGATCGTCACTTGAACACGCTTTGATATCCTCCAACTGGTACAACGTCGTGTCCAAGGAATGCTGCCACGGCTCTGCTGCTGGAGGTACATGTAGCCATTCCACGTGATGTGTTGTCGTATTGTCGAGACACCATACAAACTCCAAGACATTAGCCGCTTCTCTGGCATGCGTCCAAAATTCGGTCTCTGCTGGGCGAACGCCGTCCCCCTCCTCCTCGTTCTACGGCGTCCGTAGGTTTCTACCTCCGCAGTCATCAAGTGTCCGCGTCGCGTTGGTCAGCGGCTGCTGTTAAAACCCGCGAAAGAATGAATACTTGGGCGTCGCAACCGTGCGAGCCAATCGTACTGAACGTCAACGCCTCGAGCTCCGAGTCGGAGCTCTTCGACGGCGAGCTGCTGCCGGGCGACGGCGAACTCTCGGCGACCGTGCAGGCCGCCAAGTGTAGCATAGAGACGACGGCCTCGCAGGCCTCGCCGACCATGCGACCCGCAGCGCTTAACGAGGCGCAGCGCCGCTCGAGACACAATGCGAACGAGCGGCGCCGCACCAATGCGTTGAAGGTGAGTGAAGCCATGTTAGCAAATGGACGCGCCTATGACGTTAGACTGACACGGAGATTTGGCTAATCGGACGCAGACACGGATCGTACAGATGCGCGAAGAGATGGAGGCGCTCGAGCGTCAACGCGCGCGACTAAAGCAAGAGTCGCTCTTGCACAACCCAGCGCTGCTTGACACGATGGCGCTCATTGACCAGCTCCGCACGGAGCAGCAGGAGCTCAACAAGAAGCTGCGCGCCTACGACATGCAGAACAGCACGTACCAGACCATCGTGTCTGAATACGGCGCCAATTCGTCGTCGTCGGGCGTCTCGGATGCCCATTACAACACAGAGAACACGAACCCGAACGAGGACAAAATCGCTGAGGCCCCCATTTTCCAACGCGTGCTCTTCCGCCACCCTTTACCGCTGGACGTTGTTATGGCCTGTGTGAAGGAGAGTTACGAATCTATCATGGCGTTCCGTGCCGAACGGGATTTTGAGTCTCTGGACACGGAAGTGCTCGGTTGGAGTGATAAACGTATCCTGAACGCCAGATCGCTACGGTTCATGTTGTCGCAGCAGTTCGAGTACGTGCCGCCAGCGGAACTCGTGTACAAGACGTGGAATCTGCTCACGGACTTTAAACTGTACCGCCACATGCAGCCACGCACGATGGCGTTGGAGTTACTGCAGCGCGTGACTGAGGACTGCGTGATCGTTCGTCTTAGTGTGAGCAATGGCGACAAGGTGCACCACTCGATCCTCCTCATTGCACGTGGACGTATCGATGGTGGGTACCTCATCACGTACCGGTCCATCCCGTTGTCTGAAGGTCAACGACAGTTTGCTGCTACGGAGAGCAACTACGTGAACCTCTTCAACTGGTACACGTTCCTGGAGAAGCTGACGCCTGCAGGTATCCCAGCGTGTGAAGTGACGTTCGGTGGTACCGTGGAGAATCAACCGATGGAGTATCTACGCTACCTCATGATGGAGGTTGTGGCTGGTGTTGTGCGTTGGCAGACGGCTGTGGGGCACAACAAATTCCGACTGACGCACGGATGAAGTGACGGCAGTGGTGATGGGAGCGAGACATAGTGTGGATGCTTGTGCAGTGGTGTTGTTGACCCCCTTGTGATAGTATTTAAAAGTTTTTTTCATGCTCAATAACAAAACTGATGAAATGGTCAAGATGTCTTCAACTTGATGTCAACAGCGCGTGGTGTGCACTCACTGTTATTGTTGCGTTATCAGTTGCACATAACCCCGTCCACTTTCGGTGTGAATCTGCAAATCCATGCAAACTGCAAGTGCCGTTCCAGGTGAAGAACTCTTTGCCATGCCCAACCATTCCCGACGTCTTACCATTGTCTGTTGCTCTTGCACTCCTGGCCGCGCACGCATGAAAAGCTTTTTGTCACGTCATCGCACGTGTCGTGACTGTGTGTGTGATCTGTTCCTCAAAGGCGGGGCAGACACAGTATATGTTAGCACCTTGTCCATCGTTCGACCTCGACAATGCGGTGGGCCCGAACGCACGTATGAATACAATATGTACATGTAGCATCGTTCTACAGTAGAGAATGGTTGACTGCTTGCTAGTTTTGTTTACAATGTAAGCGTGCTACTTGTCAGACGTGAAATCCACTTCCCAACGTCCCCTACCGAGGCGGGTGGTCGTCCTCCTCGGACAGTAGGAATTCAACGTCGAAGCGCGAATGCTCAGACAGGTCGCCGGGCGACGTCCGCACTGCCAAATCGTTGAGCGACGCCTGGTTGGGCGGCGACATGAGGTACAGCACAGTCTCGTAGTCGCCCGCAACCGGCAGCAGCGCGTCCGCGAAGTCGATATCGCACACGTACTTGATAACTCTTTTGTTCGAGGCGAAGAAGAAGGTGTCGCGCATCGGATAGCAGATCTCTTTGCCTAACATCTTGTTGCACAGGTGCTGGTTGTCTGCAATGTGCGGGAACAGGTGGTCGATGGTCTTCTGCGAGACGCGCACCCGCAAATCGCCTTGGTTGTCACGGCCAGCGTGTCTTCCGTGTCCACGACATCAATGTCCACAAGCTCAAAGTCGAGCGAGTCGTGCCACGCCGCCCACGCCGTCCAACCGTTGAGTAGTGTGCTTGCGCCCAGCACAAAGCGGCCGCACCAGTCGAACACCTCCACGAACGGGTCCATTATGCACGTAAGGAACTCGCGTTGCGCGTCAGGCGTGGGCTGATAGGCCGTCGCGAATGCGCGCTTCTTCCCGGCGGTCGCGGCCTCCACCGCGGGCGCCGGCATGCCGTGCCGGAACACGGTCATGTATTCACGCACGATCTTAGCGAGCGACCCGGAGACGGAGCCCCGTAGCTGTAGATTTTGCTCCCGACGCAAGTTTCGCAGGATCTCGAGGTCGCAAACCTCGGTGCGTAGTGCACGCACGACGGCCTCGAGGTTTTCCGAGTAGAGTCTCTGACGTTCGCGGCACTGCCGGCTTCGCTCCGTGGAGAGCGCTCGGACATTGCCGCTTTTCTTTTGTTTCTTGGCTGGTGCTGATGTCATGAGGAGACGCGCGCTGTCTTCCGAGTTGCTGTTGTTGGGCGCCATGCTCTGCATGAAAGCTCGGATGGAAAGCCGTGGAGCTGAGATGTGGTGCCGCCAGCCACCGATGAGTCCGAGCCAAAACGGGAACCAGATGGACGTTGGTGCTGCCGGGAGATCGCAATTGGCAAAATGAGCAGCGCTTGCCGATCTCGATGTCGGGGTAAGCGGGTGTGGCGTAATATGCACCGCGGCGACGCCCGAGAACGGCTGCAGGGTCTTTACTCAACGCTTTCGCAGGTGATCTGGTCTCTCGGTCGCTGCTTGCTCTGTGATATCGATGGGCCACAGCCTGTTCTGGGTGACTCCACCGAGGACTTCGCTCGCCTTCGAGCGGTCTGACCAGCGCGACGGGGCTCTTCTCTGCTGCTCGCGTAGGGTTACCAGCGCAAGACGAGGCGAAGGCGCACACGAAACCAAGAGTGTGTCACCCCCAAGCGTGCGCCCGCCGGTCGCAGCGTGATCGATGTGATCACTGCAAAGCCGGTCAGTTTGAGCAAGCAGTCAGCGGTTTAACAGCTTGTCATAGCAGCGCTTCTATGCAGAGCGACGAGATGTCTTCTCCATGACGAAGCTCATGACCAGGTTTGGCTTGGCACCCGCGAATGACTTCGTTGCTTGTAGACGACCATTGAGTTGCCAGCGCCGGCAAAGTGCAACGGTGGCACCTTGAATGCGCTGCTCATCAGCGCTCTACTACAATTGTTCGCTCGTTCGCAGCACATTGAGCTGCGTCGTCTTGACAGGATTCACGCGCGAGGAAACAATCCACCGACGAGGGACATGAACATGTTTCATCCGGTCGATGCCCTTGCTGCCGGTTGCCCGCCAGTGCTGGGCCATCCATTCCGGCCGAAACAGATACCGCCACTGCGACGCGGCGGTATCCGTTGACGCAGCAAAACACAAGAGCACGCATGTTGACCAACAACGGTAGACGCCGTGACCAACTTCAATTCGGTGGGGAAGACTGTCCGTCCTTTCGGTCATCCAGAACTGCATTTCGAAGCAGCAAAAGACTGCATGTTGTCCCTTTCACGGCCTCATCAAATTGTCTTCATCTCCACGCTAGCATCGTCCTAAGATAACGGTGGCGTTTGGATATCGCCGCAATGTATCACAGACTTGCAGGTCCTCCCATCTTGATTTGCTGCTGCTCGCTTTCCGTCCCACAACCTCGACCTCGTCGCTGGAAGGTCTTAGCACTGTGCATGTAGCTCCATCCCGCTGCTTCAGCACTTAGTCAATTACCGGTAGTTCGTTAAAAAGTTGCTGAGCGAATGCGTGAATTACATGTACATGAACTGTTACCGACGCAGTGCAATCTGAACTGCACATGAATGAAAGACAGTCAAGTTGAAGTTGTAATGTTGTTCGAATTGAGTAGACCTTCAGACGACATTATTAAGTAACCTTCCGACGACATCAAATACTGTCCACCAAATGTGAAAATGCTGCTCCGACCAGCGACTTGTGCCATGCGCCGCGCCGCCCGCGCAGCTTCCTCCGCTCTGGGCTGCAACCAGAAGATTTCTGCATCTTATGCATTTACGAGTGGAAATGCAGTTCACCACCGCGTTTCGTCTGTGGGCGCTCAACTCAATTTCATCGCGGAATTGTCAATGTCCACCAAGAAGACTCTGAAAACGAAAGAGGTATGCTACAGTGACCAATGCAATAGGTTTCGATTGAGTTTCCGTACTAACTGACACTATATATTGTATCTGCCATGATACAAACGTTGGAACGGGACAGATTGACGGTCGAGTGGGAGAGTTACTGGAATTGATCGAGCACACTCGCAACGGGGTGAGCAGTGGGGGTGCTCTAGATATGCTGTTGTTTGTACTAATAGGTGTGATGAAATAGGGAGATAGCGAACTGGAGCTAGAGCAGCTGCTGGAGCTCTACGATGTCCTCAAGCAGCGCAAGCAGCCAGGTACGTGCGGATGATTTTTTTCTGGCTAGAGAGAGTTGTCTGACAGTAGGAAGGTGCAGACTCAGACGTCTTTGAAACGGTCTTTGGCATTGCACGGATATACGACGACCAACTGGAAGACGGAGATGCAGCGGTCAAGTACTACAAGGAGGCTCTGGAGATTCTGGAGGGGATCCCCACGGACGTCACAGTCTGGGGCGCGTATATGCGTGTGACTACGCTCGGTGCTCTTGCAGTCTGCTACGAGAACCTGTACGTTGTGCACTTACCAGAATAGCAAATGGGTTATTGCTTGCTAAACGTTATTGCTTGCTAAACCTCTCTTCATCTTCTCAGTGGAGTGCCTGACGAAGCTGAACAGTATTTCGAGGACGCGATCGGCGCGTACGAGGAACACTGCGACCAAGCGCCTGACGAAACGGAGGTGTCCGACTTGGACATCTCTCTGCTCGCAGACCTCAACGCCTCAGCTGCCATGATCCACTACCACTACGCTGGCAATTTACTCGGACAGGACCGCTGGGAAGAAGCTAAAAACGTCACGAAGATCGCTTTGGTGTTAGCGGAGAACTCGAGTATGCCGGAAGGAGAACTAGGTGACCTCCAGCAGTGCATTCACGAGCTGTGGGTCGAGATGGACTAGATAATTTGCTGCAATTCTCCTTCCTTGCACTGAAGTTCATCGTTCTCTCTCTCTCTAGAGTACCGGTGAGGTAGTATCTGAGGTACCGTGTCCTCCACGTGCAAAGAATCGATCTAGTTCCCACGGTAGTCCACGCACGTCCTCCTCATTTTCTGATCTTCCCTTCAAGATGCTGGGTATTAGGTTGGCCGCCTTGGGAGGTTTCTTTAAACTACCCCTCCAGTATTGAGGGCACCTCGCGTCGTGACGTCGGCTTCTACCCGTGCGTTTATCCAATGCGACGAGGGGCGGTGATGGCTACTATCACGTGAGTAAGAAAGCAGTGAGGACGACGTTGACAGTCGGTGCGATGGTCGTGGGCTCGATCATGTATCTGGTACGAACTACCTGGTGAGGCTTTTAGACTGAATAACGTCACGGCTAATCTGTGCTATGAAGGCGCGTGAAAACCCCGATCGCAAGGAGATCCGGTTGTTGTTAAGTCAAAAACTGGAGAGGGAGGAGGACTTCGAGCAGTTTATAAGGGGAAAAGAGAAGGCGTACCAAGTTTTTGTGCGAAAAGTTCACTCACGGTTCATTTTGGTAACATTAAAAGTGGAGAATCTAACCTTATTGATTCCAGACAAGAAGGGTGCGCTCATTCTGGTCGCGGGGAACGGTGTAGCGTATGAGGTTATGGAACGATACACAGAAGCAATTTCGTTATATCAAGAATGCCTTGCAAAACTGCCAGGCGACAAGGAGCTTTTCTCTAGTGGAAGCGCGCTGTTGCGACTATTGGACCGCATAGGAGAATGCAACAGGAAAAGGTCAAATATCCCGGCTTGACGCGAGCTAATGTCGCTCTTGTGTGTGTGTGTACAGCGGTGACTTGGAGACTGCAGAGCAGTACTTTAAGCAGGCGGTTAAGGCCTATCATATACGATCAGAATAAAGGCAAACTGTCGCTCTCGCCCGAAACCCCTACAGGACGGAGCAAACTTGAAAGCATGGACAAAGTCATTATCAATGTGTTTCTTCACTACACTGTTCTTCTAACAGTACTGCAACGCCCAGACGACGCCGCTCGAGCTCGTCAACGTTTAACCGCGATCGTACGTAGCTCTCCCATCTTGTGCAGTCAGGAGAAGAATATCACCCGTCAGGTGGAAAATATCATCGCTCTGGTGAAGTTGGATGAGGAACGAAAGCTCCGAGGCGAAGGAGACTGTTTCACTTAACTTAGCAGGAACGATTCAATGGCAAAACTTTCAAAACATTTTACTAAGAATTCAACTGCGACTATCTCCTTCCAACAGCGCTAGCGCGACGCCAACAGGTCCGAACTGGACGACGAGTGACTAGTAACAGACCGGGCGATACCATCTCGGCGCGTGTTCTCCTGGATCTGAGCGGCGGCGATGTCCACGGCGCTGGACGTCGACGCGTCCGCGAGACACGCAGAGCAGAAGGTGATTTTCTTCTCCGACAGCGCCAAGTCCGCTGTCACGATGCTGATTTTCTTCTTAATCTTACAGCCACTGCACACGACGCGGAAGCAGCTTTTGCACGTGCTGGCGCTTTTGCCGATCTTCCACCCGCTCGACACGGCCCTGGAACACGTCACACAGGACGTACCTGGGTTTGGAGCGCCGTGCAACCGCGCCTCAGCGTGAGCCTTCTCCATCTTCCACGTGAGTTTACGCATCTGACCGCAGTGCACGTAACGCAGAGGAGACAGGAACGCCTCCGTCATGACAGGCACAGCCAGCATCCGGATCATATCACCAGCAGGGTCCATGAGACCAGTCTTGCACACGTCCAGGACGTTCGGTCCGACCTGGCGGAAGAAACCACAGATCGAGAGATCGCCTCGCACACGGTCTGATAGCTTCGGGATCTGCGGGAAGTCGATCGAGTGCAAGAAATGGTAACCAGCGCGATCACCGTCACTCATTCGGGCAAAACCTGTGCACTCGAGGTAGACGTAGTCGCGGTTCTGAACGACACCCGTCCGGCGCAACGGGATATCCATCTCCATCCACTTGACTACGACAGACGTGAATGGTTCCTCTTCTGTGGGGCTGACAATGGTGGATAGCACGGCAGCACCGTCGAAGTCGTGTACGTACGAGGCCTTGATGCGCATATCCTCGAGCGTCGGGTTCACGACGCCGAACATCATGTCGTCCAGCTTTCCCTCGACGCGACCAACCGACAGAATGGCCGGCAGCTTTGTAGAGCTGGCGTTGCTCATCGCGTCATCCCCGACGTATTCCGGACGCTCCGTGTACACTTTCATGCGTTCACGCTCCTTGGAGAGCTTCCATCGGTTCGGGTCGACCCTCCGTCCGCCCTTAAAGAACGGGTTGTCGCGCTCGAAGTTAGCCTCGATGATGGTCCGTCCCAGTTCGAGGAGCTGGTTCTTCTCAGCGGCCGTGAGGGCGAGCGCCGGAAACGGGTTAATGGTAAATCGCTCCTTGCCCATTGTCAACAACTAGTACTGGTATCGTTGCACCAGTAGATCCTATCGCGTTGCAGTGCGTATTTCAACGGCAGAAACGAGAATGACCGAGAGCAGTGGCTGTACCGATCTCACGGCGAGCGGCGACAGGGACTGGAGCCGCGAATATTGCTGACCGACACAGTTCTCCAGGGCCAGGCACGCAACGTGCACGAAACGCATGATTTGCTCCCCCGAAGCCCAGAGCGAGGCGAAGCTGAAGCAAGTTGACTGTCCGCCAAGCAGATGGCTGAGGTGACTATCCCTCGACGTCTTCACGTAATGCCGCAAGCCATCGTGTTTCTGCTGCGCGCAAGCATTTGCCAGCGCAATCGCTGAGCGGACAGCAGATCGTTCCGTCCGAATCCACCTTGGATCGAGGCCATTGCCACGGATGCCGGTAGCTCAAAGAGCTTTGAGGACGACAACCATTTCGAGTTGAAAACTGAAGCACCGAGTTCCACTTACCGTTTGTCGACGAACGTCGACAGGTCGTGCAGAGCTTGGGATCACTTAACAGGTTGACGTGCAAGGTTTGTTGCCTTTGAAGTTGGCTTGAGCAGTGAAACGCAACGTGTTCGGCTCCGACAAAACCACAACCGAGACGCCAGGCCGGTCAGAACCGGAGCGACGGCACTGGTGGCTCTGCAGTGCGAGTTGTTGGCTGCACACCAGCGAGTCGACGGCTCAGAGCCGGGCAGCCAGCGCCTTGAAGTGGAGGACGTATCGTTCGGTTTCGCTGGCAACACCGTCGCCGCCTCGTATCACAGACACAATAGCTGATGGCAAGTCTGTACGCACAGCAGCAGAGAAGAGAAACGCTCCTCGAAGGATCATGGTTTAACTCGTTTCACCAGTACTCAAGCTAGCGTTAAACTGTTCTAGCGAAACATTATTACCACGTTCAGATTCGCTAAAACCAACCTTGATAGACTTGTCAAGCGTAACGCTAGACACGCCTGGCTCATTGAAATTTGTGGGGCACAAGTGACACCAGACCATCAATCGACTGCAACGCAATGGGTTGGCTTTCCTCACCTGTGATTACCAAAAGCTTAAAACCAACGTAATTGTCGGTTCCTTTAGCATTTCCGAGTCGTGAGGTAGTAGTGGAATCCAGCCTGTACCGTGCTGTCCACCGAGTCGATCGCGATCTGCGTGTCTTCCTTCCCACCCGATGTCTTGACCGCCGTGATTGCGCTGTTCACTCGGAAGTTGGTCGACGCTCCGCACGGCGTCCACACCACGGCACTGACACCCACTTCGTTGTCCAGCGAAATAGTACTCTGCATCAAACTGTCCGTACGAACCGCTCTGGTTGGGAACGAACGCGTTACCGCGATAGTCCACGCGAAAGATGCCGATAGAAACGCCCTGGAACGGATACCGAATCCACAACGTTAGCGAAGTAAGTCACCAGTAGAACCGACACCGCTTACACTTTGGACGTCGACAGGCACGGCCAAGTTGCACGATTTGCGGTCGCGCGTCATGCCGGCGCTAGACGTACGCGCCGCGAACTGCGAGAACAGCACGGAGACCGCTTGGCCATCTGAAGAGGGAACCACCGTCACTGTGTTAGCAGGACAGCCGGAGCCGAAGAACGTGGGCGTTCCAAACGTGAAAGCAGGCTCAGTGGAGCCGACAGCATGGGGCGTTGAAGTGTTGTGCGAAGTAGACGCGGACCAAGTAGCTTCAACTGAACCAGTGAATACGCACGCCACAGCCAGGACGGTAAGGAAATGCATGGGAAGTCTTGAGTAGTGCTTGCTGGAGAGATATTCGAGAAATGACCTTAGTCCTGTGAAACATGTTATCAGATCCAGGTCTTCCTCAGTCCAGTTTTAGTTGTATTTCCCAGTTGCTTGGGGTCGCTGAGTAAGGGTGTTTTCGCTTGCTTGGGCTGTAAAAAAGTCAGCAGGGCATGAACTTTCGAAGTTCAACCGCTCGTTTGAGACTGGATGGGTGAACGACAATTTGGCAGCGTGCAAACAAAGACGCGAAGCGCGATGATACACCACGTCCGGAGAATATAGCGAGTCGCCTAGAATTGGATGTCCGAGGTGCTGCATGTGCAGTCGGAGCTGGTGCGTCTTGCCGGTCACCGGTTTGAGCTGAACCAGCATAGATTTTCTCTCTCCTTCGCCATTATCATCCTTGAGATCGTCGACTGCTCGAGATTGTACGGAATACTCAGTGACAGACCATAATGAACTAGAAGATTCAACATCCCGGCCTGAAACTACACGTTGGACAAGTGGTTGTGTCGGGTGTTTCTCCATGGGTACTCGCACGCGCTTCCACTGCTCAGATCCATCATCCATCCATCCATGCACACGCGCCACATACATTTTGTCAACTGTTCGATCTCGAAACTGCGCGTTCAAGCTCTGCGCTGCTGATTTCGTCAGTGTGATGACCAGAAGACCGGAGGTTTCCTGGTCCAGACGATGTACCATCCTCGCTGCTGGAAAGACACTGGCAACACAGCGGTGAATTGACACTGAAGCTGGATCAGTTCCATCTACACTTAGCACATTAGCAGGCTTGTCCACCACAATAATGGCGTTGTCGCGAAACAAAACCTTCAGCGGCAGTTGAGCCGTCAGTTGCTTGTCGATTGAATCACTTTCACTGGACTCTGCGAATTCGCGGGTTTGCACCAGAATCCTATCGGACAATGCACCCAGTGCAATATCTTCTTCTTCAGGCAACCAAACACGAACTATGTGGCGATAGGAACGTCGATTTAGCTCCAGGTTGAGGGCATCGACACAGATGTCCGCCATCTTTCGAGGATTGTCGACGGTCGAAATCTCGGAATTTTTCGACGCGGATTTCGCGTGCACGGTAACGACCCCCGCCTTCCTATAGCTGAAAAATAGTCGAACGGCCAAATCGGAGCTTCGAACGCTTCCGAGGGGCTGCAATTTGTGCATTCGCTTGAGCTTGTCCAGTCCGAGACTGCGGATTTGGTCAGAGACGTCCGATGCCGCCGGTTTAAACGCTCGTACTGACAGTCGTAGAGCATCCAGAGCTGATGCAATCAGGCGATGGATCTCTTGAGCCGCTTCAGCTGGCAGATCGTCTGCTGCGACGTCGCGCTTGCGCTTGGTTCCCATGGTCGCTACTGCTATTAAAGTCGAAGTGGACCCTTCCTGACCAATCGAAGTAGATTATTGATTTAAGAGCATATACAGATAGCCATGAAAACGCTCGTCAAGTGTATGATGATGCCAGCGAATAGATTACGGACATCTTCAAGCTTACGTAGTAATTTATTATTCAACTTGACCTGCTTGCTATCTCAACTACATTGACATCTGGGACATCTGAGTCATGTCCGAGCTCGACGACGAATGGCTCGTAACCGAGCGGATGATGCCGCTCTTGCGTCCGTTCTCCATGATCTGGTACGACGCGATCTCCGCGGCACTTGAGATCGACGCTTCGGCCAGACAAGCCGTGCAGAAGTTGATCTTGCGCTCCGACAGCGTCAGATCTGCTGTAACTAGACTGATTTTCTTCTTAATCTTGCAGCCACTGCACAGCACGCGGAAGCAACATTTGCACGTCGTGGCACTCTTCCCAAGTGTCCAACCAGTGGAGGGTTTGCTGCAAGACACGCAGGAAGAGCCTGGGTTTGGAGCGCCGTGCAACCGCGCCTCAGCGTGAGCCTTCTCCATCTTCCACGTGAGTTTACGCATCTGACCGCAGTGCACGTAACGCAGAGGAGACAGGAACGCCTCCGTCATGACAGGCACAGCCAGCATCCGGATCATATCACCAGCAGGGTCCATGAGACCAGTCTTACACACGTCGATAACGTTCGGTCCGACCTGGCGGAAGAAACCACAGATCGAGAGATCGCCTCGTACGCGGTTCGACAGTTTAGGGATCTGCGGGAAGTCGATCGAGTGCAGGAAGTGGTAACCCGCGCGATCGCCATTAGCCATACGCACAAAGCCTGTGCACTCGAGGTAGACGTAGTCGCGGTTCTGAACGACGCCCGTCCGGCGCAACGGGATATCCATCTCCATCCACTTGACGACGACGGAGTTGAAGGGCTCGTCCACGGTTGGTTCCACGATAGTCGAGAGCACTGCAGCACCGTCGAAGTCGTGTACGTACGAGGCCTTGATGCGCATATCCTCGAGTGTTGGGTTCACGACGCCGTACATCATATCGTCCAGCTTTCCCTCGACGCGACCGACCGACAGGATGGCCGGCAGCTTGGACGACGAGTGCATGGTGTTGCTCATGGCATCTGCGCCCTTGTACTCGGGTCGTTCCGTGTGCACCATCATGTGCTCGCGCTCCTTGGCGAGCTTCCAGCGACGGTGGTCGACCTTCCGACCGCCCTTGAAGAAGGCGTCGTCGCGCTCGAAGTTAGCTTCGATGATGGTTCGCCCCAGCTCCAGGAGTTGGTTCTTCTCGGCGTCCGAGAGCTCCAGCGCCGGGAACGGGTTGATCGTAAAGCGTTCCTTGCCCATGACCGAGATGTATCGAGCTGTCTGCAGTTAAAGAGTGAAGCTGTCTGTCTCTACCTGTCTGTTGATAACTGAGCTCCAAGTTGTGGGGCTGTGATCGATCGATGGACCTGTTGACAGCGTGTGAAGAAGAAGAATGGACGCCCCGAAAGGGACGGCGCAGCAGTTTGCAACGCAAGATCAAGAGACCGACTCGGCTCGTGCAGAAGTGCAAACGTGCGCATTTTCGCCCCTGACCTTGCGCACGATTTGCTTGGTCGGGAGCAGAGACGGCGACATCACTTTCATAGCGAGGCTCGCGCTGACCAGGGCGTCACCGAACGGATGGAGACCGGAGCGGGGCGACGTGACACGCGTATTTTTACAGCGAAATGGGAAACCAAGCAAGCAATTCAGGCGACGCAAGTGTAGACACCGCCATACATGTCGTGAATACAGTACACGTTCATGTCTGACTTGCAAGTTGCATCGCTAGCGGAGATCAAGATGGTAGTCTCGACGTGACCTCCTCAGTACATCTAATTTGCGTCTTTAGACCTTTTATATGTAATAAAACGGCTGAAGTTGAACTTTGAGATCTAAATTTAAATGCAATCCTTTATGCTTGATACCTCGTGAATTTGATATGCGTCGTTTTGAAGAAACGCAACGAGTGGCTTAATTCAGGGTAGAGTCGAGACTTCGCTTGAAGTGGAAGGGATAGCCCCATGGCGCCACTTGATCACCTCGACTCAGCAATTTCCTTACGTCCCCAGCTGCAGCTACTCGCTCTTACTAGCAACAACTCACTGAGTTGCTCAGCTCTTCTCTCTCCAACCTCTCGGATTAAAACGCTCGAGAAGCTGGAACATGCGGTTGTCTAACAACGTGCGTGCGGGTTACGCTGACAGCAAGCTCGGCATCTGTCGGCCACTTCGTCGATGTGAACTTGCGCGTCGCGTGATTCCGCGCCTTTGACGTTCGGTTTGACAGCGCTGCTGATCTCGGAAAACAGAAAGTATGCGGACGCGAAAGCCTCGGCTCTCGATGGCTCTACGGACGTCTTTTGCCAACAGTGTTGCTGTCGTCACCGCATCAAGTATCAAGACCCCTTCCTTTTCTATCGCCGACCGACGAAGCAGACCTCGTCTTCAGGCTGAAGTGGATGGTTGACGGCCAACTTGACCGGCTCGACGAACGAAGTGCTGTGGTGCCATTGCACTGCCTCAAGACCCGACGCATCTATCCCCGAGTCGAACCATATCGCATACCGATAGTCGTCAGGGTCAGAGACGCCTCAAAAACGAAAGAGATCAAGCCAACAACCGGCGTGTCCTTCTGAAGTTTCCTCACGTTACAAACTTCAGACTTCAGGAACCGAGTCAAGGTATCCGAACGAGTGGCATCAGCACAACTTACAAGCTTTGCTTGGGGGTTTCCTATTGCAGATTCGAGGTCCAGACTGCCCGCCTTAGTGAAGCCCTCACAGGACAACTACTTGAGTTCTTGCTGCTGTTCCGCCTCTGCTTTTTCTTTCGCTTTAGCAGTCCTGACGCTGGCCATTGCATCTTCAATGAGCTCCACGTACTCGTCCGACAGCGATGATACGCGCGCGAGGGTCATGGCGCGCTGCAGTGCATTGCCAGCTTCAGTCCACCGCTCATTCGCCATCAGCATTTGAGCGTAGTTGAATAATACGCCGGGGATCTCCCGGTCGAGACCCGCGAGGTCTGCTTGGTCGCTCGTGGACGCCTTGGACAGCTCGCGTCTCCCTCGGTTCTGGTCGTACGCGCTGATGGCTTGCTTGAAATACCTCTCCGCTGTCTTGATGTGCCCTCTATTGAATGGAAATCGATCAGCTCTCTGTATCCTGAAGCATAGAGAAAGATGGTTACCTATTCTCGTACGACTGCGCGATCCGGTCGAGTGTGACCACGCGGTTCCGCTCCCTCTTGGCCACTTTCATCTCGCGCGAGTTGTGCTCTAGCGCATCGAGGTAGTACGTGGTCGTAGGAGCTCCTCTCGCCAGCGCTTCGTACTGTGAAGCAATGGAGAACGCCAACTCGAACAAGTGGCGATCTGCAAGACGTTAGTGGCGTCTAAACATTGGCTTTCAGTACCGTAAGAATCGACGCACCGTGTGGGTTGGTGCGCTTAACTACATCATAAGCGTGCAGACAATGCTGAAGCGCCTGTTTCGGTTCTCCCTGCCTCGAAATAAAAAGTTAAGTAGCTTGTTCTCCGTTCTACAGCCGGACAATCCCTCCTCACCTCCTTGGCATTTTGTTCCGCTTGTTTTATCAGCCGTTCTACCTGTTTAACCGGTGCATCTTCACGGTTCTTAATTAAATCAACAAGTTAGAGTTGTTCTCCTCTTTATCAGCTTCAGGTAGTTTCACCTGGTAGAAATGGACACCGGTAGCACCAGCTACTACCATGAACGTAAGTAGAGCGGTCTCTTTCTTCAACCAACGCTTAAAATCCGCCTTCAATGCTTCATCCGAACCTCCAGATGCAGTTGCAAAGCGTCGAGAGGTAGAAGCGCCATGTACAGCAGTGGAAGTGACAGCACGGCGCAATAAAGGAAGCGATAAATGTGCGGCCATATTTATGCTGTTAGGATAATACCAGCTTTTGACCAGTCAGATGGTGCCGTAGAACGTTCTACCTGTTCTACTTTTTTTTTTTTTACACAACTCTATTGTTGCTGTGAGTCTCGAAGTCTCGTGTACCATTTGGGTGTACTCGAGATACTGGACGAGCTGGAAACTTCCGATGCAAAGTTCGGGTTCTTCTGTGGCGTTGGTGGTCGAGTTATTGACGGTGGTGGGGAGACCTTCGGGGAGAACGAGACTGGATCGACGGTAGTACGCTCTACCGCAGTCGGAGGCTTCGTGAATTCATTGTAGAGTTTCTGTTGGTGAGTAGAAGCTTGAATCTTACCCTGCAGCAGTTGAACTGTGGCTTTGAGCGCGTCGAGATCCCCACGACGAGAAAGAAGTTGCTGCAGTTGGTGTCGAAGAGAAGAGTTCGCGTCTTGAAGCTGTTGGTACTGAGCTCTCAGCTGCTGAAGGTGGGACTGAACCTCCTCGTGCCTCTGGACTGCAGCTTGGAGCTGTTGCTCCCGTCGTGACAGTTTGTCGATCTACAAGAGAGCTAAATGTTAGGAAAAAGTAGTTTTCTTGTAGAACAGTTTGCAGAACGTACCAGATAGGACTGAGGCTGATGGAAACTCGCTACTTTCGCCTTCAGTTCTACAACTTGTTGCTGAAGCTTCACACGATCACTCGTCACCTCGTTGAGCTTCTGTTCGAGTGCAATCGCTTCTCGTTGAGCCTTCACCACTTTTTGAGCAAGAAGTACACTCTGCTGAAACTGGAACTGGAAATGAGTTCCTGATTTCAAGATTCAGAATCAAAAACAAACTCATTCGTACCCGTCTTTTTGTTGTTGTAGGGATCGCTCCAAATGTGGTCACCACCTCCTGTAGTTTGGAGTTCGTTGGACTCCCATCTCTTTCCCCTTCAGCTGCAACTTCCCCTGTTTGTAGTATTGCACCGTCCAAATCGACCTCAAGCAGCTCGTATTCCTTCAGTTTGTTCCTCTGTTTACAATGACAAAACGTCAGATACAGGAATTACCCGTAAGTTCGGTAGAAACACTCACTTCTACATCTAACGCAGCTTCTAACTGGGTGATTCGGGTAGTTGACGTTGTTTCCAGCCTCGCAAATTCTTCTTTGTGAGCTTCCACCTATGCAATGCAATTGTCAATTGCTATTGGAAAATTCGGACTTCCCATCCACTTACTTTCTGAGTTAGCATGTCGATCTCCAGTCGTGCATTACGAGTGCTTGTAGCCTTCTCTTCCAACGTCAATTTCAGCTGGCTTATCTGTAGAATACCAGCGATAGTAAGGCTAAGCAAATATAAAAAAACGAGTGGTGAATTCATCCTGACGCACCTCGAAATGCCTCATCTTAAGCTCAGTACGAGCGCTGGCAAGTTCCGTCGTGTGTGTACTCTCCATCCGAGTCGATTCGAGAACCTAAGGAGAAGTAACTCACACAAAATTAAATAAAACGTCACAGTGCATGTGAAGTGAACACGTCGAACTTGCCTTTTCGTCAAGAGCAGACTGTATGCTGTCTAGACGCGCTTGCAGCACCTCCACGTGCTTCAGGGCGTCATCACGCGCTTCTTTCAGCAGCCGATTCTCGCGTTCATAGACCACTTGACCGTCGTTACGGATCCGATCGATCTCCCTCTTCGACAGATCCATGAACCTGCTCATTTCGTCGTCCAACTTCTTCTCAAAGTGCAGCCTCGTCTCGTTCTGCAGCTGTGCGCTCTGACTGAGATTACCATCGTGCTTCTCCTGCAAGGAATTGACTTTATCCTGCGTGTTTTGCAGAGATTGGCGCAGTTTTTCCAATTGATCTTCCAGTTGCATCTTGGCGTCTTGCAGAAACGATTTATCGGCCGAGAGCAGTGCAATTCTCCCGTGCAACTCGCTGCTACTGGTTGAGGTTTCATTGAATCGTGATTGAAGGTCTTCGTGCTCCTGTTGTAGAATCTGTAGGTCTCTCTTCAATCGTTCAGACTCCTTCTGTAGACTTCTTTGGTCGCTGTACAAGTCTTCGCTGCGCCGTTGCTCCTCCTTCATCCCTTCAACCTGCTCTACGAGAGTTTTTATCTGCTGCTCCATCTCCATTCGAGTTGCCTCCGATAACTCTAGCTCATGTTGCAGTCGTCGTCCCTTCGCTTCAGCAATGCGTTGGACTTGTTGAATTTCATCCGAAGCGCCAGCCGCGGCTGCTTTATCTGCGCTGCTGCTCCTCTGCACCATTTCCACTTCTTGTCGACAGCGCTCCAGCTCGGTTTCCATCTTCCGCACCTTGGAGTGAATGGACAACTGGATAAACTCGCGGATGGATAAATCCTCCTCGTCTTGCCGCTGGAGTTGTTCAGCTAGAGCATCTGAAATCTCAAGACTAGCAAAATGTGTCTTCTCCATTCGAAGGCGGGATAGTGCAGCCTGTAAATCAACTTGAGTTCGTTTTAATTCCTTCTCCAGCCGACTCTGTTTGTCTTCAGACGAGTGCTACAACAACAGATCCACTTAATCCTCTACCACCAGCATCTCAACCAATTGTCACGCTCTCACCTTCATCTCAGCTTCTTTCTGCTGCCACACAGCTCGTTCCTGCTGTAGCGTTTCCTCCAGTTCCCTCTGCGCCTGTACACTAAGCGCCAACTGCGCTCGGATCTTGCCCACTTGAATCTCGTAGAACTTCTTCATCACTGCTTCACTACCGTCCGTGGACGTCGCTCTCTGTGGTGTCAGCTGCAATCTGTTGGCTCTACCTGAAGGCATTTGTCCTGGTGATAACATGGCTAAATGGTCATCGAAATGCGAGATTCCTCGTCCTGTAGAAAGTCGGTCGTAGTGACCGAAGGAATGCGGCAGCGACAGGTCACTGGAGAGCCCCTCACTGGCCGAATCCGACGGTAAAGTGAGCGAGAGCTCTCCAACATCATCTTCTTCCTCTTCTTCGTCATTAGGAGCCTCCAATTCGATCTCTTCGTCCAGCTCAAGCTCTTCTTCTTCTGCAACTTCGAAATTCGTCGGATCTGGGGCCTGAGCAGTCGTTTCAACGCCGATTTCAGCCGCGGAAGAAGCACCAGAAGGTTCTGCCGTGTCTTCAGACCCTAGAACATGTCTGGAGACGCCCAATTGTGCTGCTAGACGTCGGAAGCGCCGATCTTCGGCTGACGTCGCGCGTGCTGCCATACTATCAGTAATGAACGACGCTTCAAGATCCTTAAGAATTATTTTTTTAACCAATCAAAGAACGTTTAAGAAAACCACTTCAAGTTGGAAATAGATGCGACGAAAAGACGTAGACAAAAGGAGCACTACGTTACAGTAAAACTCAAGAGCTTCTCATTTAAACGACGATGAGCTCTCCATGCACGCCACAATGCTGCAGATGCAGATTCTGTATGACTTCTCCATACACGCCACAATCCTGCAACTGCAAGCTCTGCAGGCCGACGACTACCACCCGTTTCACCACGCCACCACGGGTATGTCATTCTTGTTGTACATGTAGCCATCCTGTCGATGCTCACGTTCTCTTCTTGATGCTCGACAGCCAGCAGGTACAGAGCCTCAACCACAACGAGATACAACAGGGCATTGTCTGACGTTCCCGCAGCGGCCTGGCACACCGGAGGAAGTCCGGCGCTTCCGCAAGTCGTACTTCTCCGAACCAGGCTCTCGTATCGCCCACCCTGGACTCATTAACGACCTCAAACGGATCGACCCTATGACCAAGTACGGGATAGTTACCACAGGGAGTGAACACGTACCGGAGATGCTCGTCAGTGGACCTGCAACCGAGTATCAACGTATCAATCTGGCCAAGCTTGAGGCCAACTACGCCAGTCACAAACGAGAACCACTGGGTAAAACGTTCTCACGCGGCCACAAACTGCCAGCTCATATGCAACGGCCAGAGTTCGCCTTTGGTATGAGTGGAACGTTCTGTGAGTCGGCCAAAGAGCTGCTTTACCCGTCCACGTCTGCACGACTGCGTAACAGCGAGGAAGACGAAGCACAATACAAGCGATCGCACGGGTCGGTCGCCCCCGGCGAGCAGAAGAACCGCAACTACCGGTGGGAAGCAGCGAAAATCGATCCAGCCAAACATCGTTTCGGGTTCAAACCAGTCGGTGGAGACGGCAAAGAAGTAGCGGAGATCCTCAACCCGGAGATGAACGAGAGCGTCCAATGTCCTGCCGTCGCGCCGGATCATCTCGAGGACCGGCGCACTCTGTACGATCACCTGGGCAAACCGAGACACTTGGGTGCCGCCGAGACCGACAGATTGCCCAACAACCACGTGTTTGGTGTCGTTACGCAGAACAGCGACTCCGCGTGGCTGTGCATTCAAGGTGAGTACTCGCCCGAAGAGCAGCAACCCGATCCAGACCTTGGTCGTCCAGTAAACCATGGCTGGCGCAATGTGACGGCAGATTCGCGGTTGTTTGGCATCCCCACTATACGCAGTGACATCCCAGCACCAGCTCGGCGTTCGATCGCCGATGGACAGAACTACGGAGACGACGCCAATGCGCAGGCGTTGCTGTATCCCCAGGAGTTTTCATCTAGTGGCGTGGCCAACGCAGAGTTCGCAGAGCCACGGGACGAGAAGTATCTGCGTGAATTGTTCCACAAGATCGGCCACGGAGTGCAGGACGACGATTTCGAGCTAATCTGGAAGCAAGCGACACAAAGCGCCAGGTACACACAAGTAGGGCGAGCTAGCATCGCAGACTACCGGGACGCTCTCAACGACTTCCTCGAGGCTCAAGGACGAGGCCCAGCAGCTCTACAACAGTGGCAGAGTCGTGTGCAGGCTATGTAGGTTGCAGTTGGAATAAAAAACAATAGTCACTTGCCTTGATCCATACCTGATCCTCCATAAATCTCTTAACTTGTTCGCAAATCCATCGGTGGTGGTGCCATGGCAGGCCCGAGATCTCCGCAGATCGTATTCACACACGCCCAATTGCCTTCAAAGTCGCTCTTCCACATGCGGACAGTGCCGTCGTCACCTGAGGATGCCAGCATCGTCCCCGTAACATTCCACTCCACCCGCCACACTTCCGAGTCGTGATGGTGTTTGCGTGCCACTTCCTCCACATCAGCCTGCAAATGGTCGTCCTCCTGGATCGTGAGTCTCCAGATGCGCACCGAGCGGTCCTTGCTGGCTGTGGCTAACAAATGCGACGAACGGCCCATATTCGGCGCCCAACACACGTCGTGGATCGCGTCCGTATGACCCACGAGCTCAGCAACGATCTGCCATCTCCGGTACGAGTTGTTGTAACCCCAGACTTTGGCCACGTCGCTGTTGCCGCCCACGACGATCATCGGGACGTCGAAGCGCGACTTGTTCCACGAGACGCACGTGGCTCCATCCTTGTCGGCCAGGAATTCCTCCTGCAGCGGCCAATGCGACAAATTCATGACGTCGATGGCCTCGTACATGCGGACGAATCCGTCCTCAGAGGCTGTGGCCAGACGCAGACCGAGGTGTCTGGGGGCAAACTTGACGTCGTGCACGGAGTCTCGAGCGTCCACCAGCTGTGCCTGGTTGCGCCATCCCTCCTTGGTTCCTGTATTAGTAGCTGGTCCTGGGCCATTGCTAGCTGCTGAGTCTCCAGCCAAGGAGGAAGCTGAGACAGTCGAAGCGTTGAGGTACAAGCCCTGGTCTTCCCAGATGGAGACTGTGCGATCAAAGGAGCACGAGGCCAAGATCTGTCCGAACTCCGGGTGGGCCCACTCCACTTTCCAGACACTGGCCTGATGCGCGTTCCACTCGTGTTCGAGGCGCCACTCCTGGCCGTGCTCCTCCCAGATTTTGATCTTGCGGTCGGAACTGCACGTGGCGAGGCGCTGGCCGTAGAAGTCGAAGCTCATGTCGTGGACGAAGTCCGAGTGCTGCGACGGGAACCGCCGGAAGATCTTCTGCACGGAGGAGAGGAGAGGAAGAGATGCAGTTAGTGTGGAGGCAGCAGGGTGGGCAGGAAAGCAGGGAGGACGTACCATAGCATTCATGTTAGTCTTGGTAATGCCTGTGTAGTGGTGATTCCATTGACTTTCAACTATTTGTGGTTTCAGCCACAAATAATCCACCCACATTCTATCTGATATCACAGGTACGGGTTCTGATTGGCCACCGCAACGCAAACCGGTATGTGCTCAGTACAATGTCGCTCACGGTACTACCTAACTCCCGTACCATCGGAAACTGATAACGTGGCAGCTATTCTTATAGAGGATATCCTGACCGTGTGTGTCGTACAGGGCAGGTAGCGCCTTGCAAGTTCGTCACAAGATGTAGCAAATGGTTCTCCATGCTTGTACCAAGTTTCGGCCGCGAAAGTAGTCTGTGTGGAGCGCTACGGAACTCCCCACCGTTGCGCAATTTTCTGTACAGTGATCGACATATATTAATGCGGACATATGTCACACTTCTCCTTCACTTCGTTTCGCACTTGAACTTAATTATCAGCTTTCACAGTCAGTCACCACACTCGTTCGCTTTGGGCTCGGTATTGCTCCGTGAAATTGGTCGATAATCCATAGCATTTCTCGAGTCCCCTTTCTTTTTAAGTGGTACTACGACCGCATCAAGGACGCTCTCCGGCACCGATGCTCCTTTCTGTATCGCACGATACACCACCGTTAAGCACTCAACCATTTCTTCCTGAAAATCTTTGAAAAATCATGCGAGAGACCGGTTGTTCCTCCAGCTTTGTCCCTGGGTAGTTGACGAATTGCGGTCAAAACTTCGTCTTCCAAGATAGGTTTCATCAGATCCTCCTTCTCGTTCTGTAATAATCTTTGGCTTGTCGGAACAGTTTGAAATCTGCGAAGCTCCTCCTTCATTATCGACTGGTCAACAGAAGCATGTGACCCTCCCATGATTCCATTCACTCGCCATCTTTTCTGCTATTGGCATAGTTTCAGGGTAAAAATGACCTGGAGATGGATCAATATCGGATATGGTTTGGTCACGTTGCCAGTTTGCATGCCGTTTGTAAAACCGCTTTAAATTTGCGAGTGTTGGTTGAAGCATCCGCCCGAATGTATTTTGTCCTTGACGTATTCTGGCGTTGTTGTAAACCTGTTGGTAGTCATCTCGGCTGAAATTTTTTCGATGCAGACTCGCCCTGAGGTTGCTGTAGTAGGCAGATGTTCTATCCTGATCTTGCCTTTCAACATCTCTCAACATCACCGAGATTTGCTTCTCAAACGTATCCCATGCTTGAGCGGGACAACTTTGATGTTGGAAAACTTCTTTCAACTTCTGAAGGCGTTTCGTTATTTGCTTCTTTACCCATTCTGGAGACGCGCTGTGGATAGGATAACTCGGTCTATTGGATCTTCTTCGTTGTGACTTCTGTATCGTCATCCATACTCTGACCTCTTGATGATCAGATTTTGAAACAGGGAGACGTGCTTCTACCCACTGCACTACCCCTACAATCTTGCTATTCAAATAAAACCGATCCAATCTGCTGGCACTCCGATCTCTCCAAAAACTGAAATAAGTCAAAGGTCTGACACATTGTCGTCGTCTGTATGACTAGTCAAATTGACAGCATCTAGTAAATCCAAACAATCAACAAGTCTATCCAGTGCTGCACTTTCACAAGATTTCGAGCTTGGCAACCCCTTTGTGATACGATCAAGCGATGGTTGTAATACCGCATTAAAATCTCCTCCAAGAAACAAATTTTCCGTGTTAGAAGCCCACAAATGAAGGTCTTCGTAAAATGCTTGTTGTTGTTTTCTTCCAATAGAAGCGTAAATGTTAATCATCGTCCAGTCTCGAAACTTCAAAGCCATACGTCTACCTGTCCACTCTTCGCAGTTCCATGGTGTAGCTTTATCTGCGTGTTGAGGTTGTAAAAGTACCCCCAAACCTCCAGACGTACCATCCATCAAAGTCCAACAGCTAAGAGGACTTTCTGGGTTCTTCATACCCCATACTAAGTTCCACATACCCATAACTTCTTCAATTTCTTCTTTTGTTTTTATATGCGTGTCTTGTACAAATATAATGTCTGCCGGTGAGGTGGTAGTCCGCTGTTTCCATCCTTTTAGCCATCCCATCCGACGTTCTTCAATAACTCCTTGTAGATTTTATGTAATCACTTGTAGTTCCGCTCTATGGCGGTTTTTCTCCTTCTCCCTCGATCCCAACCCGAAAAACAACTCCTCCACTTGTTGCAATTCGGCATAAAGATCGGTATTTGTTGTATCTGCATAGTCCATCTTCATTTTAATCTAATTCATCATCACACACGCTCCGTCATCTTGGCGCGTTGCTAATATTGACTCCATAGTAGTCCAGTCTCCGTCTGAGTCATTTCCATAGAAAGCTTTCTTCACTCTTGGGTAGCTATGAAGTACTTGTACCAGACAATCCAAAACACTAGCGGTTGTAAACTGCAGTTCCTCAGGTTGACTTAGCATCTGTCCCAGTTCAGGTGCGTATGTAAACGCTATTAAGATCTTCTTTGCTAGCAAATCAGCTTCACCTTTTCGACACAGCTGAAGTAGTTTTGCTCGGTTTGGTTTGAGCTTGTTCAATACCCCCCAGAGTTCTGTGGAATGTATGTATCCATCGTCCTTCATGTCATCCCGCTTGTCCCTTTCGAAAGTAATCCAAGTAAGCAATGCGTTGAAAGCATCTGCATCTACTTTTTTCCCTGTTTCTTTTTGATTTTCGACTAAAGATTTTAAGTCCTTCAGTTCAATCAACAAGCAGTCGATCCTGTTTTGTCTTGTCCAATCCTGGATAATCCGTGCTTTGAGTGTTCTTAAAACGAATTCTGGCGAAAATCCACTTGTTGCATCCACTTCATTAATAGCTGGTGGCGTGAAATACAGCGCCGCTACAACTTGCGCGATCCTGTCGGGGTGCCATTGCACTTGGACTGAGGATAAAATCTTTCATATGTAATGACTCGTAGTCTGTTTAGAAGGCTTGGTCGGTTTGAAGGCGGTCGGTTTATCAATCGACCTCGGAAATTTCATCATAATAAGAGGAGACCTGAATGCATTGACACCTATAGGTGGTCTCCAGCACTACTTTTCAACTGCAACCAACCACGTAGCCCTTGTATTTTGTTTTACACCATTTTTCAAAGTGTACTCCAGGCATAATTGTGATCGAGCGCATTCTGCAATTGGTACGACTTGTCCAAGTACGTCAACCTCTGCTGTACCAGCCTCACCACGTTCTCAATATCCTCGACAACCATATCGTTTTGTTTATTCTCCGTTCTCCCGACATGAGCGGAATAATCTTGCCCCAGAAGCCGAGCTTGCTCCCAAAAACACGGGACGAAGAACTGCTTCGGGTCTGGGATGATCTCAATCAGAGCAGTACGAGGCTGAGCAAACCGGGAGTTGTAGAATGCTGCTCCATGCGGACCAATCATCATCTTCAAGCAGTCTCTCATGAAGGTCGCAACTTCCTCTAGCCCATTAAAGTCGTTGTGGTTGAAATACTGCAGCTTCTCCGGTCGACGGGTGGCATTCAGCATGGACGAAATGGCGTCGACCAGCATGGGTTCGTTCAAAATTCGTCTCCCCGCGTTGAAAGCCTTGCCACCGTTCGATCGGGAGAGGAACAAAACAACGTTGCGGTTTGACTCGGAGACCCGCGAAGGAGCAGGAGGCAGCAACTGTAGGATGTTTTCAGTGATGCGCTGCGTCGTGAAGGGGTGGATCAGCGGTGCACGGCACGAGAACACCAAGCGCTTCGCAAACACTGCCTGCGGATTGTGCAGGTGCTGGCCAACCATCACGTCATAGATCTCGTTCACAATGGTGTCGCGGGAATTTCTGCCTGTTACGATGGCTGTGCCGTCCTTCGTTGTGGTAGGAATGACCAGCTGTGCCTGGCTCCATACGACTGCCACTCGATCGATAAAATACTGGAAGGACCACGAATCCGGACTCGTGGCGACTACAAGAGTATCGACTTTCGCTCCAGTCACCAAACGACTGGCGTTGGTTTCCAGGTCGTGCACAAAGGATAAGTGGGAGACTTTATGGCCCGGGCTCATGTGATCAAAGCTTGCAGTGCCGCTTCCATAAGTGCTGTAGTTGTCATTTCGACTTGCCTCTCTCACCAATGAAGCTATCGCTGCCTTCTAGGCGCCGAGAGCCGCTGTGGCTGAAGCTTCTGCTCGGTGGTTCCGTCCTGTTCTCCACAGTAATGCTGCTCACACTATGGACGAAACTACCTTCTCACGCGTCACTGCGTCGATCACCTGCCACAATTACGCTCAACCGTCCGGACCCGCAGCAACAACCATTGGACCTCTTTGCGCTCGTCCAACAGCGGAGAAATATGACCGTCACCCTGGAATCAGAGCTTCTTCATCTCGACGACTTGACTCGCTCCGACTCGTACGAACGCTGGGCCCCAGTCATTGCGACCAAGTGCGTGCACGGAATGGACGGACGGTCAGCCCCTTGCGTTAAGGAGGCCGACCGGACAAATCTGGTTGAAGCACAAGAGCTCCTGTACCCTGCGTTTCGCCTCAAACTGCCGACGTTCAGCAACGCCAAGATGAAGGCCAAGTGGCTATCGCAAGGACCTCACGTCGAGCGGATGCGAGTGTCGGAAGATCTGTTGTGGGCAGAGTACCCTCCTTTCCAAGGACAGAATATGGTATTCTCCAACGCAGTGTATCGAGGGACCCATCTGTAGATTTGCTGACTCACGATTATGGGTTATCTCTCTTTATCTCTCTTTAAACATATCCAAGCAATGGTGGTCCTGAACTGTAGGAATCCAAAAGCGCGAAAGCGCCAATGCCATGCGGTTAAACTGTATTTTAGCTACATGTACTGTACACCGTCATCAAAGTGTACGTCCACGTTTCTCGAGTAAAATGCTTACCTCAGTATTGACCTTCGTGTACTACATCTCCGCATACGTAATGACGAATTGGTCAAGTGATTTCCAGTTTTGATATCTTTAGTTTTTGTTAGAAAATCCGATAACTGTTAATCAACTAATTACTTTCTTCGTGTACCACATGTACACCCTAGCTCACCTCAATATTGACTTATCCATCCATGTTATTGGAAGTCAATACTGAGGTGAGCATTTTACACTTCTTTTTTAAAAACTGTACTAATTCAAAAAGGTATGCAATAAATTTAAGTCATTGGAATTTTGTGTAGGTATTTTTGTCGGCTATGCTTCAGCCGTGGACGTGTTTGACCTAGTTCGGTGTGGTGACATGGTGTCTTCCACGTGGGTACACACGCGACTATGGTGTGGAAGTCTTCCTGCGTATCGTCTACCCGACCAAGAAGAAGCAGAAGTTGAGGTCTGTGAAGCCATTGCAGCTGTTATTGTAGCAGCCGACTAACGCTTGTTTTGTTGCCAGAAACAACTGAGCAAATTGTACTTTGACTCCTACAAATTCGCTGATCTCCGGATGCAGGTGAGAAATTCCAATAAAACGGTGTATACTTCGTAGCTTATACTGTTTACTCTCGCAGATACGACTAAAGATCAGGGAGTTGCCAGTAACTTCGCCTGACCCAGGGAATTGTTGGGAAGTACTGGAGCTCTTGGATGAATATCTTCCCCTGATACTCTCAATTCAGCGTTATCACTCGACAAGGGGCTCGAATTCTGCACAACTACCACCTCTTCTCACTGTGTTTCCCCCATTATTTTACGGGTTTGGAGACGTCAACCTACACAACGACCGCTTAATTAAACAGAATTGCGCTCAATTCTGTTTACCAGTGGAGTTGGTGCTTACATTGTGCACAATGGCTCAATTATACACTCTACATGCCGAACGTCAGATCCTCCAAGGTGGGAAACCGCTAACGATAGCGTCTTGGCCCCGAATGCAACATGCAGAGTTATCGTGGCAGAGTGCAGAAGGATTTTATCGTTGGGCTGCGTCGTTCGCAGGTCAAATGAAGGGAGAACTAGACTCTACGGACGGGTTAACGCTTCAACTGTGGCGATTTTTTAATACTTTGGCGAGTTACTTCACGATCCTGTCGCGTTTGTGCTCTACTCACGGGCTGTCGACTCATATTTCTGGTGTACGTCCACGTTGACTGTACAATTTTCCCCCTTATTTCTGACCTTCGTATGGTGGACTTAGTTGGCTCTTACGGAAATGAGATCGGAACGACTGGCAAGAATTGGTTCTGTATGTGCAAGACGAGCGTTAACGTTAATCCGCGAAGCGAATTCTCTACAATCTGAACTTGTGGAAAGCGGGTAATAATCGGCTTTACATGTATTTGTTACCTGGCTCCTAATTTTGTCCTCTTTGCAGATTTTCACAGCAGCTTCAGTGGTGTTTAAGTGCCTATGAGACTCGGTGGACTGCGATTTATTATCAATGCGAGCTCACAGTTTATCGGTTAGACGCAAATCCTGGTAACGCAGTACGCCACTTGTTTTTACTTTGTTGATATGACAAACTAACTTTGTTTTCTAGAGATTGCCCTGTACTTCTGTGATCGTCTACTGAAGCTTCGAATCCCCCACTTTTCATCACCTCAAGACTCCAGTTTTGCAGCTTTTTCTCACGAGATTCAACTGAAACACCACAGACAACTCACGGACACTCTGGATGTGAAAAAATCTCTTCTGGAGCATTGTCGAGGTCGATTTGGAACAACGTGGAGCTGTCACGTGTTGGATAAGTGTTTACGTGGTGAATTCCTAACAGTTCGAGACATGGGTCCAGTGTTTAACGACCAACAGCGACAAGTTGACACAGACGAGGAAAGCAACTACGCGTCTCCGTTCTTAGTGGGGATCATCACTAAAAACGTTGAGGAAGCGCTTTTACACGTTAAAACTGAGGATCCACCCTTATCTAACGATAACGAGTGCGAAGTTATCGTATCACTGGAGAGTGACAGCAAAGGGCTGACGGAATGCCACATCGTTAAAGCAGCGGTCGATTCTGGACAAGTGGAAAAACGTCCGTCTAGTGCCACAACGCCAGGTTGGGTAACGATGAGCTATGGAGGGAAAATGCTGCACTTTGAAAAAGCTGAAGATCCAGTTCCCAGTGTTGATTCTGTGCAAGACATGCGTCCAATTGCACGCACGAAACCTCGACCTTCCTCCTCTCCGATCTATTTGTCCAGGAAACCCACCCCACAAGATCATTCCAAACTCACTCGAGCGTCCTGCGCTCTGTGTGAGCGGAGATTCATACGCTCGAGTCTTCCTGGTGTCGTTGTCATGAAACGCGTCTTCGAACTGCGTCGACAATGGGGCGTCATCCAGGACTCCAAGAAGTTCAACTCCCCGTCAGTTCTGTACGGAACAGCCAGTGTCTGTCTCCTGTGCAATGAGATCCTAACACACGAGCAAGAGGCAGCCAAAGGTTTGGAATTACACACGACAACCGCAGCTACCGTTGACGATGTGGGTCGAATGATCTTCAATTCAATCGTGAATCAATGGCATCAAAGTCCCTCCGTTCGAGATGCCGACAGCCTCGAGGACATCGCAAGCAACAAACGCGTCCGTCAATCCTCCACCGTCTTCAGTATGAAGGCGCAGAACGCCTTAGACCCCGATACAAATCGATCTGCCCACACAAAGGTGGAGTTCCAGCCGTGGTGGGAGATTGATCTGGGTAATTACGTCCAAGTCCACTCCGTTAAGGTATACTTGAGGGACGAAGTGAGTCATTTGTACGCAGCTCCAGGGCGACACACTACGGGGATGTATCCTCTGCACATCAGTGTATCGATGAAGACTGGGGTGGGTCGGGACTGCGACGATATCGTTGCGAGTTGTGTGACTTCCTTAAATGTCTCGGACTCAATGGGTCCTTTGGTCCAGTGGGAAGCTCCACCTAAGTCTCGAGGACGATTCGTCCGGATTCAATGCCAAGGACGCGCCATTCTACACATTGAGCGAGTGTCTGTGTACGTGGCAAAAGCCCCAGTAGAACCGATGGCCAAACGACAGCATTTCAGGCAGAAACTGCAACGTGCTGCCTTTTGCGCGTCTGTCATGGCTACAGCTGCACCTTCTTCGGGCTCAAATCGAGTCGCAGTGACGTCTGAACCAACTCCAAAGCGAAGAGCGTCAACACAAGCAGTGGTGACTCGGAAAAGCAGTCAAGTTACAGTCGCGAACGAGTCGGCTGCGATGTTCTTTGATCCTGAACGAGCTGAGAGGAAGCGGATCTCGAGGTTGTACACGCGTTTCAAGAGTTTACTGGACGCTCGAGCCAAATACGCCGCACCTGAAGAGGAGGATGAAGAAACAGCACAGAAGGTTAATGGCAATTAACATCCGCGCAAGACTTTCTGTCCCAGCAAGAGGTCAAGCTTCTGCTCTAGTGCAGCTAACTGGGCTGCCAACCGTCCGAGGTCTACACTTGTATCGGCTGTGGTAGGTCCTAAAGTCTCAGGTGCTGGATTAACAACCGCCTCTCCATCACTTTCAGCTTCTTCCCTTTGAGCTGGCGTTTCCTCGCTAGAAAACCCATCGATGATGTGCTCGAGCGTTGCCCTAGCTTCACTCTCTTGGATACCTGCAGACGGGAACATCTCCATTAGTACGCTTGATGTCAATGCTGCTGACGGCTTCTGTTTGAGCATTGCACTAAGTCCACACTCCAGAAGACCACAGCGAATTCGACCGCGGAAGACGGCATCCTTACGCCCCAGTTCATTAAAATTCAGATGGGAAGTCCCCTTCATCCGAGGTGCAGTCTTGGCAGAACCGTTCCGTCTCCATCGTGTGCAGTCGTTCACCCGCAAGAGGAAGCTCCACAGCATGTTCTCAGCGATACGCGTCACTGTTAAACCCTTGCTGTTCGACATCTTGTAGCTCTCGCTGCTCACTTCCGCATATGCATCCAGCACAATAGCCAGCATCATATTCAGCAGTACGAGACTCACCACGATCATGTAGCCCCAGTAGTAGAACATACACACAGGAGCGAACAGACCTTGGATAGAGGTGTAGTCGAAGTTCCCGAAGAGCATATTGATGCACGTCTCCATCGCAGTCTCCAAGGACGAAAACCCTTCCACTCGGTCGCCAAAGAGAATTGTACCGGACACTGCGAACGTCACGAAGATGACAATGAACACGACGAAGAAGGCGCCGAACTGGTGCAACGCGTTGGCCACTGTACGCGTGAGGATACTCAGTCTCGGATGGAAACGAAAACGCTTGAGGATGCGGAGACTTAGCAGGAAAATGGCCAACGTGGCGATCAAGCGCAACGCCACCGTCAGTTTTGCCACCGCCTTGAGCATGTTGATCACCGCGTACAAACGATCTCGCGCTTCAGTGTCGACTGCCCAGTTCTTGCCGCCGACGACCAGCGACGCCAGGTTGTTCCGGAATTCCTTTTGAAACATCAGTAGAACGATGGAGAACCACACGACGTAGAACGCGACTACCGCCGCAGTAGACGCGTGCTCGATGACGACCCAGATGTCGCCGCAGATGACGTTGCGGAGGCCTGTGCGGCGGTGACGATGCATTCTACGAAGCTGCGAAGCTAGAGCCGACAAGAAGAAGACCAGAACGACGACGTCGGCGGCAGTTGTGACTGACGCGCTGTACGGGTTGGAGAGAGCGGGTGTTGTGGACGAACTGGTCTGGACGGAGCCTCCTTCCGAGAACGCGAGAATCATCTCCGTGACGGCGTAGCCCTCTAGCTCGCCGTTGTACGTGACGATGGTGATCAGGAGCTCCGCTGTGGAGAAGTCGAGCCAATTACCAGCAGCTTTCAACGCAGTGATCTTGCCGGCCGCTTCGGTCGCGTTCGCGTCGAAGCTGATCAAACGCTGCTCAGTCTTGGTGTCCGATTCATCATAGCAGTTGGGATACAAGTTAGCTAGAAATGGTTGTGTGATGCACTCGTGAACTGCTTTCCGTGTCACTTGAAAGTTGACGGCGCCCAGTACCTTGTTGAACGAGGCCACACGCCCCCACTGATCCCTGGCGAGCGCTTTGCCGTTGTAGTCGTCCGTGATGAAGACGGAGGGAACAAACGTGTCCGTCAGCCAGTCGAAAACATCCGAGATGTCGCCGATGTTGTAGAACTTGACGCTCGAGTCCTTCGTGACGGTGTCGCTGCCTGACGTCGCCAGCGTCGATGACACCGCGTAGCCCTGATCGTACATGTTGGTGGATGGTATGTGGGCGAACAGCATCGACACGAACGCGCAGAAGTAGAGCACAGGCACTGGAATGCGCCACACAGCACTGACAATCATCCGGTCGTGACATAACACGTCGTACGCGGCCTGCAACGGCACTGTCAGTGGACAAACGGCAGCGTTAGTCTTCGCTTCGGTCGGCGTCATACTACCAGGAACCAACTTCTTCATGGCAAACACTTATAAAGACTGCTCTGTAGGGGGTTTCGTTCAAAACGTGACGGTTCATGGAGAACTGTTTGATTCAAAAGCGTCCACCTTGTAACTTACTCTTCCTTGTTGCTCTTCTTGTCTTTTGCAGCTCTCTGCACGGTCATTTTCAGAGTCCCAACCAGTACAAATAGGAGAGACGAGAGCACACCGACCCATTTGGCTCTAGTGAGGACACTGATGACATTCTCCAGCGTCTCCCACCGCTCAGGGAACCGTCTCAGAAGCTGCAGAATGGAGACGTTCTCCACCACGTCACAGGTCGCTGCCAGAACCGGCAGTGACCAGAGCAAGAAGCGACTTGGCCACACACGACGCATAACTCCAAGTAGAGCCGTCGAGTAGATAAGCGGGAAGAGAAACAGGTCGAAGACGTAGAAATCCACGTACAGAGCTCGTCCTGAGACCCCAAGGCACTCCAAATGTGGGAAAATAGCACCAGGCAGCAACCAGAAGACGCTGTCCAGCACGCCACCGCATTGTGGAGGAAGTTCTCGAGCCCACTGCTTCTCCAGCTGTAGAATCAGCAGAAACGAAGGCACCAGCGCCCCCAACGCCGCCGCGAACAGGTGCGACTCGAGCGCCATTATTGTCGCTCTTAAGCCTTATAGGATAAGCTATTCTGATTGGTCAACAGACGGTGGTGTAGTCAGCACAATTGACCAGCGAGTCGAGCGCGCCGTACGTACGCCGCGCCGCCTCCTTCGCCAGCCTGGCTACGTGGGTCTTCCTCGTGTGCGCAGCTCTGCGGCGCTGCGTCATGGCCCCCGCGTCCCCACCTACACGCAAGCGCAGTCAGCCATCGGACGCGCAGCGAGAACAGACGATTCATCAGCACACGGCGCCGGTCGTGGGCGTGGCGCCTGTCAAGCGTCGACGTTCGTCCGCCTCAGCATCGGACGAGCAGCCACCGACACTAGACGATACACAGCTGGACGGCGCACCTGAAGGCGATCTGTATCTAGTCTCTGTCAAGACACGAGAAGAACTACAAGCCAGCGACGACCCGGTCGCAGAGGAGGAGAAGCTGCGCCGGTTAATTCTACTCAAGCAGCAGGAGAAGAAAGAGGATGACGACGCTGATGTAGCCTGGGCCCATGAGTTCGAAGCTCTGGACTCGCTGCGTCGTCTAGCCAAGCACCACCACAACCAGGCCAGTCGTCTACTGTACGAGGAAACTAACTTTACTGACTCCCATTGGAACGTATTCAGGACTCACAGTCATTTTAATTTGATGCTGTAGGGGAGAAGACGCATTGACGTTGCTGGTGCTACCTGCTGCATCAAGTTTACGGTCTGCGGTGGCTCGTAATGCGCTGCTGTGCGTCCAAGACATGGTTCTCGGACTTAAGACAGACACGGCCGCACACTTCGATGCTGTGGTGCCTATGTTGCTGAACAGAGCGTGCTCGGAGAAGCAGTTTCTGAGAGACCTGGCTAGGGAAGTCTTGGATACGACGCTATTGGCTGGGGCGGATGAGGAGCTTCTAAAGCCGCTACTCGCCATCAGTACATCAGAGAAGAACGCTCAGATCGTCAGTGTGGTATGTTCGTTGGCTGTTTTTCTTAGTTGTTGGTGGGTCTCTCACACGTTAACTGCAGGCTGGACTGTACGTGACCAAGTGCATCATCCGCATGAACCGCGACGAATTGCGGACGTTTGTAGAGACACGGAGCTCGTTCTTTGACGAGATAGCGGCATTTCTGAACTGCAAAGTCGTCGAGTGCAAGGCAGCCACCCGACGGACCTGTCAGCACACGCGTCGAGTCCTTGGGGTAACGTAAACGTCTGCTCTTAGCTTGATTCTGTGCTGGTCTGACGGACAATTGCTTGTTGATAACAGAGCGAACAGTTTGTGGCGATGGTCAAGGAGAAATTGAGCGGCAGTGCGCAGCTGGACGTCCTCAAGGCCTCCGAAATCCGCAAAGCTGCTAAGCCCGGCGCCAAGCCGGGCCTCCGCGAACGGATGTTGCAGATGAAGAAGCAACAACAGCAAAAGAAGGTCCAAAGCGGAGGAAACGATATCTCGGTCGTCGTCGTTGCCCCTCCTCGGTCCAGGTCTTCCTCGACGCAGACCGCACCGTCGTTATGACAACCATAGAGGGGTTCGCTGTTATGCAGATTCGTCATGTTTTGCTGTAACTCGTCGTGTTTGTCGTATTTTCCAACGATCGTCTATGCTTATTGCGTGTGTTTAGGCCTCATGGGCATCCCATTTGTCCGGCAGAGCTCCTTTTCCGAGTCGCGCGATGGCTCGCAGCCTGACGAAGCCCGCGAACATCTGACGGAAGACCTTCCACGTCTCATTCACCGTCGTCTCCTGGAAATTGATCTCGTTCACGAGCAGCATGGAGCCATCGCGCTGTATGCTGATGCTGCTGCGTCGCTGCCTGCCGGTCGAAGCATTGGCTGCCATTCTGCTCTGCTGTGCACTATCGAAAAGCTCCGTGAGTCGCTGTAGCTTCTCCAGGAACAACGCGTGAACGGCTTCTAGCTGAGCCACGTCTTGGCTGGACACGGTGTTGGACGAAGAAGATGAGCTCAAGTACAGGACGTCACTGCCGCTCTTACCCGCACTGTTGGTCGCAGGCCACCGAGACAACGATTTGGCCTGGACGTCGTTGCTTTTTCCGATCTGCCGAAGCTCTTCCAGCAGCTCTAGGCACTGCTCCTGGTAGTCGTCCCACGTACTCACGAGGAGCTCATAACTCTGCAGCGGATTAGGTTTGATCTCGAACGGCTTCGTAGCCATATGCTCTAGCGCCTGCAGTTCACCCAGCACCTCCTTCGCCACTAACGGAAAGCAGGCGGCAGCGATACGATCACTCATAGGCTCTGTCGGTGTTGTGTTGACTGCATCGCTATCACTGCTGCTCTTCGGCGTCTTCTCTGTGATGAAAAGCCTGCGGAATATGGCACACAGGTCGTCGGGTGTGTACGGGATGCCTGTCTTCTGCAAGATCCCAGCTAAGGTCTCGAGTTGAAGCAGCTCGTCGAACTGTACCAACTCTTCTTCGGCCGCGCAGCAGGTGACGCGGATCTCGTTGAGGCGGTGGAGAATGTATCGCCGCCATTCAAGCAGCGCCAGAACTAGGAACGCGTTGGCTTCCATCTCGGACGGTGTTGCCGTGCTCTTCCCGTCGCTCGCAGCTTCGTTGACGCGCACTCTCAGGCGAAGCTTCTGGTCGGCGCCAAGCTTCGTGAAGGCCGTTTGCAGGATCTTCTCAGCCACGTCGACAGGTACGAAGTCCTTTTGAGTAGCGACAGGTAAAGTCGCCTCGTGGTCCTCTTGAGATGTCACCGACACAGGGTTAATGAGGCGGAAGTTGTGCAATCCGCAGCGGAAGATGGAGTGAAGGAAGGCCACAGCCTCGTTCTGGCCCAGTAGTCGGTCCTCAGGGCATGAGTTGCTCATACAGCAGATGTAGCTGAACAGCAATGCCAGGGGTTCTGTACGTACCAGCGAGCGGCAGTTGGAGAAGATGTCGTGGATACTGCGCTCCGCTTCGTACCGCGTGCCGAACTTCTCGAGGAAATAGTCGTAGACTAACTCGAGGAAGATAGACTTGGGAGTGGGGCCGACGCCGCCGTTGATAGTGCTCGAGACAGTCAGTTGAAGAGGAGACAACCGACCGGCATGGAAGGCGCTGCTAACGCTGCTAAGCTCCACTAGCAGCGAGGAAATGCGCACGGACTGCATGGACTGGCGCAGGATTGAGGAAATAACGAGTCGCAGCCAGATCACGGGCCGTTCCGCTCTCCTTCGACTGTAGTTAAGGTGCTCGCTCCCGTATCGACGGTGCATGAGCGCTCTCAGCAACAACGGAGCTCCGTTGTCCTGCTCTAGACGCTTCCGAAACGTCAGTTGCACACGTCGCACACAGAGCTTCTGTCGGACGGCTTCGATCAGGAGCTCCACCCTACAAGAACAAGACGTTAGCAGTCTGAAGACGTACGACATCCGATCAGCAGCAACGAGACGTACGTGGATTTTTCTCTCTGGCGCGCAAACTCCAGCAGTCCTTCGAGCGCTTTCTGGATGCTGAACAGGTCCTTGGAGCTCAGTAAAGAGCCTGTCGTCTCCCGTCGAACGAGTCTGGCCACACCCAAGCTGTCAATGAGTCGCTGGAAGGACGTGAGCATCCGCACACCATCGCTGTAGCTTCCTTCCATCAGCGCTGACGATATGTCGAAAACCAGCGCGTCCGTCATGCTTCGTGTCCAGATCGGCAGGTCTTCAATGGTGTCGCGCAGCTCGTCCCCTACGACGGCGAAGAATTTCTCCACAACAAATGCGGCCTTGGTACTGGGAGAAACAGCAGGGGAGCGGGAGAATGGACCGGACAACAGTCTCGCGACGACAGAACTGGGGCTCTCCAAGCGCATACAAGCGGAGAAGAACTGCCACGTCTCGGCCGCTTCCATGAACGAGTCGAAGTTGACGGTCCCGTTGCCTCGCGTGTACGCGTTTCGGAAGAGCGTGGCGACCCAGAAGGACGGGATCTCGTCGTTCAGCGTACGCACCATCACTCGGAACTGCTCCATGTCCATCGATGCGCAGTTGATACCCAGCATAGCCGACAGCGAAATGTCAGCAGCAGATTCAGACACGGAAGCTGCAGCGGAAGACGTCGCGGTTTGGAACATAAGGCGGATGGCGGCGCGTCGATGCGCCTGCTCCTCCTTGTACTCGAGCATCATGAGCTCCACCCACAGGTTGGCGTCTACGAACTGTGGAGGTGACTGGGGGTCTTCGTCGTCCATTTCGTCGCTCGCTTTGCTTTTGCCGCGCCGATCCATCTTGGGATTCTTCTTCTTCTGCACGTCAACGTCAAGTTTCGGCTCTAGGAAGGTTGCGGGTCGCTCCTCCACCGGGACATTCGTAACCACGTACTCGAGGATCTTCTTATCGAGAGCAGCACGCTCCGCTTCGGTTGCTTTCGAGAGGATGACGCTGGTAGCGAGGGACGCGTGGTGCGGAGAGATCCAGATTGTCTTTGGGACCATCACTTGAGACGTTGTCGCAGTAGATTCGTTGGGCGTGCGCGCAAAGAGAGCGTCGTATTCTCGAGAAAACGTTTCGTACGATGTTTTATCCCGCAGTGGGCCCCAGTTCAAGTGACCGCTTAGTAAGACGTCCAGTACGCGGTAGCAGTGCAACATGAAAACCTGCTCGTCCTCCCCGAACTTCTCGTCAAGCAGAGACAAGAAGAGCTTCGCCTCCAAGTATCCCTGTTGGACGAGAGACCGCACTCCGTAGTAGAGACACCAGCGGTCTTCGTCTGCCTGCAGTTGACGATGCTCGGACGAGTTTGCAGCGTTCAGATCCGAGACGACGTCGACGCCTTCCTCTTCTTCCGCTTCTTCAGCAATGGCCTTCTCCTCCTTCATGGACCGCCAAGGAGCGAACCAGGCGTACACGTACTCAGGCATCCGTATCCGCACAGGGAAGCCGCCACCCGTGCGCTTGCACATGGAGTCATCGATCTGCTTGGCGAACATGATGGAGCGCATGCAGCTGAATGTCCAGGTCAACTCCCGCTGCGGTCTTCGTCCGCCCAAGTTAGGCAGTAAAATGCGGAAGTAGAGACACTGAACTCGCCTCTTCTTGGGTAATTTGAAAGGTTCAGGCTCCGTTGTGACACTAGAGCTGGCCCGGTCGTTGTCTGCTGCTCTGTCCGCCTCTGCAAGTCCCCCGTTCGCTGACATGACGCGCAGATCTTGCTTACAACGCACGCACACAGCAGTGGACGAGATTGAACCTCTCCTTCGTCCACTGGCTTCTCCTGTCACGTGGGGAGCTTCGTCTTTCTCATCTTCTTCGTCTTCCTCCGCTTGTCGCCGCATCTCTTCCTCTCGAGCTGCTCGCAGCTCCTGTTCGGCCATCAGGTCACTCTGCTGTTCCATCAACGAAGCGATCATGGCGTCCTTAGTGCCCACCAAGTTATTCAAGCTGGCAATCTGCTCTTTGCAGACCTCTTGCGTTTGGTTGAGCTCCTCGATCTTGTCCAAAAGCTGCTGCTTCTCGCGCTCAAGAGGCCGCAGATGCTCCAGCTCCTCCCGACACTGTTCAAATTTGTGTTCCAGCTTGATGTAGTTTTCTCGGAGCTCGACTGCCTTGACCTTCTCGGTATCCTCCCGCATCTGTCGGAAGATGGCGTTCAGAGCCTTCATGGTGTCCCCCATCTTGGTCATCTGCTCCTTGGAGTCCGCCACGCGGCGCTCCATCTCTCCTTTGCTGCTCTCGAAGGTGCTGGTGAGCTTCTGGATCTCCGCTTCATAGTGCTGTTTCATTTCTTGGGCGTCTTGCCTGTGCGCTTCATTCGTCTGTTGAATCTCCTCTTGAAGTAGCTCCAGCTCTTGCCTCTCCTGGGCCAATTCCTGCCATTGGGTCCGGTACAAATTTTCCAATTGGTAAAAGGCCTTCGCGTACAGCATCCGAGCCTTACACAGCACAACACCTTGCTCCAGAAACGACACCGTGAGCATGGACTCGAGCTCGCCAATAACCACATCCGCCCACTTTTGTTCGAACAGAAGCTTCGTCAGTGCCTTGTGGGCTTCAGTCGTCGCTGTAGAGCTGTAGCGCTGGGCGATTCGAGCGTGAATGGCCATAAAGTCACGATCCACCATGGCCAGCTTGTCGTCACACGCCACATCCAAGTGCTTCTTCTTGGCGACAAACTGGATGGCCGTATCGAAGCACCGGTCCAAGTCCAACACATCCACACGTCGAGAAGGTCTCTCCACGCCTGTGATGCTGTTACCCCGTATGGAACTGGTGCCGTCGTTGCCCTTGGAGCGCTCGTCCGAACCAGGGAGGAAGAGCCACGTCTTGTTCTTGTTCTGTGTGGCGTGGAAGCAGCTCTCGGCCATCTTCTCAATCGAATAAAAGTGTGAAATGGCTGCGTTCTCCTCCTCGTCCGCGTGCTGGTTGCGTCCGGGAAGCGCCCCTGTGGATCTAGATACACCCAACTCCACCCGCGGCAGCACCAGCTTCTTGGCTCGTGGGTTGTTGAGAGGATCTTCGAGCTCCGGCAGATCCATGGACGCGACCTGTTTGGCGAACGTGGACGCTCGGAACAGGGAGCTCTTGTGGAAGGGCTGCGAGCTTTTCTGGTTCAGCAGGAACTTCTTGACGTCAAACTCGGCGTCAGTTTCCAGCTGACGGCTCAATACGGCACCTGCAGTGGCCGGTGGCTGGCGAGATCGTCGACTGGAAGGGGGCTCGAAAGCTGGGAAGGCAGCGGCAGTCGAATTCAAGTCCAGCATTGCGTTGCCCATGGTAGTGAACGGCCGACCGGTCTTGGACTTGTCCGCCTCGCCGCCTTGAACTCTGTTCTTTCTTCCACCACCCTCCATGCCATCAAGCTCCACCGATTTCTTGCCCTAAAACGCACAAAACGATCAGAAAAACCGTCGACACGCGACTGGAAATCAAAAACAGCTTTATTCTCCATATCGGCGCCGTGACTTCGCCTTTGTTTTTTTTGTATTTCTAGGAGCTGCTCTCTTGTTCAGCTGCTCGCGAACAATCTCGATTCGGATATCAAGCCTCTGGAATCCGCTTACACCTCCGAGTCGATGAGGATCCACTTGATACGGCGGAAACACTTCCGGACGATCTCCTCCAGCTCACCGAAACGCCCGCTGTACATCAGCAGGTTGTGCATCAAGCGAAGACGATCACCCACGTGACGCAGACGCTTCTTGATCTGGTTCAGCTGCGACGTGCCGAGGCCCTGCGGAATCAGGTTCTCCACGACAGTGCGGAACACGTAGCCGTCAAGCGGGTCGGTCAATGCCACGCGCATACGAAGCTCTTCCGGGGCATTGTCACCCAGCTCATTGAGCTTTGCCTCGTACGTCTTCAGCAAGGCCGATATCTTCTCCCAAGCATCCTCCTGGCCAGGAAGAGGGGCCAACTCGGAGCCGTGGGCGTATTCTGGGTGGAACTTCTCACGACCAACAACACGCAGCAGCATGTTGAACAGAGCGAGCTGCAGCGCGATGTTGTCACCGGGCTTGTGGTGGAACTCCTTCAGTAGCGCCTCCAGGATCCAGAAGATACCCAACGCCTCCGACGGATCGTCACGACACTCCCACACCAGCTTGGCCACGGACACGTCCACTGCAAGGTTGTACTCGGGCTTCGTCAAGCCAAAGTGAGTCATCCACTCCACCGACTTGGTCAAGTACGACTCCTGCTTCTTCGGGGACGATGGCGCGCCATCCTGGATCATGTACTCATGCAGTGGGTGCGCCACAATGCGCTGCATAATCTCACCCGTCACATTGTTCGAGAGCAACTTCTGCAGAGCGATCGTCGGGTACAGCGACTTGCGGCCCGTGACATCCGGCAGCAGACCACGCATCAGGAACTGGATACGCGACCATGACAGACCCGCGAATAGGATGTTACCCTGTCTGTCCAGACCACGACGACCGGCACGACCAGCCATTTGCTGTACCATCAGCGAGGTCAGAACGTCATCAGCCGTGTCTTCACAGAAGCAGCACGTTCGGAACGGCATGTTCACACCGTAGGCAAGGGAGTCATCCGAGAACACAACAGCCAGACGACCAGCCTGGGCAAGCGCCTGTACAATACGCAGGTAAGCTGCAGGCAGGTTCTGGTTGTAGATAGCAATACCACGGCGCAGCGAACGCACAAGGGCGTGTCCATCGTCCGAGTCCTCCGAGAGCTCACGACGAAGCTGCCACTTGATCTCCTTGAACTCCGTAGCCGTCAGACGAGAACCAGCAGGGGTCAGCACGAAGTCGGGATGCGGGGCGTAAATATCCGGAGGCGGCTTCTCCTCGAACGCCTGTGCCTCACGGTCGTCCTCCTCCTTACCCTTCGCCTTCACCTTCGCCTCGCGCTTTTTCATAGTAGCCTGATTCTTCTCCCACTCAGCATACTCGAGCTGTACCTTCTCGCGGAAGTTCGGGTACTTGGCAGTCTCAGCAGCCTCGATGGACGCCAAAAGCTGGTTGAAAAGCTGGCGACACCGCACAGAGTCGAGCTGGAAAGCAATGGCAGGAACCAGGTTCTTGGCACAGAGCTGGTTCACCAGGGCGTACACGTCCACCGAGCTGATGGGGTTGGTGTCACGCGGGTCGTGGAGCTCCACAGTGATGTCCTGCAGACTTGCTGGGGGAGCAAAAAAGTCAAGGAGCGACTGGGTCGACTTAGGTTCCTTCGAAGCGAGATCCTCCAAGCGCTTTTTGATCTTGTCTTCGTACTTCTTCGATTCCATCAGCGTAATGCGGTGCGTGCGCTTGCCGAGGTCCACAACGTATTCCTCATCATCATCATCCTCGTCCTTCTTGGACTTTTTGTCCTTCTTGGATTTCTTCTCCTTCTTAGCCTTCTTCTCCTTCTTGCCAGAAGCGACAGGAACAGTCGCCTCACCTGCAGTCTCGTCCTCCAGCTCGAAAAACTTGTGCGGGTCAACATCCTCAATCAGCTCCGAAGGGTAGAACTTCTCCATCGCTTCCCAGAGGGCGAACGCATCACGGGGGGTGAATGCCAAATCGCCAGCATCGAAACCGATCGTCGTCAGGTAGTCCAGCGTGACACCAGCACACGGGTGCAGATAGACCATCTCCTGCTTCTTGTTGGCACCGTCTTCCTTAGCCCCCTCTTCATACCAGATAATACGCTGCAGATTGATGAAACGTCCCTTGTACTCGAGAAGATGCACATCACGCGCCAGGTGCGACTCCCACCAGCTCTTGAGCTTCTCAGCATTGCCAATGGTAGCGGACAGTGCCAGGAAAGGGCACGTCACAGCCTTAACAATGCGTTCCAGCGCGTCACCCTCCGGTCCGTTCAAGTCGTGGACCTCATCGTACACTGCGTACTGGAAGTCGTAACCAATGTCCACGAGTGTTGACTCAACAGCACGTGGAGTACCGACAGCGATACGGAATCCAGGTGGCAAGAACACTGTGCCCTCCGTGATGAGAGCGACGGAGCCCTTGACCATCGCTTGGAACAACGCCGCCACCTGCCACGCAAGCGGATCCGTAGGGACGATGAAAAGCACTTTTCCACCCACGACCGACACGTAGGAGGACAGCACCGTCTTACCAGAACTGGTGGGGGCACACACAATAACCGAGTGGTTCTCATCAATGTGGCCGAGCACTGTGCGTTGCCAGTCGTCGAGGATGAATTTGTTCATGTGGTGCATGTTGAGCGGCGGGAGACGGTCGGACATCTCTGTGAGTTGCCACTCAATGAGGTCTTTGCCTGCCAGGTATTCGTTAACGATCTTGACGTACTTGCGGTACTTCTTGTGCACTGCGTTGAGCTCTGTCAGTAGCTTCGCGTCCTCTTCCTCGTCCATTTTCTTTTGTTTGTCGTGCTTCTTACGGCCGTCCACACTTACAGCTGAGCGTTCCGGCATGAGTTTCGTCCGCTGGATCTCCCATAGAGTATCCACTGCGTCTGTGTACTCTTTCTTCTTGCAGCAATCCCGCAGGATCTCGTACAGCTGCTTGAGACGTCCCGTGGGGGTCACCATCTTCATCTCCAGGAGGTTCTTGGACTTCTTGACATTGGCCAACTTCTCCTCATCCACTCGACTCTGCTTCTGGGCCTTGTCCTTAGCCAATTGCATGCGGATCAAGTCCGCCTTCTTCAACTTCCCACCGCCAGAGTTCTTCTTATCTTCCTTCTTCTGAGTTGGGGTCTGAGTCTGAGTCTGAGTCTCTTCTTCCTGTTCCTCCGGCCACAGGTTGCGCGGGTTGAACGGGTTCGTGGGCGCCAGGTCTCGCAGGATCACGGGCATGCGGTCGGGCCAGACCTTCTGCCAGTTCACGTCGTACATGTCCGACTTCTTGTCCGTCATGATGGGGCTGTATCTTTCGTCCACGTCGACCTACACCTAACAAGGAGATTCTTCTTCTTCTCGCCTTGTTATTAGGGAGGGCGTTTCCTGTTGGCACCAACCGTTCAAAGGGTGACGTCCCATCTCCCTAAAGCCACATACAAAAAATAAGCTATCTCACGTCACAGAGGTATCTTGAGGTGGGTCACATGATAGTGATGTATGCCACATATAATTATTTTATTGGACCTCCTCCTACATTATTAACAGCCTGGAAGCAACGATGGTATGGACTTGCGAGCCTCAAATGGACCTGTCTTGTTGCCCTTTTAACTGACCTTTGCACCTGATAAATTGCTGCAATAGAACCGTCTTCGCATGCTCAGCAGCTCGCGTACCGTGGCTTTGGCTGCTGCAGGCGCCTGTGGACTGTTGGGCGGCGGTTTGTCGTCTCGTGCGGAACTGTCGACGGCTCTGGCGGATGCTGGCAAGGAGACGAACGTAGCCAAAGGACAGAAGGGCGAGTGGTATCCGAACACAACCACCAAGCACTGGCACTTCTACAAGGGCAAGATGAACCCCAGCGCCGCCAAGTCCATGAAGCTCTTTAAGGTGGCAGATACGCCCATCGCCGACGAGATCGCCAGCTACTTGGGGGTCGAACTAAACGACATGGAGGTTAAGAACTACAACGATGGAGAGACCAGCATTACAGTCAAGGAGAACGTGCGTGGCAAGCGCGTGTACATCATCAGCTCCACTACAACAGTGGATCGGTGAGTCAGTCAGTGTGTGGAGGGTGAAATGACAAGAGAACTAACTTGTTACTGCTATTACAGTCTGATGGAGCTGTTGTTATCGATTTCAGCCATGCGCCGGGCGTCGGCTAAGAGTATTACGGCTGTGATCCCGTTCTACGGCTACGCCCGTATGGATCTGATGCACAAGAGTCGCGAGCCCATTGCAGCTGCCGTGAGGAACAATGCCAATAGCGTGTTCACGAATATAGGGCTAATTAGACTTTGTATCGATACCTAGGACATTGCTCGCATGTTGGAGACTATGGGTGTGGACCACGTGGTGTCGGTGGATCTTCACAGCGCGCAGATCGAGGGCTTTTTCAAGCCGCAGATCCCGGTACGTTGGCCTGATGCAACCGATTGAAGGCGGATACAGTACATTTTACTAACTGCTGCCTGGAATGGATTACAGGTCGACAACCTCCAGGCTTTTCCTGTTGGTGCAGTGTACTTCTCGGAGCAGAGTCTGGGCAATCCGATCGTTGTGGCGCCGCACTCGGCTGCTGTGAACCGTGCAGCCATGTTCCGTGACACTCTTTCGCGAACAATCGACGAGTTTGTGCCGCTGGCCTTTGTGATTCGCAAGCACCAGCTTGATGAGGACCAGCCTGGTGAGCTGGTGGGCGACGTGGAGGGCAAGGACTGCATTGTCGTGGATACTTTGGTGGACACCGGCTCGACGCTGGTGAAAACGGCCAAGGTGCTGAAGGCCAACGGAGCAAAGACCGTGTCAGCCTTCGCTGTGCACGCTCGTTACTCTTCTCACGTACGTTGAACTGTTGCTCGCTACTTTGGGTCGCATTGAAGAAGTTTGTCTGACGTTTGTTTCTTCATCTACAGGCTATGCAAACGCTGCAGAGCTGCAAGGAGTTGGACAAGTTGGTGACTACCAATACAATCCCAGTGCACCTGAACTCAGACGAAGTTTCCCCCAAGATCGTGACTCTTTCTGTGGCTCCTTTCATTGCCGAAGTCATTTCCTGCATCCACACGAAGAGCTCCATCATCCAAGTGTCCAAGACGAAATAAGGAAGGGACAGTTGTAGCAGGACAGAGTGAAACACTCCATTCCTTCAAAAGTAGTTTTACCCAATCAGTGTTGCTATTTCCCATTTTCTGTCCCAACAACTGTGTCATTTCACAACCGAACTGAAAAGCTCTACGTCACCATGATGGCCGAGGACAAGAAGCCGCAGGAAGAGCTCGAGTTCATCAGCGTCGAGCCAGACACGCGGACACCTAGTGCTGCTGCCTCTACGGAGAAGTCCATTGGCCCTAAGACGGCCGCCAGTCCCAAAGCAAACGATAAAGAGGCGCTGTACGTGGGAATCAAACAGCATTTTTTTTAAAATGTTTTACAATCTGACTAGCGTTTTGTATGGTTTTAGACTTACGTCCATGCGGAAGACGGTGACTAGTGCTAAACATCCAGTCGCTGCCTTCTTCCACCTCTTCTTTAAGGTTCAAAGACTCCATAACACTCTGAGGAATGGGGAATAAATACTTCGCTAACCTGTGAATTAATTTTGTTGCTGTAGGCATTGGCGCTGTTCCTGTACATGTTCGGCAGTATTTTCATCAGTAACTTCGTCTTCATCTTTGTGGTTTGCATCCTCTTGCTGGCGTTTGACTTCTGGACAGTCAAGGTGCGACATCGAGAGGATTCTAAAACCTTTTATACTACGGTAAATCTAACTACTCTACTGCTCGGTAGAATGTGACGGGAAGACTTCTAGTGGGTCTACGCTGGTGGAACAAGATCAATGAAGACGGCACAAGTGAGTGGGTGTTCGAGTCCCACGAAGACATGACGGAGATCGACCCATTAGACTCGCGTGTCTTCTGGACAGGACTCTACGGCGCACCAGCGCTGTGGGTCATGCTGCTGATCATTGCCGTACTTAAGTTCAACGTCGAGTGGGCATTGATTGTCATCGTCGCTGTGGCTCTCAGTGGTGCTAATATCATCGGCTACACGAGGTGCAAGAAGGATGCCAAGCAGAAGATGCAGTCACTGATGTCCCAGGGTGCCTTGGGCGCCTTCAGCACGTCTGCTGGCTCGTCGATCATGTCCACGATCGGTGGCTTGGCTCTTGGTGGGGGTTTGGGTGGTGCGCTCGGTGGCTCAGCGCCGACGAAGAAGCCTACTCAAGCAGAAATCGTCTAATCTGCCTCTTGTGTCTGTCTTGCACATTGGAAATATATGGCTAACAACAACAAGGTGGCAACGCAAACTGTTCACTAGCGTGTCGTATGTGTATTCTCACTAGAACAAGAAAAGATGAAAAGAGAGGGCTTTCCTGGGCTGCATGAAGCAGCACAACACACACTTGTTCTCGCTCCCTGGAACACCGAGCTTAGCTGCTGCCGTCCGCGATCAGATCCTTCATCTGCTCGTTCAACTGCGTGTAGAACTTGTGGTACTCGAAGATATCGCCCTTACCACGACGCACCTCCACCAGGTGGAGGCTGTCCGCGAGCATGAAGATCTGGATCACCACACCCACAGCACCCTTGGGGGTCTGCAACACAGCCTTCACCTTGGATGAGTTCTCCACGTTGATCTCGCAGTGGAGGCTCTCCAAGTGGCCCGTTAGGCGAGTCATGATGCTCGCCGCCGGGATGGTTGACGTGAACTGCGTCGACCGCTTTACCCGCTTCTCATCGTTGCTCTGGAACATGCGGTTCAGAGCCATTCCGCCGCACATGTTGATCAGGTCGAACGCGTTCATCACCTTCAAGCCACCATCCTGCTTCTCCTTCTTGCCCGAGTTGACCTCGTCCTGGTGTTCCAGAATGGCAGCATCCAAGTCAGCCTGGCTAGGCTTAATCGTCATATGGTCAACGGGGCTGGGCACCGGAGCGGCAGCCAACTCTGCGCTGATCGTGCCAGGGCCAGAAGCTGGGGCCACCTGCTCATCGGAGCCGTTCGCGTTCACGAACCATTCGTCTTGCAGGATCTCCTTGATCGTAATTCGAGTTTCCGGATCCGGCACTAGAATCCGGTTCAACAGCGCTTTCACGCGCGGAGTGAACCAGCTCGGGTACGAGAACTCGGCCTTCTGGATCTTGCGGAACAACGCCGACATGGTGGGTTCGTCAAACGGCAAGAAACCAGCCAACAGAACGTACAGGATAACACCCATCGACCACACATCAGCAGCTCGTCCGTCATAACCCTTGTCGGCAAGGACTTCAGGGGCCACGTAGTTGGGCGTACCGCACGTCGTGTGCAACAGTGACGCACGCGAGCTTTCGGGGCCGTCCGGGCCTCCGCCCTCGTACAGCGCCGACAGACCAAAGTCAGAGATCTTCAGGTCTCCATTCTCATCCAGCAGCAAGTTCTCTGCAGTACAAAAATTAGCTAGCTGCTCATGACAGAAAAAAAAAAAACACCAAAAATGATATACCCGGCTTCAGGTCGCGATGGCACACGCCGTTCTCATGGCAGTACTGGACGCCGTCTACAAGCTGGCGGAAGTAAAAGCGCGCCGTCTCCTCGCTAAATCTGAAAAGTGCAAAAGGAATCGGGACGATCAACAATGAGTCAGAAATGTATCCTGCACCATCCCGTGCACCGTGGATATTCCGCCGTTGAGCAGAGGGTCAAGAATCACGTGCCTTCCTTCGCTCACGATCTTGTCAAACAACTCGCCACCCGTGATCAGCTCGAGAACAATGAAGATCTAGAGAAAACGATAAAATGATGTCAACACCAGTCATTATTCCCAAGATGGGGGGATATTCCTTCGAATAAAATAATAAACGGACCTTGGTGCGACTGGCCAGCACCTCCTTGAGCACCACGACGTGCTTGTGGCGCACCATCTTCATGATGGAGATCTCCTTCTTGATCTGAGCACCCATGTTCTGCTTCTGGATCTTTTCCTTGTCCAGCACCTTAATAGCCACACGCTCGTCCGTCTCCGTGTTCACGGCATACTTGACTCTGTACAAATTAATATATGCTGTCAGTTCTCTAGCTTTTTCTTTTATTATTTTCATATCGTAGCAGAGAGGGAAGGGACTCACTTTCCGAAGGTTCCTTCACCCAGCGTCTTGCCGATCTCGTACTTCCCTATTGGCAACCAACAACGTAAGGCTCACAAGAACCAACCAAACCGCCTTGCAATTGCATATACAGCCAGACGTAGACAGCCAGACGTACCGACTTTCTTAACCATCGTTCGCAGCGGCTCGTTTCCTCCAGATCCGCAGCAGCTTCTTACGGCTTCTTCCCCTTTTGACCGTTTGAGAGCTTTTTAGACGTGGATTTTCGTTTCGTGGTGTGGTGCACATAACGTTTACGTTCCATAAATATATGCGACTAAGTACGACCATCCTTTTTAAAGTACGAATCAACCATCACTCTGCAATTCCGCATCCAGTACACACACACATGGAACCTCTGGATGACGCGCCTCCCGCGCTAGAACCGGCTGCTGCGCTGCCGTTGATCCCCGTGACGATCCTCTCTGGGTTCCTGGGTGCAGGCAAGACGACGCTGCTCAAATATATCCTATCCGCTCCTCACGGCAAGCGCATCGCTGTCATTGAGAACGAGTTCGGCGATGAGATCGGCGTGGAGAGCCTCGTGGCTAAGGACGGGGCTGGAGACGTCATGGACGGATTCTATGAGCTCAGCAATGGCTGCGTCTGTTGCTCTGTGCGTAGTGACCTAGTGAACACGTTGGAGAAGCTACTGGAGAGAAGGGACCGATTCGACTACATCCTGGTGGAAACCACGGGTATGGCGGACCCTGGCAAAGTCGCTAGCATCTTTTGGGTGGATGACGAGCTGGAAGGGCGTATCTTTCTTGACGGCATCGTGACGTTGGTGGACGCTCCTCGTTTGGACTTCCATTTGAAACATCCAGATACACAGAGAGAAGCTTCGGCGCAATTGGCCTATGCTGATCGTATTTTACTGAATAAGGGAGATCTGGTGCCTGACACGGAGCAGAGAGAAGCTATCCAGCAGAAGGTGGTGCAGGTCAACGGTATCGCTAGTGTCAGATGGACAGAGAGGTCTCGAGTCGATCTGGACGACATTCTCAACATCAAGAGCTTCACGACCAGCAGGGCAGAACAAGTGGAGAAGGAGCTGCATACGCTGCTGCACGAAGGAGGACAAGAGGATCAGACGCATGAGAACTGCAGTGACGAGCACCACGGCCACACGACCCACACAGGCGGCATGCAGACGACTTGTGTGAGGATTCGGGACGGCCCGTTGGATCACGATAAGTTGGAGAGGTGGCTTGGAGAGCTACTGTGGGAGCAAGACGAAGAAGAGGTCGCAGAGATTAAACCAGGGTCTGAAGCTGCTACACGGCAAAAACTTTTCCGCGTGAAGGGTGTTGTTGCAATTGCAGGCGAGCCGAACAAGTTCATTCTGCAAGCAGTGCACGAGCTCTTCGAGGTATATGCTTCGGACGAAAAGTGGGCGGAAGATGAGCTCAGCGACAAGGGTGGACGCATTACGCAGGTGGTTTTCATCGGTCTTCACTTGCGCAAGAGCGAGCTAGAGGCAGGTCTACGAAGCTGTATTGTCAGTGGCAATTAAATGTAAGGTGTTCGGTTCCACGATATAGATAGCAGTTGTTGCACTTTTGCGTCACATAAACATTTGAGACAGACTAAATTTTGAGATTTGGTTAACTATTAAAGTTACTTTTTTTCCAGACCAAATCACAATAGTAGTCCCTTACAAACTTCAAGTCAACGGGACTCAACACGTTCACTAACGTAGGGCTCCGCGACCATGCTGCCTATGATCAAGTTGGGCGGCCTGGTGGCCCGCACACTGACGAAGCCCCTGGCTCGCGTGGTCAAATCTCGCTCCAAGGTCCACCCGCTGCTTAATGCCGTGTGCGGGCGTCTCGGGCAACAGCAGCACCGACTGAGTATGAAGCTTCACATGGGTTTCCGAGGCATCTCCAACTACACGATCAAGCCTTTGCCAGCAGACCAGGCGGTGGAACAGGGCGCGGACTTAGTGGGAGAGCTGCTTATCTTCTCTGTGGCTTTGGGCGTTGCATCTCTCGAGTACTCGCGTTCAGCATCCAGCGCACGAGTCAAAGAGGCCAAACAGAAGGAGCTGCAGCTGAAGGAAGAGCGGGAGGTGGAGGCTCGCTTCGAGTACCTGGAGAGTCAAGTGGTGTGGCTGGAGGACCGATTAGTAGAGCTGACGAGTATAGTGGAGAACGAGATGGGCAAGAGGCTGGAGATGGAGGAGACGCCGAAGACGTCCCCTGGAGCCTCAAGACTAGCTCGGAGGAGACAACAGCGACTGGACGAGAACGTCCACGTGGGTGTCGACATTGACGAGAAAATGGCAGCCGAAGCCTCTTCATCTGTGGTCAAACTATGGAGCAACACTTATGATACAGTGGCAGGACTGTTCAAGTAGATGAACGATGCTGATTCTCAAAGTATGTGTGTGTGTGTTCCTTGTTTACTATTGCTACAGTGCTGGTACTAACTTTTAGCCAAGGAAGAGCTCATGGCTCAGCTGGATAGCTGCCGTTTTGAGTGCTGAAGCCAAGTCTGTGCGTTCCTGGTCAACTGGATCGACTTGTGACTGCTTCGTGTCGCGTGGACCCAGGGAGCTGTGCAGTTGGAGGGCGAAGCGAATACACCGCAGAACAAGTGTCGGATGGCGAACTTCCGTTGAAGCAAAGTGGAAAATGTCCAACCAGTTCGAAGCTGTCATGATCCGACACGTAGCAGACGTTGTCGTGTGCCAGCACTTTGCAGACCCCACAGTGTTAGCAAGGAGAAGCAGCTCCTGCAGCGTTGAGAAGCTCTGGAGGTCCGTCAGAGCGTTCACTGCGTCCTGTTGAGTCATTGACAACAGATCCACGAAACGTTGGACAATCACAGCCCGAAACTTATCAAGTCTGGCAACGATAAGACTGCTCCCGTCCTCTGGATTCTCACCTTTCCGGCCACGAAGGAGGTTGCAGTGTTCTCGGAGTAAAGCTGCATTCGTCTTGACACTTTCTCCTTCTGCGCACCGGAGCTCAACTGGGAAGTCTCGTTCGTCGTCAAGCGGCTGGCCCTCCTCCTCCTGCTCGTTGTTACTCTGGCCGAATATTTTACTGTCCCTGGCGCCTTGGATCTTCAGCGTTGAACATTTATCACAGCAGCTCAAGCAAGTGGATAATAACGAGATTGCCAGGCCTGCGTCGTCGTCCGCCTGAATGGCCCCCACCAACGCATCCGAGCTGAACTCTTGGTCTACCAGAGCTTCGTGGATCTCGGCATTGCGCTGCGCCAGGATCTGCAGTGTGAGCACAATGTTCTTCTGTAGCAGGAGGTTTGTCGAGCTCAGGATCGACTGCACACTCGCTGCTACGACTCCGGGCTGCCGCGCCACCTCGTCCGTCACCCAGTTCAGCAGACTCCGACAGCTTGCAGCTACTGCAGCATCACTAGGGGCCGACAGCAGTGCGCGATAAATGATGACACAGCCCTGCTCGATGACAGCTCGCAAGACGTCACTAAGAGGCGAGTGGCGGATGATCAACTCCAATGCTGTTGCTGCCATTGCTGCGACGTGAGCGACTGTGTGGCTTAGTAACCAAGAAATTGAGATGAGGATACCGGACAGACGAATGGAACTACTTAACGCGCTGGACGAAGCATCATCGAGCGCAAGGAGCGAGCACAGCAGACACAAAGCGGAATATTGGATGTTCGAGTCTGAATTGGCGATACCAAGCGTGCAGATCTGCAACATGGCTGCGGTATCGTCAAAGACAGGAGATCGTGCTCCTCTGCGGCCGTTCGTGTCTGAACGTGCCACCGCTGCAGCTGCAACAAGCAACTGGAGGTAAATGTGCTCGCATCCTCTCTGCTCTTCGTCTACTGCCCTTCCCAATGTCTGCGGTGCTGCAGTAAGGTTTGATATTGCACCAGCAGCAGGAAAATCTTCACCAAGCAGCCAGGTGACGTACTGCTGCAAGGCTGCCGATCGACAGATGTGCGTCGTCGTGAGCGCACTGAAGCTGTGTGGACCCATCGAGAGCAGACTCTGCAGACCCAACGCGGCAGCTTGAGCGACAGCAGGCGCCCGCTCGACGGTCGTGGACAGAGACAGCAGCAGGTCCACCACTTCCATCACTTTGGGCGCCTCCTCGCCCTCGTCTTCGTCCTTGAGCTGGTCATCAGCGTCATGAGACGATGTCAACATCACTCGAAGACTCGTGACCAAGATTTGCACTATCCGGGGTGCGACCAGATCGGTCCGCCTTGCATCTCGCAGACCTTCCGACCGAATGCCTTCCCGTTCCAGTCGCGCGTGACAGTCCACCACTTTCTCACGCAAATGCTCGCGCCATGGCGACCGCCACACACGTCGAAGGAGCCGGTTGTTGAGCTCGGAGCTTCGCGTTGCTACTCGCTCTAACGCTGCCACAAGGGCGAGCACCAACGAACTGTCGGACGCGAAGAGCAGCAGCCCCAGACGTCTCCAGCATTTGCCGTCCATCGCCAACAGCTCCGATGGAAGGAGATCGAGATCGGTAGCTGCCCACAGCTGTAGCAACGCGAGCTCCACTGGGGCGTCCTCAGTTATTAGCAGTAACGAGCGTAGCGGCGGCATCGGCACCTCGAGGAGCTACAGAGGCCATTACAAGCGGGTACGTGACCGGTTAGTAAAAAGTTGTTCAAAAATACTTGGATGGAGTAACGGATACACAAGGATGGAATTGATCTGGAGCGCAGTTCACGATGGCGTTCGCTTTCAAGCTGTGCAATAGCAGTGAGCTGGCGCTAGAATGTAGAGTAACTTCGTACATGTGCTTGTAAAGCTTAACCTCCATTTTGCTTTGCACGTACACTTCTTCTCCATTGCAATAGTGCTACATGTAGCTGCCACCGTAGCTGTCCATTGTCAACGTCTCCATCGAAATGAAGCCTACATTGCTGCCGCTAGCGGATTCACTTCAAATTAGCTACCCCACGCTTGGATCAAGCAATGGACATCGGACTAAACAGCTCGCAGATACCATGCACGTCTCGTGTAACGTCTGACTTGATTTTTGTATGCAAATAAGGCCGGAATCCATCAGAAACTGTCACGCAAAGAGTGGGCCCTCACATCTTGATGGCACTTTGGCCAAAAACTTGTCCGCACTGCGGAGGACTTGCCAATTTGGCTCGGTGACTCGCCGATCACCAGCGATTGCCTCTCCAACGTCACGTGGGACCTCTTTCCTTGGCCAGAGCTCGGCCGAGAGCTGTCTGTACATGTAGGCTGCCTGACAGATCCAGCAGATCCTCGCAGCTGGACAGCAACAACGCCGCTCGGCAGAGACAACGTATCGATTCACTGTCAAATGCAGGCACATGCAGAGCCAACTTGCTGGTCGCCAACGCGAAGGTATCTTTCTCGCGCCGTCCGCACCGAACTCAACTGGGCTTGTATCTGTTCGCTGCGCTCGAGCACCAGCCGGTCGAGGCCAACTGGTGCGGCGACAATGAGGTGTATCCAAGCGCTCAGATCGCTGTCAGCGGCGCGTTCCGGCTTTGAGCACTATTTGCTCCTTTTCTTCGGCTTCGCTCCAGAGATGGGCCACAGGACCAGCTCCTCTGGGTTTGTGTTGGCCCCTTTGCCGTGTCAGTTGAAATTTTTCCTCGCAGCGCGCAAGCAGACAGAACGCTCGGAAGAACCATTTTGACACAGGTAGAGTCACAGGCCGAATGAGCTACCCGCACCGATACATCCCGCCCATCTATGTGGACCTGAACATGCCGGCCACGCCCTCCAAAGACAAGGAGGCTCCGGCTCAGCAGCAACGGCCTGGATCTCCTTCTTCCAACTTCACGACGATGCTACAGGAACGCGCAAACGGCTGCAGCGCCGAACCACGTCCCAGTCGCTCGAATTCGCTCTTCCTCGACCTATTGGAGTTCCCACTCGCAGCGGCCGAACCCAACCCGGACGTCCTACTCAAGTGCGAGCTCGACAGTGTGCTAGACGTGAGCAACGGCCACGACACGCCGGCCGGCGCGCAACAGCAGATCTTCCCACTGCCAAATGGCCAGGACGACACGCCGGACCAAGATGTCGCCAAGATGCAGCAGAGCCAGGACCCGGAAGTGATCGAGGAGGTGGCCGCCTTCCCCGCCGCTGTCTTCACTAGCACGACCATCTCGGCCTCTCGACCGGCCCCGACTGCCACCACCTTGTCGGCCGTGCCGTCTCTGGCGATCCAGCGCGGTGGGCGCACGTCTCAGTTCTCAGCCAAGCAGCGCCGCGAGCGACACAACGCCAATGAGCGACGACGAACAAATGCCGCAAAGGACCGCGTGCGTGACATGCGCGACCTGGTCACAGCTCTGGAGCAGCAACGCGCCGATCTCAGTGCGCAGCGTGACGCCACGGCCGACGCCAACGAGATTCTGCCGCACCGCAGGCCGCTAGAGGACGTGGTGCCTCGTGAACGCGTGGAAGGTGAGTTGGGCTACAGCCTCCCGGGCAGCTCCACGTACCTGGACCTGGCCAAGTCTGTCGACGGTCTCCGCAATGAGAAACGGTATCTTGAAGACCAGCTGGATCAACTTGACTCGCAGAACAGTGCGTTGCAGGCGGTTCAGGCCGAGTTGGTCATCGACGCCACGTCATCTCTGACAGCTTCTGGATCCAGCAAGAGCCTCAAGCGCAAACGTGTGGAAGCTGGTGACGCGACGGACGTCGGATCGGACAACAAACGGATGTTCCTCGAGATGGACATCCCTGCTGGTGGCTACTGCATGGAGACGGAGGCCATCCCGTCGTACCTCAAGGTCCTCTTCTCAGAGCCGATGACCAGCGACGCAGCCTTCAACTGGGTCAAGGACAGCTACGGCGACATCATGGCGCTCAAAGCCCAGCAGAAAACGGCGGACGCTGACGCCACTTCCGTTCTGGGCTGGCGTGAAGACAAGCGCGAGGTGACCAGGTCGGACGACGGGAGCTCACTCGAGCTGATGATGACCCAGGACTTCCCCGGGATCGTGTCGGGTGAGCTTGTGTTCAACACGTGGAACCTGCTGACTATGCTAGAGGCCTTCCAGAAGCTCTTCCCGCTCACCAAGGACCTGGCCGTGTTGCAGACCATCAACGACGACTGTGTAGTCGTGCGTGTCGGCATTGCGCCGGCCCGTGACGCGCCTGTGGTGCACAGCATCGTAGTGCTGGCGCGTGGCCAAATCGACGGCGGGTACCTTGTTAGCATGCGCTCTGTGCCGCTGTCGGCCGGTCAGAAGGCGTTCGCCGCTGGCGAGGAGCGCTACCTGCCCGTTCTGGCGTGGTTCATGCTGTTGGACAAGTACGACGAGTACGCGCAGCCTGTGTGTGAAGTGATTGTTGGTGCCTCAACACAGCACAAGTCTGAGCTGGTACTGCAACGTTTGACCACTGAGTTCACCGCCGGTGTCGTGCGTTGGCAGGAGGCTGTCGGTCAGAGCAAGCACTGGCTGTTCTAACATATTTAACATCAAGGTAGGAAGTAGTTCATCCGCGTGCGGAGTGGGGAGGCAGCGGATACAGTCGCGACTAACGCGTGTTAGTAAGTAGTAGTTAAGGTTAGTTAGTACGTAGTTTTGAAGAGCGTCCTAAGACGTAAGGAAATACATCGAAAATCGAGTCCACTTGACTGTCAACGACCGGAATCCATTTCCTGGTAGAGATTCGACTTAAAAACATGATGAGCATGAGCAGACTGGCGATGTACTGACCTGTCAAGCAGTTTCAGACATTCCCCTCAGAATGATATCCGAGTCTCGAAATGCTGCTCTTCATGATCCAATTCTTGCAGCTCCTGATGCTTCCGTCCCTGGTGGCAAGTTGCCGTCGGGACGAGGTTGTTGCCATCACCGTTGCAGTGGACTATGATCACGTGCGTGCTGGCCCAGCATGAAAAGGAGCTTCACTAGAATCGATCACCCAACCATATGAAAGCGTCTGGCTACTGTCGGGGCGTGTCTTGAAACTGGTCGAGTAAGTCAACACGATGCGCATTCTGCTCGCAACTGCCAGGCACCTCCTGCACTGCAACTGCTGTGTAGTATCTTGGCCTGTTGCTGCTGTCACGAAGTTTGACGCGATAGGAAGTTGTATCCACATATCTGTATCGTATTCCATTGAGTTGTAACTTACAGTACCAATCCAAGAGACCTCGTGCCTAGGCCTAAGTTACCACCGCAGCAGTCCACGCGAGCCAATCCCTCGTGTCTCCATGCGCAGAGCCATCTCCAGTATCTCAATGGACCACCACCCCGTGCTCGCGAGTGTAGTGCCTTGGATTTCGCCTCCAAACGTCTGGTGGCAGTCTTCCTGCTGCTCGCCCGCATACTCATAAAAGTTCCACACAAACACATCCAGCCAGAAATTCTCCTTGTGCGGCTCTACCTTCCGACGTCCGCGGCGAACAGGAGCTGTGCAGTCCCCATCGTGCTGTAAGTAGGTCTTTGGGTCCAAATTGCGTAAAATAACCATACAGCCGTCCGCCCCGAGATCCACGCGCATGGCCAAGATAAACGCTCGGAGACGCACGTCAGTGTCCTCGCGCTCCAGTGTGTAGTAGTAGACGACAGCGTCTGCATTCAGTCGCTGCACCAGGTGGAAGTGGACTTTGGCGTCGCGTGGGCGCATGATCACAACCGGTTCCGGCAACGAGAGGATCTCCCAAATGTTCCTGGCCATCATGTCGGTCGCGCGGCCGTGGAACGTCTTCTCCAGTGAGAACATGAGCTTGTTCTGGCGCAGGACGTGACGATCTTTCCAGCCCAACACACTGGTACCCGTCGAGAAGCACGTGTCGCTCTCCCGAAAGGCCTTAACCTCCAGATATGACGTCCGCGCGATCTCAGCGCATTGGTCCTGTGTGAGCGGGTTCACCTTGAGCACGGGGTTCCGCCGCTTGTGTTCCTGTTCCTGTTCAGCTTGTTGCAGTGCCTTCTTCTGGGCAGCTGCGAACTGTTTGATCTGTTTTTCCATCTCCATGTAGTTGTTCTGCAGCCGCTTGAGCTCTTCGTTCTCCTTAGCCAACGCAGTCTTCACCTGTGCCAGCTGCACATACGCGCGGTGGACTGCGCCATTCGAGTCCGGCGCGGCGGCTTCGGGCGTGGGTTGTGCGTCTCGTTGGTGGTGGATGGAGAGTAGACGCGCGTACTCGGCCTCTAGGGTGTCCACCTCGCGCTGGAGATCGTCCAGCAGGTTCTAGAGAGCGCAGGACACAATTGGGATCAGCAATCACTTCTCTTTTTAGCAAAAACTGTAGGAAATCGCACCCGCTTCTTGTAGTACAGACGCTTGGCACGCAGGCGGCTCTTGGTGCGCTGGTCGGCGGCGGCCAGGACGTCTTCCAGTCCGCCGGTCAGGTCGCTTGTCAGGTCTGTGAGCTCCATTGAAAGGAAGGTCAAATGTCGTGTTCTGAACGTTCTTCACCGTGTTAAAAGGGATAGTCTTTTGCTTACAGGTATAGACAATGTAGTAGTAGTGTATCGGAAAGATGAGAACAGAACAAGGGATGACGAACCAAACCGCTACAATCAACACAAGAACAGCATGGTCGACTGTCACATATAAGTCATATCCGACGGCTACATGCACAGGATTGACTGGACTCGATGCCTTTCGGAGAAGCCTGAGTGTATTGGTGCAAGACGACGTTGTCAATCATCGAAACAGACACCAGATACACTTGACGTTGTGCCATCGGAGCGAGTCCTGAGCCTTTAACCGACTGACGCAAGGGCACGTTGTACATGTACATGCACGTGGAGTTACCAACATGGTGAGCTGACTTATATGCTGAGCTGGGATGTGTGGCGCCTGACAATAGAGCAGCGATCGCATTCACCAACAGCTTGCCAAGCGCCTTCACACAGTCTGGCGCCTTGGTGTCCACTTGAAAGTCATCCAATCTAAATGCTGGCATCAAGTCACTTAGATTGGAAGACTTTCGACACCCACCACGAGCATTGCCATAGCCCAGACGGTCGACGTAGCGTAGCGCACACGGACAAGCCTGCCTATTGACAACGCGTTCAAAGAGTTCCTAAGATGCTGGACAAAATAGTTCGTCTGTGTATTTGCTCCGAACTACATGTAGTAATAAGTTAGCGAGTACCCGTGACTGGGGTGTTGTAGTCTTCTGCTGCTTTGGCTGTTCTCTTCGTTCTTCTTCTTCACATTGCACACAACTCAAATTGCACACACAAATGTCCCTCGATCCTGTAGCTTTAGCGAGGGTGGACGGCCGGTGGATTACCGCTGCGTCTTCACATTGTCAACTGCGCGCCCACTACGCGGTTCTCCCACCGCAAGTGCAGGCACAAGATCTCCACCGCCATAAAGTCAATGTCCGCGCGCGACGGGTACGTCAGCTGGCCGCCGGACGTGACTGAGAAGCCGCCGTCCTCCTTGCGCTCGTACCGCTGCCACGTCGTGCAGTTCATGGGGCGGGTGTTGTCGGACGTTGAGACTGGGGTCGCACTAATCGATCGCGCTCCCAGCAGGAATCCGTTCGGCATTTCCACTCGGAAAAGCACCGCAACTACTCGGTCCACACGCGTGGCGTCGTGGTTGGTCATATCATACAAAATTACAGTCTGCTTGCCCAATTTCTTGACGAGCTGCGCCTTGACAGAACCGTAGTAAATGCCGGAGAAGTTTTCGGAGCTGCTCACGTTGGCCCTCGTCTTCTGCATCACCTTGTTCATGTCCACCTCCTTCGGGTACTGCTTATTGAGAGTGTAGGTGAAGACGCCGTCCTGAGGCTCCACACTCTTGTAGCTCCAGCCGTGCTCGTCCTGGTGGTCTTTGAGCACTTCGCCGTCCATCGAACAGTTGAGCGCCATCTTGACACCCTCGTCTACAGCTGTAGCACACTTTGACTCGTCAATGGACTGGCTGAGCTGCGCAAGCTCTTCCTGGTTGACAGTGCTACCCTGCAGAAGCAGCTCACTCCGCTGTGTACAGCTGGTGATGTCCGTCTTGAGCTGGGTGTTCTCCTTGGTGAGACCTTGGATGACGCGCTGCAGTCGCTCGATAGCCAGCACAAGTTTAGTCTTGTTGATACTGGAGTCGTCCACATTTGACGCGTTCATGCAACGCGAGTAGTAGATGCGACTGAGGCCGTCCACTTTGGCGCGCAGCTTGGCCAGCACGTGCTCGACCGGGCGGCCGTCGCACGGGCCAGCCACAGCTGCCTCCTGCTCCTTGTTGCTTGCAACAGGGACGTGTTCGAACGGGTCAATAGCCTCGAGGAAGAAGGCGGCCATGGCGTCCTTTTCGTCTACCATAAACTGCTGCAGGAAGGCGTCGTCCGCGCCAATAGGAGACAACAACATGCTGGTGGCGTCACCACCCTGCTCCATCGGGAAGGCCATGGGGTCTACGGGCTGTTTGCCGCCGCTGATGGAGATGTCGCGGATCTGGATGGACTTCTCGTCCGATAGGAACATCTCCTGGATCATACTGATCTCCTCGTGCGTCCAGGAAGCGGCAGGTGGCGCCACCCACTGCGTCGGCATTTGGGACGACGGAACGGGCAGCATCTCGGCGAAGGTCATAACGACTTTAGGCTTGAGGGTGGTTTATCTACGGATGCGCCAGTGTGGCTTTGGTCCCTGGACGGGGGGTCGGTACTTGTGCTCTACTTGGCAAAAGCCCAACTGCCAGGCGTGGAACTCGCCGTCTAAAGGCGAGAGCATTGTCGAGCATGATTGACGGACACAACGCACTACGCCTCAGCAGATAACGAAACTCGTCAAAGCGGGTATATCAATGTTATAAAGGTATCATGTATTGAAATTAAACATGGCCTTTCACAAATGTTTAAACGCACCTGTTTTATTTAATGAAGACGACAGATTCGTATCGATTGTATGAAAACAGGTATTTCGCTTCCAGCAGACGATCCACCTGATGAGTGCGCCGAAGCCTGCTCTCCGGATCTCTTTACTTGCTGTTGCCTCCGACTCGGCTCGAGGCCTCGAGCTCACATCGCAATGCAAGCGCGGGCCGTCGGCATAAGACATCAGCAAAGCGCGCACGAAGCTCCGCCGTCTCTGCAATCAAAACAACAAGAGCTTGATCGTGTAGAGATCGTCGCGCAGACGAGACGAGCGTCCACCTGTCTGAGGACAACACTTCTAACCGGTTTGAAGTTGTTTCTAACGGGTATTGTAGCAATTTATAATATTAACATGTATAAATATCAGAGCCCCGCCTTCAGAAAGCGTCTTCAGAATTCCGACAATATTAATACCTCCAAAACTTGACGCATCAGCTTATATCAATTTGCTTGCTCATCAAATAGAAATCGAGCCCCCCCCCACTTAGAAATAAGCGTAACACGCGCCGACATAACGCGCACAAGTCGCACACGAAGGACTGGGCGCCGCCGCACTCCTCGTCAGCGGACGTGCAAGTCTCTCGCCGCTACGCCAGTGCCGACCCCGTTTGGGCACCAACACCGCCGTTTGTTGACACCGAGTGCCTGTTGAGCAGAGCCGCTTCGTGCAGTCACGGCCGCCGTGTTGGCCGGAGCTATGCAAATAACAGAATCCGGATGCCTGGCCGCGAGCTCCAATCGACGGCGCGGCAGCGGCATGCCATGCCGCTCGCGCTGGCTGCGATCTCAGTGTCGCAACAGGAATCGTCTCCGCTTTGCTGTACGTACAGTAGGCTGCAGCGTTTCCAGGCTGGGGATGGCGTCGACGGTTTGCCGTTTTGCCATCGTGATGCGCTCCGAGGTACGGAGACTGCGTCGTTCGGATGGCGATACAGCCCAAGCGCTGAACAAGACAAAGCTGCCGATTGCCGTGAGTGGGGCCGATCCCGAGGTGGATCTCCGGGCTCTGGAACGCGTTCGCAAGTGCGAAGTTCCGATAATCGCAACGAACCGAACGGAGATCTCGCTGGACGAGTCGCGGCTTTGGCAAGTCGAAGTTAGTTCTTGGTCCGATCATGATTGTCGAGACGGCGCATCTCCCGAGTTTTGGTTTGACAAGTGTGGTTGTAGTCCGACAACTGCAACTTGATCTGCTGCAAGCACCACGAGCTGATGCCGCTGCCGGCTTTTGACGAACAAACCCGTGGAAATGACGCCATGCAATTCCCGAGCGGACGCGACGGGAAGTACTGTGCATCAACAATCACTACCCAATGTTGCGTTCAAGAATCTATAGCTACTGGTATAAAGCAGCGCTTTCGAGCCGACAATGATAGCCGCTCGAGGTGGGACGGCGTTGCTGCAATTTGCGACCTCTGGCTTTACAGTACATGTAGGCGATGAAAATGCTGGAGTTTTCCACGGCCAAAGCTGGTTTTGGAGGCTTGCCTAGCGCGCTTTGCCAGCCCCGGCGTAAGCGGAGAAGGTGGGATGAAGGTGACTGGCGCCAGCTCAGCGGCCTGGTGCTGCATTGCAAGAAGCTCGGATTGCCGCCGCCATGCGGTGCTCGCTGGGAGTACGAGTCCCCATTCGGATCGCCTTGTAAACACCGACGAGATCTCTTGTCTTTGCGGGGATCAGCTTGCCACCACCCGTCCGTTAGCAGCAAATCCGGTGCGCCAAAGACGGCATTTGTCACGCGGCGGCACCGCCTCTTTACAAGCCGCGAGCACGCGAAGAATACCAAGCAGGCCAGCATTAAAATGAGTCACTAGGACTCATCGACCGATGCGAGGAAAAACTCCGAGCTTTTGCTTTTCTGCAATCTACGGATTGTTAGACGACGAACGAGCTTTCATCTCCCGATTTGACGGCCGTTGTATCACGGCAACTCGCACCTGCAGGGGGGATTGCTCCACGCCGCAACGTCGTCGTCGTTTCTACCTGGACGGACCGGCACGCAGCTGCAAGCAATCCGAGTTCCTCTTCAGCCTCCCTGCACTCTTCCAAACACAAGGATTAGCGCGCTCCAGCGTTGCGTGTGCCGATCCTACACCGAGACGAAAGCTGCAGCCGGAGACTCGCTCGAGAGCTGAAGTTGCGCATCCCCCCATCTTTCCTCACCGAGACGCTCGTCTGCGTTCGTCACACACACGCAACGTGGCTGCAGTCTGCAGTGACATCTTTCGGTCCATTGCCTACCCAGTTATTGTACCTGCACCTGTAAAATCTCGCATCAAAACTCCATCACGATTTCTTCTGGTTAAAGCCACCCCCTCTTACTCCGTTCGCTATCACTGGCAGCTTCGATAGCATCACAGGTCGAGGGGCACGCAGACCCGACGGAGCTGCAGGCTGGCGTGGTGCAGCGATTCTCGGGAGAAGCGAACTGTTCTCTGCGTCATTTCTCCTTGGTGGCAATTGCTGCTCCTGTCGCTTCATCTGTAGTGCCATCAGCTCGTCCGTTGAGTCCTCCAGCATCGCAGTCTGCTTACGCACCACCGTCTGCAGCGTTGACACCATACGTTGAAGTTCGTCCATCTTGGTATCATGATCCCGTAGCGTCTCCCCCAGCTGCTGCTCCACTAACGTCTTGATCAAGTCTACGGCCTCTTTCTTCATCACTTTACGACGGGTTTTGCCAATTTGTGCGTCGGGGGAAACCACTGCAGGGCCGACGTCATGTTGACCATTTGATTCCTCTAGAAAACGACGTTGCACCTCTTCTTCCACGACTTTGAGCTGGAGCTGCTGTGCTTCGTCTTGGAGTTTCTGTCGTTCCTCAAGTAGTCGACGCTCTTCTTCTACTTGTGCTAGTTGCTGCTTCATTTCGGCTTCTTGACGTCGCTGCTGCTCCTCAGCCTGTTGAGCTTCTCGTTCAATTCGCAGCTCTCGATCAACCTGTACGCGTCTGCGCCAGAAGCAGGCCCACCGCAAGCGGATCCACTTCTGAATGGCACTTGCCGCGTCATTTTCCTGTTGCCGCCGCCTGCGAGCTGTGTTCTGCTCGAGCTGCTGACGTCGGCGCTGTCTGGACTGTGCATGTGCCGCCCAACGTTGGATGCAAACGGCTGCGACCTCTCTGTGTTGTTTGGTTTCCTGTTCAAGCGACTGCTTCCTCCGGACAATAGCGGCGTGACGTCGATAGTTTCTCACAATAACCACAGCAGCAGCTCTCACTGCAGTCTCTATCGCACGTGAATGATCACTTTCCACATCCGACTGCGCCTCGTTCTCCTCAATGGCAGTCATCACAGGGGGCTCAACCTCTTCAACTTTCTCAACTTCTTCTTCATCTTCCAGCTGATCCACTTCGTGAATGGATCCCTGGGCATTTGGAAATGCTGATTCATCTTCTTCTTCGTCCTCTTCGTCTTCTTGCTGTTGAGGATTCGCTTGACTGTACTCCGCTTCAACCTCCAGATCTTCGTCTTGCTCTCGTTCTCTCCAGCTTTTCCTATGTCTTAACCGTTCTCGCTCTGCCTGTACACAAGAATTTGTTACTCAAGTGCTCTAAAAAAACCGCCAGACTCCACTAAGACGAACCTGTTGTCGTGCATCTCGCACAGCTTCTCGAGCTCGCTCAGCGTTTTCGAGATTTTTCCGTAACTGGAGGACAGTCCCCACGTGCCCACGGAATTCACTACGCAGCTCCTGTACGATGTCGTCACCTCCTTCTTCTTCACTCTCGAACTCAGGTGTGTCCGGAGGCTGTTGAGGCTGTTGCTGAATCCGTTGTCGAGAATTCCGTACAGAATTGATGGTAGATTTGGTGTTTTGCGTATTCCGTTGAGCCTGAACGTAGTTGGACGGGAAGAGCCCCACGACATCAGGTTCCTCCACGTTAAACCCAGACCACCACCCGTCGTCTTGTACTTGTACAACTCGCAGTACGTCTCCCTCTTCGAAGCGAAGTTCATCGGGTTCTACAATATACAAACAGGATCAGTCAAGAGATTCCTACTCATTGAAGTCGAGCAGTGGCGTACGTTCAGGATCGTAGTCGTACAGCGCCGTGACTTGCATCGTCCAGTGGCGCTCTGTCATGGCAAAATAATGATCAAGGCAACAACAAACACGGAAAGCAAGAATAGGGCGAGAAGGCTGAAATAGCCATGTACTTACAGACTGTTCTCTATGGTTCACGCAGCCAAAGCAGAGTGTTCGCGCTCCAGCTGCTGCCACTTTGGGTTTTCAGTGATCACCTCCGTAAGCGCCTTGGAAAGGACGTCCACCACGTTCTGAATGTGCCAAGTGTCCACCTCAAGTCCACCAATTGCCAGACGCAGGAAATGCACGTTGTCCACAACCGAGTGGATGAGGAAAGCCTTGCCCGACTCATTCACTCGGCGGAGTAGAACTTCGTTGAGTTCGCGACCACCAAAGCCCACGTAGAAGCACACAAGTCCCATACGCGCCTTGACGAAGAATTGGAAGCGCCCGTCCTTCTCCAGAAGCTCCTCCGCCTGCTTGGCCAACTCAACCGATCGACGGATGTGCGCACGCAGTCCGGAAGCTCCAAAACGACGGAACGTGAACCAAAGCTTCAGCGCTCGGAAACGGCGACCGAGCGGCACCTGCCAGTCCTTGTAATTGGGCGTAGACTGCATGAAGTCGTTCCTCAAGTATTCCGGGTCCAGAGCCAGCGCACGGACCAGCGGTCGACGGTCCTTGACCCACAGGAGACTGGCGTCGAAGCTCACGAGCAGCCACTTGTGCGTATTGACACACACCGAGTCGCACCCTTCCACGCCGTCCAGCCAACGCTGGTATTCAGGACAGACAGCTGCAACACCTCCGTACGCTCCGTCCAAGTGGACCCACACGTACTCTGGCTGGTCTCGAGCCACTGCAACCAGTTCTCGCAACGGGTCAATCGCTGTAGTGGACGTAGTGCCTAGTGTAGGCATCAAACAAAAAGGTACAAGTCCCTTCGCTCGGTCTTCTGCCATAGCACGAGCCACATCGTCAGGTGCCAGACCGTAGTTGTCTTCGTCCGCTTTGCCTCGAACCGTAGGGACCACACGAAGATGAGCGATGTCCAGCACCATGCAACCCTTCTCCGCAATGGCATGGGTCTGGTCCGACACGTACAGGACGAGCTTAGCTGCCTTCTCTTGACGTTCAGCACCTTCTAAACCTTCTAGAGCCGCGTTACGAGCTGCAATGAGCGCACACAGAGCTGAGTCACTGGCTGAACCTTGGATAACGCCACCGCCAGGTGAGCTAGTGAGGAAACAGTCCGGCAAACCCAAGAGTTTGGCCAACCAGTCACATACAACCTGCTCCAGCTCCGTTGCTGCTGGAGACGCGATCCAGGAGAAGCCGATGACATCTAGAGATGAACACAGGTAGTCCGCCAGCACACTAGGGTCACTACCACAGATCTTGAAGTAGGCATGGAAGTTCGGTGACGCCCAGTGCGTCAGTGCAGGGAAGATGAGTTGCTCCACGTCACGGAAGATGTCGGCGTAGCTCTGGGGCTCTTCGGGACAAGTGGAAGGCAATTGACTGAGTAATTCTCCAGGCTTCACTTGGGAGCGCACAGCGTACGAGGAGCTGCCAGGTTCTCCACGGTTAGGGTCTTTACGCTGTAGGTTTTCATGGTAACGCACCATCAACTCAGTCAAGGCTGCAGCTGGGTGGCGAATGGCTTTAGGGTCCTGGACGTTTAGGGGGCGGGTGGACTCGAGGGAGCGACGACGTGCGAGGTGCTGGACAGCAGCCAATAGGGCGGCGCCACCTGCCAGTCCAGAGCAAAAGGCAGCAGCAGTGGAGACTCGATCAGACATTTGACAGTTAGGGGCTTATGGGGCTTAAGGAGGAGAGAGGAAGTTGAAGGCTGAGGAAGAGGAAGAGAAGGGACTTGACAAGCATCAGGACAGCATTTTGCCATCTCAACTTTATGTTGAGACTTGTAGCGTGAAATTCATTGGATGAAATTATCAGAAATGTTAGCCAATCCGATTCCGATTGGAGACTACTTCAACTGCAACTGGCATTCCTCTTCATATGCAGCTACAAGCTCCACGAATTCCCTCCATTCTGTTCAAATGCAAGTGGTTAGAGCTATTAAGTGTTAAGTTTTCAGCTGTAGACGCACCTGGTTCTTCCGGGCTGATCTCGTTCTGTGAATTGTCCCAAGTGTCAGAACTCGCTCAAGAACTAGGCCGTTCCAGTGTATTTTGCACGTACATTTTCCTCCAGCAACGGTGTGTATTCGACCTTGCTCCTTCCGGTGCTCGATAACTTCTTGTACTTTTCCAAGTCTTTAGTGTGGAGCTTCTGCATGGCGAGAATCTGCTGCTGTGAGTGTTTCCTCTTGACTTCTGCCTTGGCATTCGCGAGACTCAGTCGCCTCACCTCCCGCTCCAGATCTGCCACCTGCTGCCTCTTGGCGTGGAGGTCGGTCGTCAGACCCTGACGCACAGCCAATGTGATCTCCAGATGCTCCTTCTGCTCTTGGAACTTGGTCTTGAGAGTTGCCAACTTGTTCTCCAGCACGCGCGTGGATTTGGCCAGTGTCGCCTCGAGCTGATTGATGGTCTGCCGGTCGTTCTTGAGCTGCGTCTCGAGCTGGAGGATGCGGCCTTTGCGAGACATCAACGCCACCTCCCGATCGCTTTGGAGCACTGCGAACTCACTAGCCTGTTGCTGGATGACTCCCAGCGCGTCTTTGGTCTTCTTCACTTCGACGTTGAACAGCTCGCGAGCTTCAGTCACAGACACGTGCAGCAAGTGATGGAGATCACGCACTTCCTGCACGAAGCGGAGCAGTTTGGCTTTCTCCTGGCCATTCCGACGGACAGAAAGGTGTCGTTCACGTTCCCACTCGGCCGCTTGTTCGTCTTTCTCCAGCAGCAATTGGCTCTCTCGATCCTGAAGCTGCTGACGTTGACGCTCGTGATCCTGTTGGTTCTCCGTCATTTGGGACTGAAGCTTCTGGATCTCAACCTGTGCCTGCTCAAAGCGATCTCTCTCCTGCAGCAGCATCTGGAGCTCCTCGGTGGTGCGAGCATGTTCAGCCTTCAGCGCTCCGTGTTTTACTTCAAAGAGACCTCGCTGGAGAGCTTCATCGCTTAGTTCCTTGCTCAGCCGCTCGTTGTCACTCTCCAGCTCCAGTTTCACCTTCGTCAACGCTGCAATTTCATGCTTCCAGAGCTCTGCTTCCGTCGTGAAGCGAGCTTGCTGCTGTTGGAGCTGTGTCTCCTTCTCCTTCGTAAGCGTCATCCTTTCAAGCGATACCTCCTCTTCCCGAGCCATGAGCTTTGCTTGGAAACTCTCCTTCACATTGGCCAGCTGGACGGCGAACAGATCGCTCGATTGCTCCGAAGCCGCCACCTTCTGCTCTAAGTTCTCGATCGTCGTGCGAGCTGTGGCCACTTCATCTTCCAGTTGACTTTTCTCACTTGTAAGCAGTTCCACTTGGGTCTGTAAGGATGCCAACGCTGCAACGAGGGCATTGGCATTCCCTAGAGTCGCTACAGAGCCACTTCCCCCGGTGCTTTCAGATGGTTTTGCCTTTCGAAGCTTCGAGTTGACAATAGCAACAGCCTCTTGGATTTTACTTGTACGTCGACTGCTGACTGCTGCATCTTCTAGCTCCACGGGTGCTGCTGGCACCAGATCAAGGAACAAGTCGCTATGAGAACCCCTTGAAGCCGAGGTTTGAAACACGTTTTGGACTGAGCTGTCTCTTTTCTGAGAGAAAAGCTTGGATGTCGGAGTGCTGATCGTCAACGACGACCGCTTCACGATACGTTTCCTGTATCAGCAGACCGCCAACGCCTTTTTAATGGTTGCGAGTTATGCGAATACCCTCAAGATACTTACTTGGGAGTTAAGGAAGGCGAGCGAGGTTTTGTTGTAGCCACACTTTTGCGGGCGGCCTGCAGAATCACCAATCAATACTTAGAGATTGAATTGCATTGGTGACGTACAGGTTTAGAAGAAGCAACCGCAGGCAGAGGAGGAGGAGGGGCACGCGAACTAATCCTCGACGAGAAATCCAAGCGGAAGTCTGCACTTGGGCTATTGCAGCAAATGTTAGCAGTAGGAAGCACACACAGCGCACCCAAGAATCTTGTTTACCTTCTGGATCGACTGACACGTCTGGAAGGTCGTGGGTCGTCGTCATCTCCTAGAAGCCCGAACACCTGTTGGTCATCCAAATCGTCAAAGTTGACGTCACTGCCGCTGGAGAACGACGAGCTGCGGCTCATTGTTGAGTGCGTTGGCTTGCTCCAAGCAGACGAAAACCGCCGTCGTTTCACCGTGATCCTTTATTGAAATTGGAGCTCATTTCCTCGAGCGCTTTAGTGAAGCTGGTGGGTGGCTGGCTCTCTTGGCTCGTCGACGAAACTTGTGAGGGCCATCACCAACCATGTCGCTCACCAGAGTCTTCCGCTCTATAGCTGAGTCGTCCCAGGAGGAACCGAATTGCGCTTTTCGGTTCACGTGCAAAGATCCTGCGATCACATTTCCAGCTACTGCGTTGTCGCCGTTGTCGTCAGAGCTGCTTTCGTGATTCTCCATGCGCCAGAACCACTCGCGAAGATCAGCGCGTTCTTTGCACTTGGAAACGCAGCGGAACAGGAGTCGAAGCAGGTAGAAGAGGATGATGAAGCCCGACAGGACGATGGCGCAGAGGATGCCTGCTTTCATGGTGGTAATGACCTCGCGGACGATAAGCAGCTCATTCTGTGGGCGAAAATAAGTCAGAAAACTCTGTGAGCGCTAGCAACTGACAGCTGAAACACTTGAAGACTCACCCAGAGCGCAATATTATCCCGGCGCACATCATCCAGTACCCGACGATAGCTCAGCAAAGTCTGTTCATTGGTTGCGAGCTCCTTCGCCACATGATCCTTCTGCAGAGAGCATGAACACTCAATACGCGTATCAACCAAAAATAATAGGAATGATGAGGCTCACCAAGTCCACGAGCATGGAGCGAATGTCTTTCAGTTGGTCGTTCAGAGACTCCTGGTTCGCCTGGATGTACAACAACTTGAGTTAGCAACCTCCTACGGAAAGCAAGGCTTCCATTTCACATCTGTACCTGCAACATTTTGATGGCTGCCCATTGGTGCGTGTGAAATTCCTCGAGTTGCCTTGCCATGACACTCTGGTTCACTTCCAGACCTTGAACTGCGTGAATTCAGTGCAAAGCGGATGAGAAATCTGCATACGAATCGAATTAAACCGGGAATACTTACTTTTCTTGGTAATACGCACGAAAATACTCTCCAGTCGTCCTAGACCTTGAAGCGATGACGCAGCTCCATTGTGAGTAGCTGGAAGCAATGACGCGGTGGCTGAAGTACTACTCGATGCCGTCGAAGTGTTGGAGCTGGGGCCACCAGCTCCAGGGACACTTGTGGTATTGGTACCAGTGCTGGGAGTATTGCTTGGAGAAGGTCCAGTTGACTGCACTGTACCATCTACAACTTCGGCGTCAGTGGGCTCAGTGTTCGTAGAAGTCGACGGATCGATCGAGTTTGCGTTGGCAGCGACTTCGGCTTCGATCTGCTCCGGTGTGTAGTCGACGAGACAGCACATTCCATGACTCCGGTAGTGCTCAGTCCGCTGAGCTCCGTCGTAGAAAACAGCAGCAACTGTGTTATTCTTCTCCATCAAGCACTGACTCATGAGCTCCGCCGGGTCGGGAATGCGGGGTACGGAGACCTCACCACTGTCTGGTAATGGCGATACCGGCAGTGCAGGGATTGCATCTAAAGCTTCTACTTCTGCGTCGATGCTCTTTTCCAACTGGGAAATCACTTGCGTAAACGTCCGACCGAAAACCCTGCAGCAACAGCAAGAGACGACGTTAGTTCCGGTTTAATTCTGAATGATACCGAATCGATCAGCATCTCACCGTAGTTGACTAAGCGTGCAATAGTACTCGGACCCATAGTGGGACAAGAAGCGGAACTTGATGTAGCGAACATGCTGCTGCGAGTCAAGCTGGAAAATTTGTTCGCCGTTCGTGTGAGCGGCCGTGAAGTTGCCCAGCACGAGCCACGTGTCCGTCGGGTAGTTGACGCTCCCCAACACGATGAAATCCTTCACAGGAGATGAAAACTTCTCGTAATTAGCCACCGCAATAGCATCAGCATGCACCTGTTTCATAACAAACAAGACGTCAATAATCTTCTCCATTGCACGCCATTTTGAAGCTCACTCACATCCTCCGAAAGACTAATAACGACCCATTTCCGAGGATTCGAGCACGGTGTGAGCATGTACCGGTCCTTGTCCGGTACCAGGAGGTTAGTGGGGCTCTTTGTATCAGCTGCAGCATCCAGGATCGTGGCGCCGGCGTCCAGCGACGCGTAATTCTGCCGCTTGCGGGTGTTCAAGCTGTCGGCGTCCACCACCTCAAACAGGCCGCTGGGCACGTCCAGCAATGGGTCCACGTCTTCGTCCGCCAAATCTGCGTCTGCTTTGGGCTCGTCCGGCTCGTGAATGCGCTCGGGGGTCGAAGAAGCGACGACTTTCTCGGCGACTGGAGCGTCTCCTGGTGGCGGCTCGTCCTGTGTCAGTTCTGCGTTCTGAGAGCCCATTGAAGGGCCAGAAAGAGTGCCAGCATCTTCACTTGATACAGGACCGGACGGCGCGTCGGGTGTCACGATGCCCTGCGCACTGGAGAGCGCCAAGAGCACAAGGAGCGCCACAACTATGAGCTTGAGCATTTTTATTTTTTTCAAACAATATATTTACTAATAAAACGTCTATTAGGATGCAGGACAATAACTGTGATAGCATGCAACTTCAAATTCAATTATGGTATGAAATTGATTTAGGAACATTAACCCTCCAAGCCCCATATGTTGGACCCACCAACATAATGAGAGTATAGCTCTTGAAAACCTAACCACAGCATCTATACGCATGTTGGAGGCTCCAACATATTCGAATTTAGACTATATATTTGTATTGAAAGTAGCTCAATACTAAAAACAAGTGGATAAACTGTGAGAGAGAAGCGACGATGCACAGGGGTAGGTCGAATCGAAAGGAGAAAATCGACACAAACGGATAAAGGCAGAACATTATCTGATCTGTAACGAAATACGGTGCTGTTTCCTTGCTATGAACACCATTACTTTGCAAAGCGCTTTCTAATTCGTTAACAATGAACATAAATTTCTGTCAATACATTTCCCATTAGATTGTGCCCCCTCTAAGCGCATCACTGGCCTTGATTGTTCTCACAAGCAGGGTCCATACTGTACATATCATGATTATATTATTTCGATTGATGGGAAGAACACTACTAGTGCTGCTACTTTTGAGGATATTATTTCAAGTGCATTATATTTTACTGTAATCTAGTGACCTTAGCATGGCTGTCATATACGTCGTCTTCAGCTTGATCGTGCACGTAAATCCAAGCATGCCTAGCTACAGCCATATTCATATATATACGTAAATACAGAGGTACATGCGTTAGGTGAGTAAGCAAGTGATGCGTTCCCTATACACACTCTTTGTACGACTGAAGCATGCATTTTTTGAACTTGTGTTCGTGCAAAAACTTGATTTTTAATAAAAAGTGCATTTCTGAAGGTTGGATCCTCCATCATACTGAATCGTATTTGGCGATTTTGCCTACATATAGCGCTATATGTTAGAGGTCCCCGACTTTACACGAGAACAGAGACTGTGGTTTCCCTAGCCCTCCCGGTAACATATTCGCACTTAGAGATATCACATACAACATCAAGTCTAATTATGTTGGTGGGTCCAACATACTGATCAAAACATACCCCTCGAGTGGTCGTGAGTTGAAGGGTTAAGTGTACAGGTGTCACCCTTCCATAGCCTCTTCTTTTGTTCTGCATAGTTTTGACGCCACCCACTCCATCAGCCCAGCGTAAGAGTCAAGTTACTTCCACCTTCCCATTAATTGTGAGGTGACACAGGACGCATCACCGCACCGTTCGTCGACTCACTCTTCAGGGTAACAGCCATAGCAATTGGAGTCACCCATTAATAGAATGATCACAATCAAAAGAAGATCGTCAATACGTATGTGCCGGACAAAGTACCTCGACAGGGACAGCGCGTTCTGGTGTAGGAAGCTCGCGCTCGTCAAACTGCAAAATCCAAAGTGAGAGCGAGCTTCCTGCTCCGCCAGAGCGCGCCGTTCCGCAGAGTTGTTATTAGGGTCACAGAGGCATGTGGCAGACTGGAGATCCGGCGTCACAGGGGCACGTGGCAGACTTGAGATCCGAAAAGGCCGCGTGGCCTTGTGCTCGATAGTCGGTAGGATTGGTTGAAGTGGCCGAGACTTGGCATCCGTAGAGGCATGGTCACCTGTGTGCAAGTGCACTTCTCTCCTCACGCAGCCACGCCGGCAGACACGTCGCCTTCAAGACGCCATCACTGCAGTTCGTGTAGTCGCATGTTTAATAGGATCCGTAGGTTGCACGGCTAGTGCAGCAGAGCTCTGTTCACGTTCTCCAGTCCCTCTCGATCTTCGCAGTTGAAGTCGGCTAAGTGAAGTCCCGTACTGTGGCACAGCCACTCCAGACTAGAGCAGCTAGCTCGGCCAGCAGGTCGTACGTCATCAATGTTAGCATTGTAGTGTGGTGGAGTGGATCTGCCAAAATCTAGTTGAGGCAGGTCTCGATCACCACTTGCGTCCAGACACCGACTAATAGAGCCCCCCCCCCCCCTGCAGCGGGGCTGCGTAGGTGTGCACCGCACAGAGGAAGTTTAGTCGACTCGTACAGTCTCGCTTGCAAGGCGGTAGCCTTCGGTTCTATACAAGAACCAAGTAGTCCACTAAATACGGGACTCACAGAATCAGTGTCCCTATAACAAAGGACTGACACTAATTATGTAAAATGCAAACTGAACTGTATTGATTTTCTTATTCGTCCTAATCCTAATCAAAATGCAACGTGTGGCTCTGAGGCCATCTCGTATCTACTCGTGTGTGCCACACCATTATGTACCCACATAAATGTATCCATATGTGTCACACACCAACGGTAGACATTCGTGTAACATCCCCGTTACACCCCCGATGATCCACGATCTAACTGTGTGTAGTTTCACCTAGTGTACCCGTCGGGAGGCAGGTTACGCTCTTTCAGGTGACTTCTGAAGGCGTCTTGTGGGTTGAGAATAAGGTCTTGTGGGATGCAGGGGTGTCAGATAGCGTGGGAATTCTTCACTCTTCCTCGAAGTGGTTGATCCCGGTCGTAGGCGAGTTCTCGAGCCTTGATCCGGGTGCCTGGTCTTCGATCCAGGTCTTGTAGTAGTCCAATATCGGGGATCTAGTCCCTTCCTTTCCGTTGCTTGCCGCTTCCTTTAGCAGGGGTCTTGAGGGGGCGAGATTCGACGGGATCGTCAAGCCAATCAGCCAATTCCTTCCGGTCCGGAGTTCGCACTTAAAGGATAGATCACTAGATAGGGAAAAGCTGACCAATATATTATCCAGTCCTAACCTCTATACTATATCACTTCTCCTTACCTTCCTAACGCTGGTGGGCCAACGTAGTTCCCAGTTCCAGGCGTGAACGAAGGCGCTTATGAGGTCCAGAGCAAATTCGAGTCTCTTTACGGTTATTCCTACTTCCGCTAGTCCCATCATCAACTGCTATCTTACGATCGCCTGACACCTGGCTATACAGCCGCTCTCCCGATCTGTGATCACCTAACCCTCGATCGCGATCTCGATATTTTCTTGAATCCAAGCCGATCTCGAATCCTCACGATGTCTTCCCTCCAGATCGCGGCTTTCCTTGGCTTGAACGTGGGGCGAAGTTCCTGAGGTCACGTGTGAAAAGCAGGATCCACGATCAGTAGCGGTGAATCCAGAGATCAAGAAGCCTGATCAGGCGGGAAATCATCCGATTCCCGTAGATCAAGATACTCCGACGACTAACTCCACGGAGTCCAGCAGCAAGCTAAACGACTACTTTCAGATGGCGATGGACCGGCTCCTGAAGGAACGAAACTTGGTAGCTCCACGATTGTAACGGGGTTACACGTACAAGTGGCTACACCACTTGTAACTCTAACAGTTAGGATAACTGTTAGAGGTTGGAAATGGACCTCAGACCTTGGTGTGCTGTACACACCAATGGCTACATGGGCGAGCCACATCATTGAGTGGTTCGCGTGCATTTGTGCATGTTATTGGTAGAAAGCAACGGATTTCTACCAATCAATGCCCTTCACGGAAGCAGAGATTCTGCCAACCACACGTTGGCAGATCCTTTAGAAATAGATTAAACAGTTTTAGGAGGTTCCATAATGGCTTTGTGCCAATTCAATAACAGTTCTCATTTTACGGTATTTTTGCAGTTTAGATTAATTATATTTGATTTAAATATACTTATCAGATTAAGCATATTTAAATTGAGTCTATCTTAATTGCACGCTTCCTCATACACGTAAGCGCACGTGAACGCCACCTAGTGGGTTTAAGTAGACCCATTACAACGATCGCTGGTCAAAGGGGCGTCTAATATCGAAATGGAGTCAGTCGCAACTTTAAATCCTGACTCCTGGGAATATGATCCCGACGATCTGGGGATATCAAGCTCAGGAAGACAGACACGCGCGGCGATCGCCTCTGCAGCGATCGGATCGGAAGGATCATCGGTGATCCACCGGGTCCGGATCTCTGCGATCTCAGATCTGAAGGAGTTTGCAGGCAAAGACCTCGACGAAGATCGTGCTCGTGCCAGGGTCAGTAAAGAGGAGAAATACCTCACACTTGCCGATCTAATGGTCGGATCGGCGAAGAACTGGCATCGACAGCTGAGTCGGACGACAAAGACGAAGTGGGCGGATCTGTTGGACAGTTTTCAGGCCCAGTATTGTGGATTGGGGATGTCCGTGGCGTGGCAGTACTATCATGCCCGCAAACGATCTGAAGCCCCCCCTCCCCCCCTCCTCCTGATTATCTCTACCGGCTCAATGTGGCTGCTCTGAGAGCTAAACTCAAGATCAAGGACGGACGTCCCAAGGCCCGCCGGGAACATGTAGATCATTATATCAAGACACTGGGTGATCCCGAGTTGTCTGACCGATTGACCTTACTCCGCTTGACCGACGTTGATGAACTTGAGGAAGTACTCCGTGGACGAGAACAGGCCAATAGTAGACAACGAAAATCGGCGTTCGGATCGAAATATCGGTAGAAAGTGCCAACCAGCACCCCAGCTGCGCCCGCTCGAGCCGTAGTGCGCGCGATCCAGGCCCAAGATCTGAATTCAGAATCAGAGGAAGTTTCCGGATCGGACAGCTCCGACTCTGGGGGCATCTCCGAAGGTTCTACCTCGCCGCTGCAGAAAACCAGCAGATCAATGCTGGGTACGTCTCTCACCAGGCGGATCCGACGCGATCTCACGTGAACACGCAGGGCCGGGGGTGGATCCCGGATCGTCGGAGTCCGCCAGACCGGGATCCCCGAGATCGAGTTCGCTGTTCCCACCGTGGATCCAGGAAGCATACCGATCTGGATTGCTGGAGGAGTCTAACCTGCGATAAGTGCGGAAAGAGGGGTCAACCAACGGACCGCTGTCTGTATACGTATCGCGAATGTGGTTAGATACATGAAGCTGGAGAATGCCCCATGAAATAATTTTACAACCAGATTCGCAAGTGGTACGATCCGACTCGACATGCCGGGTTGTTCCTCGAGAAGATGACCGCGAATCGTCCTCGGATCGATGAGTTCTATCGATATGGTTCAGAAGTGACTCTAGATCTCAAAGAAGGAATCCCGGGGCTACTGACACCAGGAAAATTGCAGCGGGGCTGCGTAGGTGTGCACCGCACAGAGGAAGTTTAGTTGACTCGTAGAGTCTCGCTTGCAAGGCGGTAGCCTTCGGTTCTATACAAGAACCAAGTAGTCCACTTAATACGGGACTCACAGAATCAGTGTCCTTATAGTAAAGGACTGACACTAATTATGTGAAATGCAAACTGAATTAATTTCGATGTTATCCTAAAATAGCTACCGAATCAAAATGAGGCTTATCTAGGCTGTATACTATAACCTAGTCAAATGCATATGAATGGCTGTGGGCCAACTGCCCTCACATGGGTACATGTGACGTGTGAGATATACGATGTGGCGCACATAGATCTGTGACGTGTGTCTTTAGCTGGCGTCTACCACACTAATGTAGCCAAGGCGAACAGCGCCGTGTAACCCCGTTACACCCTCCCCCACAAAACCGTGGATACGCAGTATTCACAACTGCCTTGTCAAGGCTCGTCAACGGCAACTTTCTGCTTAGTCGGAACCTCTCAACGAGAGTGCGCGCGCGCGCTTGCTCAACGAGCACATTCCCCGATCCGCCGTAGAGAGCACATTGCTCCTTGGGCTTTCTCGCATCCTGGCGTCCCCGCCTCAACGCCCCAGCTCACTCTCGCCCAAGCCCTCGGCTCCCGCCACGCTCTCCATCGCGGAGTATTTCTACGGAGCTAGGCTCATGGACAGCCCGGCTGCAAGTGATGACGGCAGCTCGCATGTCAGCAAACGCCAGACAGCGTCTCCGACGCGCGACCCACGTCGCTCGCCTTCCGAGGACGGCGAGGTCGAGTTGGACTACGAGGAGTCCGTAGCGGGCGATGCCTATGGCTCTCCTGCCCTCGAGAGCACTCCGCCACCCAGAACGTTGGAGCTAGGATCTCCGTGTGATTCGCGCCGTCACGCGTCTCCCAGACAGCTGCGGCAGCCCAATCCGTTCCCCTCGGGACCTTCGGGCTTCGTGCTGGATGCACTGCGCAACGCGCCGCCTCTTCCGGCTCGTGACGAACCACGTGGGGGCGTCGAGGACGCAGTCATCAATCCTCTGGATGAGGCGCAGGAGGCCTCGATGAGCGGTGCGACTATGTCTTCGAGCCTCGAGACCCTGTCGAGCAGGTAAAGCAGCTCTTGGCACAGCCAACGCTGCACGGACACGCCATCGGCGCCGCACCTCGTACGGCGGCCGAGATCCAACAACGGAAAGAGCTCCATGAGCGCTACCTGTTCCCACTGGTCTGTACGGCGGCTGAATACCGCCAGCGCTTGGATATGCAGCGGCGTCGCGAGTCTGCGCCTCAGATGAGGACTTATCCACTCGTCCTCCAGTCTGGAGAGACTACCGAGGACTACATGATCCATGTGGGCTCTTGGGCCGAGCCTTCTCGGAAGCTCCCGTCGTTCGACCGGCTCATGGAGAGCTGCTCCGAGGTGGACGTGCGCCTCGCTCGAGGTCTGCTCTTCCAGTACGCGAAAGTACGCGTGCGGCCCGGCCGCTTCCCTCGTCACACGACAGCAGTCGTTCCTGCCCCTCGGGCAACTATCCCTGCTCCGCAGGGCGCTCCTTCAGTCTCCGAGGGAGACTCGCTGGCTGAGCCAGCGGTGGACCAGAGCCTGAGCTCGGCTGCTAGTCCGTCAATTCCTCGCCCTAGCGGCGAGAAGCGGGTGTCGACCGGCTGGTCGACCTCGAGCCCTTCGGGCGCCTCCGATCTCCGCGATCAAAAGCGTCCACGACGTCAGGGCAGTCCTGCCGCAGCGGCTCTTCAAACTCCCACGAGTTCTGGGAATGTGGATACCCACGCCACTTCACCAGATACTGGTTTCGAGTATGATGGCGACGCCGCGCCACCAGGCGTTCCACGTGGTAGTGGAGGTTCCCCTGCTCGTCGAGCAACGGCGGAGGAGGCCGATTCGCAGCGGCGCGCGATACTCGACGAGTGTGACGATCGCTATCTGGCGCAACGTGTCGCGAAGTCGGTGCAACTTTTACCGCGGTGCAGGGGCAAACAGTGAACCTGGAAGTGCGACTACTGAAGTGATATTAGAGCCGCACAGCAAGGTGAGCATGTGTTACCTTGTGTTGTCCTCGTAGGTTCGTTTTCTTGGCAATATAACCCTCGCCGGGGTCGAGAGAGTGTGGGTGAGAGTGAGGGTTCCTTGCGTAGACCGTCGGATGTCCTTCCGATCCTCACAGGAGCGTTTTGGGAGTCGAGCGTTCTCCGGTAGACACAAGTGTTCACCGGAGATCTCTGAAGCCAAAAGAGAGATTAATACAATGGGAGGTCCTGTTATCAGACTTCCAAGATAACAACAATGCAGAGTTCCGATATACAAATATACAGTCGCTCTTATTCTTTCCTGGCCCTCGAGCAGTGGGCTAGTACTCCAGGCCAACTAGGGAATGTCTACCAGACACCTGGTCTGTCTGGCATCCCCGTTCCTTTCGCGCACCACCCTCTAGTTTAGAAGGAAATTAACCAATATACAATCGGTTATATACAACAGTCTACCAAGCGTTCTGAGAGCGACTGTCTAGCTCCCAAACCCTGTCCAAACGTACAATTCGAAATGGGCTACCGCTAGAGACAAGACAAACGACCCAACTAGGAAATGGAATAGGTGGGTTCTCTCAGGTCTCTACGTTACGCTGATCTCCACCTAAAGGACTTGAAAGGTGAGAGATCACACAACACCAAGCCTTGCTGTGGCCTAGTACTTACGGGAAGCAACAGGCAGATAGCACTCGTCGTAACGAGGTAAATTGAACTCTGGTTATCTATCTTCATCTATCTCTCTCTTTCTCTTCTGTCTTCTGTCTTCTCTTCTGGCATATCTCAGGTACACTTGGTCTCAGTATAACTCCGGAATCTTCACTTGCTCACTATGGTAGTTGATACAGCAGATCTTGTCGAGTCGACGCTTCATGACATCATTACAGGGATGAGCAGGTTGCGCGTCACTTGATTGCGTGAGGTCATGTTGGGTACACTTGGTTCCAGTATGGGTTGGACTTCAGAGTGTCAGAGTCTGGTATCTTGTTCATCAGGGGTCTGGAATCATGCTCATCAGAGTCAAGTACATCAGAGCCGGGATACCAGAGTCGTGACACTGGGGTCTGTATACCGGAGTCTGTATATCGGAAACTGGTAATGTCTGGAATATTGCTTATATAAGCCGGGCACATCAGACTTGTGTTTACCAGAGTCAGGATATCAGAGTCGTGTGCATCAGAGTCATGTACATCAGACTTCCATGGCGTGATATCAGAGTTTCATGTATGATATCAGAAATCCATGAGCGTTTTCAGGATGCGGAGCACGCATGCTACAACGCACGGAGTCCAATTGGGGTATGCGCGGGCGCGCTACGTCCGGTGCGCGATACTTGGTATCTGTTGGTATAGTCGTAATATCCTTGAACCATCATCGTCACACAGGACGGCAACGGGATGAGGTCTCTCAGAGATACGTTCTTCTGAGAGACTTTCTGCCAACCTTTAGGTACTCATCGTCGGGGAAAGTCCGGTGATCAGACTGAGTGTTTATGCCACTCAGAGTTGTGCACTTTCTGAGGAACACTTCTGATCTCTTGGGCCCCTTTGCAGTTCAGGTGAAGGTTAATATAGCTTTCTTCCACAGATCCATCATACTGTCGCATGGGACATAACCTCGTTCCACATCTCCCTTTTCTCCCAGAATCCAGTATGTATCCAATCACATCACAGCGTAACGTCCACATTCCACTCGAAAATCGTAAATAGCAGCATGTCAAACGCGCGTGGTACGAGCTGGATCGCCCGATCCAGACTCTTCAGAGTCAGCGTCAGTCTCTCCAAGAGGACATGGAGCGCGTGTGGCATTCGAATGCTCGCGTCGCTCACGACTTGGAGGAGGTCGAGGGCCGAATGGCGTGGCTCGAGGGGCCTCGGTCCCTGACCGCTCGCCTGGACCAGCAGGAGCTTCAGCTCGCGGAGCTGCGGGGTCAGGTGACGTTGTTGCTGCGGATGACACAGCCCGCGCTCACCCCCGCAGTTTCCGATATGGCTTGAGTAAGCCCACATAGAACACGGGATGTGTTCGCATTCGCTTCGGCAAGTCAAGCGTGTATGCCAGGCCCTTCTTGGCCACGACCGTGAACAGTCTGATGAAGCGCGGTCGCAACTTCGTCTTGAAGACGGCTGACACTGCATGTGTAGGTAGGTTTTTAGCGTTTAATAAAACTTGGTCACCGACCTTGAATTCCTACGCATTGCCTCTGCCTTTCGCGTCAGCCTGTTCTTTTTGAACATCTTGACTTTCAGCCATCGCGTCACGCACACGGCGTAAGACGTTAAGCCTCGTCGAGAGGAAATCATCGACTTGCTTTCGAACAGCAAGAGGGCTGACATCAGCAAGCTCGGAGTCGAGCGACGGCACAGCCTCTCCCCCACCAAGCCCGAGGCCACCGCGTGGCGGAGTGAGCGGGACGCGCGGGTGCGCGAGGCCGTTCACGTAGAACGGGGTGAAGCCTGTCGAGGCATGCACCGCATTGTTCAGTGCGAACTCGGCGAGAGAAAGCATAGTGCTCCAACGCTTCGGCGTTTCAGCGCAAACGCTGCGGAGGATATCCTCCAGGACGCGATTCACGCGCTCAGTCTGACGGTCAGTCTGCGGATGGTCCACCGTGGACATGTCCAGTCGAGTGTCAAGCACTTTAAAGACGGACGTCCAGAACTGACCCGTGAAACGGGGATCTCGATCCGAGACAATGGTCTCCGGTAGCCCATGCTGACGGAAGACCCGATCGACAAAGATCGTCGCTGTACCAGCGCCATCGACGGTGTCCGGCACAGCCGCGAGGTGAGCCATCTTGCTCAGACGGTCATCAAAGACCACCACGCCCGTGTTGCCCTCCGAGTCCTTCGACAGGCCAAACACAAAGTCCATACTCATGGACAGCCAACACCCAGAGGGTCCAGGCAAGCTCGCCAATGGCGCCGCCGCATGCGGCGAGGGTTTAACCCGTTGACACGTCTCGTACATGCGCACGTATATGCTGACCCACTTGTATAGCTTCGGCCACCAGTACATGGAGCTCACCGAGCCGTAGGTCTTCTCGCAACCGAGGTGGCCGCCCGTGGGCGTGTCGTGGGCCTCATAGAGGAAACGATACTTCAGGTCATCATCGTGAGGAACCACCACGCGTGGTGGGTCATCCTGACCCGTGCTGTAGTACAACAGGCTATAGCGCTGGAGCCTCACCTTTAGGCGCCGTGACAGAGTCACCTTTGAGTCCTTAAACTCATCGCTCCCTAGAGCTAGAAGCAGCGCGACACAAGAGTCGTCCTGAGCGTACGCTGCTCGAACCATGTCCGTCATGGACGACGTCACCGAGGTGACATGAGATAACTCATAGTCCGGGCGACGCGATAACGCGTCAGCGAGGACGTTCTGCCTGCCAGGCTTGTACTTCACCTCGAAGTTGTATTCCGCAAAGAAGGAGAGCCATCGGGCCATCCTCTGCGAGAGGTGAGGCGACTGCGTCGCTGTGCGTAGTGACACATGATCCGTGTAGATCACAAACGGCTTGGAGCCGAGCAGGTGAACCCTGAATTTGACGAGAGCGTACTTCATCGCAAGTAGCTCCTTGTCATAAAAGTCAAGGTCGTTTGAGCACTAGATGTCGAAATGCAAAGTGATTGATTTAGGTCCTTAGTACGCAAAACTCCTTGCTACCTCTAAGCCTACTGGATTCTCTACTGGATACACTCTACTGGATTCTTTACTGGATACTGAGTTGCTTCAGCCAATCGGAGAGCGCCACGTCGTTGCCCATCTTGTACCCACAATCTTGTACCCACGTGTCCCGTAGTCCCCGTAGCGTAAACAGCGTCCCATCATCAGCGTCCCATCATCAGTGTCCCGTAAACACAGGAATGATTGCGGTCCCACTGAGTGAAGGTCATACCGGTATCCTACCGGTATACCGCAGCTGGTCGAGGCGTCTTCTTGACAACACTCCCACTCGACTCGGCCATAGTTGCGCCTTGAACTCCGAGCTTGCTCCGTAGGAAGTCGAACTGCACCGCGGTGATCGCCTTCGTCATCAAGTCCGCCAGCATGTTCTTGGTCGAACAGTACTCCAACACCACTTGGCCGTCTTCTACCTTCTCACGCACGAAGTGGTAACGAATGTCGATGTGCTTGGTGCGCTTGTGGAACTCCGGGTTCTTGGCCAACGCGATGAAGCCTTGGTTGTCCTCGTAGATCTTGATCGCTTCATCGCTTGCCATCTCGCCGAGCTCGCACAGAAATGCCTTGAGCCAAATAGCCTCTTGCGTAGCCTCCGTCAATGCCATGTACTCGGCCTCCGTCAATGCCATGTACTCGGCCTCCGTCGATGATAGCGCCACCGTCCGCTGTTTCTTGCTTCTCCAGCTGATGCATCCGCCGTTCATCATGAACGCGTAGCCGCTTGTACTCCGTCTTGACTCGATGTCGCCGGCCCAGTCCGCATCCGAATAGCCTTGGAGTCCGTCCTCGCTGCCAGCTTGAAACTCGATGCCATGTGTCTTCGTGCCTTGAATGTAGCGGAACACCCTCTTGAGCGCTTGCCAGTGTGTCGGACACGGATCCGCGGCGAACTGGCTGAGAACTCCCACTGCCGCTGCGAGGTCCGGTCGGGTTCCCACCATCAGGTACATCAAACACCCGACGGCATTCCTGTACGGCACCTTCGCCATGGTCTCTTCGTGCTTGCATCCTCCTTCACACATGGCCTTGGTCAACTTGAGTCCCGGGTCTTGTGGTGTCTTGACAGGGTTGCTCTTCTCCATGCTGAACTTCTCCAGGATGTCCTTCGCAAACTTGGTCTGCCGCACCGACACATTTCCGGTCTTGGGATCTTGGTCGATTTCCATGCCGAGGAAGTACTTGAGCTGACCCATGTCCGTCATCTCGAACCGCACGCTGAGCGCCTCCTTGGTCGACTTGAGCAGCTCGTCGTTGTTGCTTGCCAGGATCAAGTCGTCCACGTACAGCGCCACGAAGATCATGTCTTGGTCATTGCGCTTGACGTAGATGCAGTGATCCGCCTCACACTTCTTGAACCCCAGCTCCAGCATGAACTTGTCGATGGTCTGGTTCCACATCCGCGGTGACTGCTTGAGACCGTAAAGGGAACGCTTGAGCTTGCACACGAAGTCCGGGTGCGCCTCGTCAACGTAGCCGTCCGGCTGCACCATGTAGATGTCTTCGTCCAGCCAGCCGTTCAGGAACGCCGTCTTCACATCCATTTGGTGCACCGTGAGGTTGTACTTGGCCGCCAGACTGAGCAAGATCCTGATCGACGTGAACTTGGCCACCGGCGCGAACGTCTCTTCGTAGTCGATGCCGAACTTCTGCAAAAATCCCTTCGCCACTAGACGCGCCTTGAACCGCTCGATGTCTCCAGCCTGGTTCTCCTTGATCCGAAACACCCATTTGCAGCCGATCGCCTTGCGTCCCTTCGGCAATGGCACCAACACCCACGTCTCGTTCTTGCGAAGAGAGTTGATCTCCGAGTCGCACGCTTCCTTCCACTTGACCGAGTTGCTGGATTCCATCGCCGATACGAACGTAGTCGGCATTTCTCCCACTGAATCCACAACGAAGGCCGCGTCGAAGCCTTCTTCTCTTGCGATGGCTGACATCTCGTCTAGCGTTTGTTGTCGACTGTGCCGCTTGGACCTTGGGATCTCCACCGCTTCCTCCAACGACCGCGTCCGCTGGTGTCGTTTGCTGCCGGGTTCGAAGTCTTCGTCTCGCGCAGCTTCATCTTCATCATCCTCTTCCGGTCCGGACGATGCTTCTTGATCCGTGGCAACTTCATCTCGAAGTTCCACGATCGCTTCTTCTTGATCTAATTTGCGTCTCCCACCGTCGAAGACGTCTTCCATAAACTGTGCGTCGCGGCTCACCAACACGCGACCGCTCTTCATCTCTTCAAACCGATATGCTTTCTCATGCTCCGAGTATCCGAGAAACCGACAACGCACTGACCGAGCGTCAAACTTGGTACGTTTCTCCTTCGGGACCGTCACATACGCATGGCAACCGAACACCTTGAGGTTCGCCAGCAGCGGCTTCTTCCCGGTCCAGACTTGGTGTGGCGACTTGTCGTGGGTGGTGGAGCGTGTCGGACACCGGTTGCGAAGGAACGTCGCTGTCACCACCGCTTCACCCCAATATGACTTCGACAGTCCGGCATGTTCCAACATGCAGCGCGCACACTCCACTAACGTCCGGTTCATGCGCTCGGCCACTCCGTTCAGTTGAGGCGTGTACGGCGGAGTGAACTTCTGAACGATCCCGCGGTCGCTGCAGAACTTGGCCATCGCACCGGAAGTGTACTCGCCACCGTTGTCGCTCCGGAGTGTCTTCACGCGCTTGCCGGTCTGAGTTTCAGCAAACGCTACAAACTCCGCGAACTTGGCAGTCACTTCCGACTTGTTCCGCAGCAAGTATACCACACAAAAGTGCGAGTACTCGTCGATGAACGTGACGAAGTACCGCTTGCCGCTGAACGTGGGTGTCTGCATGGGACCGCAGACATCACTGTGGATGACTTCCAACAGCTTCTTGGCGCGGTTCGGTGACTTGGGCATATAACTCACTCGCGTTTGCTTGCCGAGTGCACATCCATCACACAGCTCCCACTGCTTCACCGACGTCATGTTCATCCCAACGCCATAACCCTTCTTGACGATGGCGTCTAGACCGCCATGGCCAATGTGACCAAGTCGAAGGTGCCAGAGGTACGACGTGGTGTCCCCTTTGCGTTCCTTCGAACTTGACACATTCGCCTCGTCAGGCATGATAGGCGTCATACACAACTTGAACAGTCCCTTGCCTTCACTTGATCCGAGCTTCCATTTGACGTTCTTTGTCTCGGCGAAGCACCCGTCGCGCTTGAACGTCACGGGCCCAACATCCTTGGTAAATCGTCCGACCGAAAACAGGTTGCGCGACAACTTGGGAATGTGCCACACACCGGTGAGCACACCCTTCTTGATCCCGCGTGGAGTCTTCATCGACATGACAATGTCGCCACTGCCGACCGCTTGAACCACTCCGTCGTCCGCGAGATGTACGTCCACCGGAGTCATCTTCTTGTAGTTCTTCATGTACTCTTTCGAGTACGTCATGTGCTGCGTCGCACCCGAGTCGACCAGCCAAACTTCACTCGACTTGGTGGCTCCACCACCAACCGAAAACAGGTAGTCGCCGTCGAACTCCTCTTCATTTTCATTCGCCACATTCGCTCGCTGTGGCTTCTGTCGTTCCGCGTTCTCGCGAATCCTCACGGGACACTTGGCGATCCAATGACCTTGTTCACCACAGTAGTGACAGGCACTGGCCTTCTGCGCTTGTCGTCCCTTGCTCTTCCCATTGCCGCTTGTCATGAACGCTTGACCGTGCGCGGTTCCTTCAGCACCGCCACCTTGTTCCTTGCGCTTCAAGTCCTCATGCAGCAGCCGAGCCGTCACGAGTTCCCACGTCAGCGAGTCAGCTCTCGACTCCAACGCCGTGATGAGGAACTGGTACGACTCGTTCAAACTTGCCAGAAGCGTGATCACCAAGTCATCTTCGCTGACCGGAGCGCCCACTGCATCGAGCTGTTCCGCCAGCGTCTTGATCTTGTTGATGTGTTCCAACACATCATCACCTTCCGCCATCATCGTCGTGAAGAAACGTCGACGAAGGAAGAGCTTGTTGGCCAAACTCTTCTTCTCGAAGTGTCCTTCCAGTCTTGACCATGCATCGAACGCATCCTTCGCCGAGCGAACCAACGGCAACTGCGAATCCTCCATCGCGAGACAGATGATCGCCAGCGCCTTGCGAGACTTCCTCTTGAACGTCGTCTGGTCCAGCGTCGTAGCGCAGTGCTCCAGCTTGATCTCTCCGCACGTCACTTCCCACAGGTCGCGCTCCTCGAGCACCATGCGCATCTTGAACTTCCACGTGTGGAAGTTGGTTCCGTCGAACTTGTTGATGCGGGAGGTCGTGGTCGAGGTGGTGTCCATGGCGAAGGCGTAGTCGGAGTCTTCAGCAGGGAATACGGGGCTTGGGCTCATAACCAAAAGTCAAGGTCGTTTGAGCACTAGATGTCGAAATGCAAAGTGATTGATTTAGGTCCTTAGTTCGCAAAACTCCTTGCTACCTCTAAGCCTACTGGATTCTCTACTGGATACACTCTACTGGATTCTTTACTGGATACTGAGTTGCTTCAGCCAATCGGAGAGCGCCACGTCGTTGCCCATCTTGTACCCACAATCTTGTACCCACGTGTCCCGTAGTCCCCGTAGCGTAAACAGCGTCCCATCATCAGCGTCCCATCATCAGTGTCCCGTAAACACAGGAATGATTGCGGTCCCACTGAGTGAAGGTTATACCGGTATCCTACCGGTATACCGCAGCTGGTCGAGGCGCCTTCTTGACAACACTCCCACTCGACTCGGCCGTAGTTGCGCCTTGAATTCCGAGCTTGCTCCGTAGGAAGTCGAACTGCACCGCGGTGATCGCCTTCGTCATCAAGTCCGCCAGCATGTTCTTGGTCGAACAGTACTCCAACACCACTTGGCCGTCTTCTACCTTCTCACGCACGAAGTGGTAGCGAATGTCGATGTGCTTGGTGCGCTTGTGGAACTCCGGGTTCTTGGCCAACGCGATGGAGCCTTGGTTGTCCTCGTAGATCTTGATCGCTTCATCGCTTGCCATCTCGCCGAGCTCGCACAGAAATGCCTTGAGCCAAATAGCCTCTTGCGTAGCCTCCGTCAATCTTGAATGTAGCGGAACACCCTCTTGAGCGCTTGCCAGTGTGTCGGACACGGATCCGCGGCGAACTGGCTGAGAACTCCCACTGCCGCTGCGAGGTCCGGTCGGGTTCCCACCATCAGGTACATCAAACACCCGACGGCATTCCTGTACGGCACCTTCGCCATGGTCTCTTCGTGCTTGCATCCTCCTTCACACATGGCCTTGGTCAACTTGAGTCCCGGGTCTTGTGGTGTCTTGACAGGGTTGCTCTTCTCCATGCTGAACTTCTCCAGGATGTCCTTCGCAAACTTGGTCTGCCGCACCGACACATTTCCGGTCTTGGGATCTTGGTCGATTTCCATGCCGAGGAAGTACTTGAGCTGACCCATGTCCGTCATCTCGAACCGCACGCTGAGCGCCTCCTTGGTCGACTTGAGCAGCTCGTCGTTGTTGCTTGCCAGGATCAAGTCGTCCACGTACAGTGCCACGAAGATCATGTCTGGGTCATTGCGCTTGACGTAGATGCAGTGATCCGCCTCACACTTCTTGAACCCCAGCTCCAGCATGAACTTGTCGATGGTCTGGTTCCACATCCGCGGTGACTGCTTGAGACCGTAAAGGGAACGCTTGAGCTTGCACACGAAGTCCGGGTGCGCCTCGTCAACGTAGCCGTCCGGCTGCACCATGTAGATGTCTTCGTCCAGCCAGCCGTTCAGGAACGCCGTCTTCACATCCATTTGGTGTACCGTGAGGTTGTACTTGGCCGCCAGACTGAGCAAGATCCTGATCGACGTGAACTTGGCCACCGGCGCGAACGTCTCTTCGTAGTCGATGCCGAACTTCTGCAAAAATCCCTTCGCCACTAGACGCGCCTTGAACCGCTCGATGTCTCCAGCCTGGTTCTCCTTGATCCGAAACACCCATTTGCAGCCGATCGCCTTGCGTCCCTTCGGCAATGGCACCAACACCCACGTCTCGTTCTTGCGAAGAGAGTTGATCTCCGAGTCGCACGCTTCCTTCCACTTGACCAAGTTGCTGGATTCCATCGCCGATACGAACGTAGTCGGCATTTCTCCCACTGAATCCACAACGAAGGCCGCGTCGAAGCCTTCTTCTCTTGCGATGGCTGACATCTCGTCTAGCGTTTGTTGTCGACTGTGCCGCTTGGACCTTGGGATCTCCACCGCTTCTTCCAACGACCGCGTCCGCTGGTGTCGTTTGCTGCCGGGTTCGAAGTCTTCGTCTCGCGCAGCTTCATCTTCATCATCCTCTTCCGGTCCGGACGATGCTTCTTGATCCGTGGCAACTTCATCTCGAAGTTCCACGATCGCTTCTTCTTGATCCAACTTGCGTCTCCCACCGTCGAAGACGTCTTCCATAAACTGTGCGTCGCGGCTCACCAGCACGCGACCGCTCTTCATCTCTTCAAACCGATATGCTTTCTCATGCTCCGAGTATCCGAGAAACCGACAACGCACTGACCGAGCGTCAAACTTGGTACGTTTCTCCTTCGGGACCGTCACATACGCATGGCAACCGAACACTTTCAGGTTCGCCAGCAGCGGCTTCTTCCCGGTCCAGACAAAAGTTAAGGTCGTTTGAGCACTAGATGTCGAAATGCAAAGTGATTGATTTAGGTCCTTAGTTCGCAAAACTCCTTGCTACCTCTAAGCCTACTGGATTCTCTACTGGATACACTCTACTGGATTCTTTACTGGATACTGAGTTGCTTCAGCCAATCGGAGAGCGCCACGTCGTTGCCCATCTTGTACCCACAATCTTGTACCCACGTGTCCCGTTGTCCCCGTAGCGTAAACAGCGTCCCATCATCAGCGTCCCATCATCAGTGTCCCGTAAACACAGGAATGATTGCGGTCCCACTGAGTGAAGGTTATACCGGTATCCTACCGGTATACCGCAGCTGGTCGAGGCGTCTTCTTGACAACACTCCCACTCGACTCGGCCATAGTTGCGCCTTGAATTCCGAGCTTGCTCCGTAGGAAGTCGAACTGCACCGCGGTGATCGCCTTCGTCATCAAGTCCGCCAGCATGTTCTTGGTCGAACAGTACTCCAACACCACTTGGCCGTCTTCTACCTTCTCACGCACGAAGTGGTAACGAATGTCGATGTGCTTGGTGCGCTTGTGGAACTCCGGGTTCTTGGCCAACGCGATGAAGCCTTGGTTGTCCTCGTAGATCTTGATCGCTTCATCGCTTGCCATCTCGCCGAGCTCGCACAGAAATGCCTTGAGCCAAATAGCCTCTTGCGTAGCCTCCGTCAATGCCATGTACTCGGCCTCCGTCAATGCCATGTACTCGGCCTCCGTCAATGCCATGTACTCGGCCTCCGTCGATGATAGCGCCACCGTCCGCTGTTTCTTGCTTCTCCAGCTGATGCATCCGCCGTTCATCATGAACGCGTAGCCGCTTGTATTCCGTCTTGACTCGATGTCGCCGGCCCAGTCCGCATCCGAATAGCCTTGGAGTCCGTCCTCGATGCCAGCTTGAAACTCGATGCCATGTGTCTTCGTGCCTTGAATGTAGCGGAACACCCTCTTGAGCGCTTGCCAGTGTGTCGGACACGGATCCGCGGCGAACTGGCTGAGAACTCCCACTGCCGCTGCGAGGTCCGGTCGGGTTCCCACCATCAGGTACATCAAACACCCGACGGCATTCCTGTACGGCACCTTCGCCATGGTCTCTTCGTGCTTGCATCCTCCTTCACACATGGCCTTGGTCAACTTGAGTCCCGGGTCTTGTGGTGTCTTGACAGGGTTGCTCTTCTCCATGCTGAACTTCTCCAGGATGTCCTTCGCAAACTTGGTCTGCCGCACCGACACATTTCCGGTCTTGGGATCTTGGTCGATTTCCATGCCGAGGAAGTACTTGAGCTGACCCATGTCCGTCATCTCGAACCGCACGCTGAGCGCCTCCTTGGTCGACTTGAGCAGCTCGTCGTTGTTGCTTGCCAGGATCAAGTCGTCCACGTACAGTGCCACGAAGATCATGTCTGGGTCATCGCCAGACTGAGCAAGATCCTGATCGACGTGAACTTGGCCACCGGCGCGAACGTCTCTTCGTAGTCGATGCCGAACTTCTGCAAAAATCCCTTCGCCACTAGACGCGCCTTGAACCGCTCGATGTCTCCAGCCTGGTTCTCCTTGATCCGAAACACCCATTTGCAGCCGATCGCCTTGCGTCCCTTCGGCAATGGCACCAACACCCACGTCTCGTTCTTGCGAAGAGAGTTGATCTCCGAGTCGCACGCTTCCTTCCACTTGACCGAGTTGCTGGATTCCATCGCCGATACGAACGTAGTCGGCATTTCTCCCACTGAATCCACAACGAAGGCCGCGTCGAAGCCTTCTTCTCTTGCGATGGCTGACATCTCGTCTAGCGTTTGTTGTCGACTGTGCCGCTTGGACCTTGGGATCTCCACCGCTTCTTCCAACGACCGCGTCCGCTGGTGTCGTTTGCTGCCGGGTTCGAAGTCTTCGTCTCGCGCAGCTTCATCTTCATCATCCTCTTCCGGTCCGGACGATGCTTCTTGATCCGTGGCAACTTCATCTCGAAGTTCCACGATCGCTTCTTCTTGATCTAATTTGCGTCTCCCACCGTCGAAGACGTCTTCCATAAACTGTGCGTCGCGGCTCACCAACACGCGACCGCTCTTCATCTCTTCAAACCGATATGCTTTCTCATGCTCCGAGTATCCGAGAAACCGACAACGCACTGACCGAGCGTCAAACTTGGTACGTTTCTCCTTCGGGACCGTCACATACGCATGGCAACCGAACACCTTGAGGTTCGCCAGCAGCGGCTTCTTCCCGGTCCAGACTTGGTGTGGCGACTTGTCGTGGGTGGTGGAGCGTGTCGGACACCGGTTGCGAAGGAACGTCGCTGTCACCACCGCTTCACCCCAATATGACTTCGACAGTCCGGCATGTTCCAACATGCAGCGCGCACACTCCACTAACGTCCGGTTCATGCGCTCGGCCACTCCGTTCAGTTGAGGCGTGTACGGCGGAGTGAACTTCTGAACGATCCCGCGGTCGCTGCAGAACTTGGCCATCGCACCGGAAGTGTACTCGCCACCGTTGTCGCTCCGGAGTGTCTTCACGCGCTTGCCGGTCTGAGTTTCAGCAAACGCTACAAACTCCGCGAACTTGGCAGTCACTTCCGACTTGTTCCGCAGCAAGTATACCACACAAAAGTGCGAGTACTCGTCGATGAACGTGACGAAGTACCGCTTGCCGCTGAACGTGGGTGTCTGCATGGGACCGCAGACATCACTGTGGATGACTTCCAACAGCTTCTTGGCGCGGTTCGGTGACTTGGGCATATAACTCACTCGCGTTTGCTTGCCGAGTGCACATCCATCACACAGCTCCCACTGCTTCACCGACGTCATGTTCATCCCAACGCCATAACCCTTCTTGACGATGGCGTCTAGACCGCCATGGCCAATGTGACCAAGTCGAAGGTGCCAGAGGTACGACGTGGTGTCCCCTTTGCGTTCCTTCGAACTTGACACATTCGCCTCGTCAGGCATGATAGGCGTCATACACAACTTGAACAGTCCCTTGCCTTCACTTGCTCCGAGCTTCCATTTGACGTTCTTTGTCTCGGCGAAGCACCCGTCGCGCTTGAACGTCACGGGCCCAACATCCTTGGTAAATCGTCCGACCGAAAACAGGTTGCGCGACAACTTGGGAATGTGCCACACACCGGTGAGCACACCCTTCTTGATCCCGCGTGGAGTCTTCATCGACATGACAATGTCGCCACTGCCGACCGCTTGAACCACTCCGTCGTCCGCGAGATGTACGTCCACCGGAGTCATCTTCTTGTAGTTCTTCATGTACTCTTTCGAGTACGTCATGTGCTGCGTCGCACCCGAGTCGACCAGCCAAACTTCACTCGACTTGGTGGCTCCACCACCAACCGAAAACAGGTAGTCGCCGTCGAACTCCTCTTCATTTTCATTCGCCACATTCGCTCGCTGTGGCTTCTGTCGTTCCGCGTTCTCGCGAATCCTCACGGGACACTTGGCGATCCAATGACCTTGTTCACCACAGTAGTGACAGGCACTGGCCTTCTGCGCTTGTCGTCCCTTGCTCTTCCCATTGCCGCTTGTCATGAACGCTTGACCGTGCGCGGTTCCTTCAGCACCGCCACCTTGTTCCTTGCGCTTCAAGTCCTCATGCAGCAGCCGAGCCGTCACGAGTTCCCACGTCAGCGAGTCAGCTCTCGACTCCAACGCCGTGATGAGGAACTGGTACGACTCGTTCAAACTTGCCAGAAGCGTGATCACCAAGTCGTCTTCGCTGACCGGAGCGCCCACTGCATCGAGCTGTTCCGCCAGCGTCTTGATCTTGTTGATGTGTTCCAACACATCATCACCTTCCGCCATCATCGTCGTGAAGAAACGTCGACGAAGGAAGAGCTTGTTGGCCAAACTCTTCTTCTCGAAGTGTCCTTCCAGTCTTGACCATGCATCGAACGCATCCTTCGCCGAGCGAACCAACGGCAACTGCGAATCCTCCATCGCGAGACAGATGATCGCCAGCGCCTTGCGAGACTTCCTCTTGAACGTCGTCTGGTCCAGCGTCGTAGCGCAGTGCTCCAGCTTGATCTCTCCGCACGTCACTTCCCACAGGTCGCGCTCCTCGAGCACCATGCGCATCTTGAACTTCCACGTGTGGAAGTTGGTTCCGTCGACCTTGTTGATACGGGAGGTCGTGGTCGAGGTGGTGTCCATGGCGAAGGCGTAGTCGGAGTCTTCAGCAGGGAATACGGGGCTTGGGCTCATAACCAAAAGTCAAGGTCGTTTGAGCACTAGATGTCGAAATGCAAAGTGATTGATTTAGGTCCTTAGTTCGCAAAACTCCTTGCTACCTCTAAGCCTACTGGATTCTCTACTGGATACACTCTACTGGATTCTTTACTGGATACTGAGTTGCTTCAGCCAATCGGAGAGCGCCACGTCGTTGCCCATCTTGTACCCACAATCTTGTACCCACGTGTCCCGTAGTCCCCGTAGCGTAAACAGCGTCCCATCATCAGCGTCCCATCATCAGTGTCCCGTAAACACAGGAATGATTGCGGTCCCACTGAGTGAAGGTTATACCGGTATCCTACCGGTATACCGCAGCTGGTCGAGGCGTCTTCTTGACAACACTCCCACTCGACTCGGCCATAGTTGCGCCTTGAATTCCGAGCTTGCTCCGTAGGAAGTCGAACTGCACCGCGGTGATCGCCTTCGTCATCAAGTCCGCCAGCATGTTCTTGGTCGAACAGTACTCCAACACCACTTGGCCGTCTTCTACCTTCTCACGCACGAAGTGGTAGCGAATGTCGATGTGCTTGGTGCGCTTGTGGAACTCCGGGTTCTTGGCCAACGCGATGGAGCCTTGGTTGTCCTCGTAGATCTTGATCGCTTCATCGCTTGCCATCTCGCCGAGCTCGCACAGAAATGCCTTGAGCCAAATAGCCTCTTGCGTAGCCTCCGTCAATGCCATGTACTCAGCCTCCGTCGATGATAGCGCCACCGTCCGCTGTTTCTTGCTTCTCCAGCTGATGCATCCGCCGTTCATCATGAACGCGTAGCCGCTTGTACTCCGTCTTGACTCGATGTCGCCGGCCCAGTCCGCATCCGAATAGCCTTTGAAGAAGGTCGTAGTAGAGGCTGTCTTGCGAGGGGAGGACTGCCGAAGCTTGGGGCGAGGTGGCCGAGACGAGGGAAGTCACTTGAGGGGTAGAATGGAAATTCAGAAGTGATTGAATTGTTGGAGCTTACATCCTAGACTACTGCTATAGACACGCGGCCCTGCGTCCTATCACCTAGTGCGTCTAATCAACCATCACTCACCAGTGCACGTCCAATCAACCTGCTCGTCTAATCACGAGTGGCGTAATCATGGTGAGGTAGCATTGGACCGGTTCGCGGTTAGTAACCGCTACTGAACTGACACCCTGCAACACGCCCCCTCAATGCGAACACGCATGAACGACAAGTGCGGCCGTCAAGCCCTTGTGACGAGGTCCGCCGAGTCCCTTGGTCAAATTGTCGGCCAGCATGGTCGTAGTCTCGCAGTACTCGATGATCACTTCACCGCGCTTGACTTCATCACGGATGTGGTGGTACTTGATGTCGATGTGCTTGGCGCGGCCATGGTTCACAGGGTTCTTCGTCATCTTGATGCACGACTGATTGTCTTCGAAAATCTTCAGATCCGGGATGTTTTCGCCTGCAGCGTCGAGGATCTCACACAGAAGCTTGTGCACCCACTTTATTGAGGGTTGCTGGTCTTGGGTACTGTGTACCAGCTGTACCCATTAACCGGTCAACCCGAACCGGCCCAATACGATCCTGCGATGATTACGGTACGTTGTTTACGCCACCGATGACTAGACGAGTAGGATGATTGGATGAGTACAGAGTGTTGGTGATTAGATGCACCAAATGATTGGATGCAGACTAGGTAGTGAAGACAGTGTAAGCTCCGATCAATCAATCACTTTCGAATCTTCCTTCTTCAGCTCAAGTGGTCTTCACTCCGGTCTTCACACCAAGTGCAGAACTCCCTCCGCTCAGCCCAAGCCTCGCTTCCAAGAATTCAACACCTTTATCAGGTTATGAGCCCAAGCACCATGTCCTCTGCCCACGACGCCTCGACTAAGGTCTCCATCGACAAGTTCAACGGAGACAACTACGCCACGTGGAACCGCTACATGCGTGGCGTGTTCCTGACCAAATCAGTGTGGCATGTCGTGAACCGCGAGACGACGCCAAGCTTCACGGACTCGCGGGCCAAGGACGACTACATCAAGTCGAGCAACGTCGCCTTCGGTCTGATGCTCCTCCACATGGACGCGGACTACCATCATGTGGTCGACGACTACGAGGAAGCGTGGGTTGCGTGGACGCGCCTGAAGACGCTGTACGGTGGATCGCAGAAGGCTGGACGCATCTACCTCAAGCGTCAGCTCTTCAGCATGGAAATGGCAGAAGGCGGCAATGTGTTGCATCATTGCAACGAAGTCCTCAACATCAGCGCGAAGCTTAGCAGTATCGGCGCCAAGATGGAGGACGAGGATGTGGCGATCTGCTTGCTGCGCAGTCTGCCCAAGAGCTACGAGAACGTCGTGCTCAACATGGAGATGAGCAATGCAGAGCTGCGGACGCAAGATGTGGTGAAGGTGCTCACGAATGAGCATATCAAGCGACAAGGCGAGAAGACTGCGGCGGTGAAAATCGAGGAAGCAGCGAAGGCCTTCAACGCCGAGCGTCAAACTCGCCGGTGTGACTACTGCGGAAAATTGGGGCACCTGATCGACAAGTGCTGGACCAAGCAGAAAGAAGAAAATCGAGGAGCACGACGCGGCCGAGGTGGTCGCGGTGCCAGCAACGTTGAGTGGCGCGACGACGATGACGACTACATCGCGTTTGCGGTCTCCATGTCGACAGCGTGTGGAGTGTCGTCGGGCAAGAAATTTCAAGGCTCATGGGCGATCGACAGTGGTGCAACCCACCACATCTGCAACGACAAGTCCAAGTTCATCGACATCAACTTGCGCGACGAAGGCGAACTCACAGTCGCCAACGGTCAAACGGCCAAGATTTTGGGAGTTGGTACCGTTGTGCAACAAGTGATTCTGCCCAACCGGAGTGTGCGTGACGTCCGAATCGAAGATGCTCTCTACGTGCCGAGTATGAACAAGAACCTGCTGTCTGTGCCTCAGATCAACCGAGGTGGAGACTTCAAGGTGGTGTTTGACGGCTCCGAGATGCACATTGCGCGCAAGTCGTCGAGGAAGATCGTTGCTTCCGCGGACCTGATCGACGGACTCTACTGGCTACGAGTACCCAAAGGTTCTGCCAATTCGACGACTACGGTCTCGATCAACAGTGTCGATCTTCATGCGCGGATGGGTCATGCTCCGAACGACGTGCTACGGAAGATGGTTTCGAGCGGCATGGTGACGGGCGCGAAAATGCCGACCTCGTCAAAGAACTCAAGCGGATGCCGCGGGTGTCAGCAAGGGAAGATGGTCCAAAAACCCTTTCCGAGTAACCCGGACAAGCCCAAGTACAAGCCATTCGAGTTCCTGCACTTCGACATTTGTGGACCCATGGAGAAAGAGTCGCTTGGAGGCAGCAAGTATCTACTGCTGATCACTGACGAAGCCAGCGGCTGCATGACGGGATTCTGTTTGCGCGCCAAGTCGGAGAGTGAAGACTGTCTGCGCAAGTTCATCGCTAAAGTGGAGCGCCAATTCGATGCCAGGGTCAAGTTCGTGCATTTCTCGCGATGTCACTTTCGACGAATCGACCTTCGACGACGCCAATGTTGTTGATGATGATGAAGATGTCGAAGATGCTGCAGATATCCTTGAAGACCTCGAGATTTCGAACGACCATGGAACGCGTGAATTCAAGCAGGCGGGGAAACGCAAGGCTCGTCCTAACGCCGAGGATCGTGAACATGTTCGTCGACCGCGTCGCAGTGCTGGATTAGAAGAAGCAAGCGCTCCGGACTCCGACCATCAAGAAGCCAAATCTGAAGACAATGATGATGATGACTCGACTCAGCCGATGTACTGGCGTGCGAGTGCGAATGCAGTGGAGACGAGTGACAGCGCCGAGCCGAAGACGTTCCAAGATGCTGTGAGCGGCGAAGACCAAGTCCACTGGCGCAAGGCGATCCGAGCAGAACTCAAGTCGATGCGACTTCGTGGAGTGTTTCGTGGCGCTAAATTACCGAACAACCAACGCGCAGTCGGAACCAAGTGGGTGTTCAAGATCAAGCGTAAAGCCGACGGATCCATCGAAAAGTACAAGGCTCGACTCGTCGCGAAAGGATTTGTGCAGAAGTATGGGATCGACTACACCGAGACGTTTTCGCCGGTGGTCAAGTACGTCACGCTGCGAACGATCATCGCTGTGGCCAAGTTCTTCAATTGGCCCCTCGACCAACTTGATGTCGTCACGGCGTTCCTGTACGGCTTGATGAAGGAGAAGGTGTTCTGCAGTGTTCCAGAAGGTGTGGAACTTGATGACGGCTACGACTGTGTGGAACTGCTCAAGGCGATCTACGGTCTCAAGCAAGCTTCTCGAGTGTGGAATGAGACCTTCGACGAGTATGTGCGCTCCATCGGATTTCGCGTTTCGAGCTACGATCCGTGCCTCTACATCAAGGTTGTCGATGGTGACTGCGTTCTGCTACTGGTCTACGTGGACGATGTCTTGGTGACTGGGAGCTCGACAGAACGGATTGCAGAAGTCAAGCGCCAACTCAAGTCGCGGTTTGAGATGACCGATGAAGAAGGTCGTAGTAGAGGCTGTCTTGCGAGAGGAGGACTGCCGAAGCTTGGGGCGAGGTGGCCGAGACGAGGGAAGTCACTTGAGGGGTAGAATGGAAATTCAGAAGTGATTGATTGATACGAGCTTACATCCTAGACTACTGCTATAGACACGTGGCCCTGCGTCCTATCACATAGTGCGTCTAATCAACCATCACTCACCAGTGCACGTCCAATCATCCTACTCGTCTAATCATCGGTGGCGTAAACATCCTACCGTAATCATCGCGGGATCGTATTGGATCACCTGCAACACCTGCAACAGCCCCTCTCAATGCGAACACGCTTGGACGCCAAGAGCCGTCGTTAAGTCCTTGTGACGAGGTCCGCCGAGTCCCTTGGTCAAATTGTCGGCCAGCATCACAGAAGTCTCGCAATACTGGAGCTTCACTTCACCGCGCTTGACTTCATCACGGATGAAAAGTCAAGGTCGTTTGAGCACTAGATGTCGAAATGCAAAGTGATTGATTTAGGTCCTTAGTTCGCAAAACTCCTTGCTACCTCTAAGCCTACTGGATTCTCTACTGGATACACTCTATTGGATTTTTTACTGGATACTGAGTTGCTTCAGCCAATCAGAGAGCGCCACGTCGTTGCCCATCTTGTACCCACAATCTTGTACCCACGTGTCCCGTAGTCCCCGTAGCGTAAACAGCGTCCCATCATCAGTGACCCGTAAACACAGGAATGATTGCGGTCCCACTGAGTGAAGGTTATACCGGTATCCTACCGGTATACCGCAGCTGGTCGAGGCGCCTTCTTGACAACACTCCCACTCGACTCGGCCATAGTTGCGCCTTGAACTCCGAGCTTGCTCCGTAGGAAGTCGAACTGCACAGCGGTGATCGCCTTCGTCATCAAGTCCGCCAGCATGTTCTTGGTCGAACAGTACTCCAACACCACTTGGCCGTCTTCTACCTTTTCACGCACGAAGTGGTAGCGAATGTCGATGTGCTTGGTGCGCTTGTGGAACTCCGGGTTCTTGGCCAACGCGATGGAGCCTTGGTTGTCCTCGTAGATCTTGATCGCTTCATCGCTTGCCATCTCGCCGAGCTCGCACAGAAATGCCTTGAGCCAAATAGCCTCTTGCGTAGCCTCCGTCAATGCCATGTACTCGGCCTCCGTCGATGATAGCGCCACCGTCCGCTGTTTCTTGCTTCTCCAGCTGATGCATCCGCCGTTCATCATGAACGCGTAGCCGCTTGTATTCCGTCTTGACTCGATGTCGCCGGCCCAGTCCGCATCCGAATAGCCTTGGAGTCCGTCCTCGCTGCCAGCTTGAAACTCGATGCCATGTGTCTTCGTGCCTTGAATGTAGCGGAACACCCTCTTGAGCGCTTGCCAGTGTGTCGGACACGGATCCGCGGCGAACTGGCTGAGAACTCCCACTGCCGCTGCGAGGTCCGGTCGGGTTCCCACCATCAGGTACATCAAACACCCGACAGCATTCCTGTACGGCACCTTCGCCATGGTCTCTTCGTAGTCGATGCCGAACTTCTGCAAAAATCCCTTCGCCACTAGACGCGCCTTGAACCGCTCGATGTCTCCAGCCTGGTTCTCCTTGATCCGAAACACCCATTTGCAGCCGATCGCCTTGCGTCCCTTCGGCAATGGCACTAACACCCACGTCTCGTTCTTGCGAAGAGAGTTGGTCTCCGAGTCGCACGCTTCCTTCCACTTGACCGAGTTGCTGGATTCCATCGCCGATACGAACGTAGTCGGCATTTCTCCCACTGAATCCACAACGAAGGCCGCGTCGAAGCCTTCTTCTCTTGCGATGGCTGACATCTCGTCTAACGTTTGTTGTCGACTGTGCCGCTTGGGCCTTGGGATCTCCACCGCTTCTTCCAACGACCGCGTCCGCTGGTGTCGTTTGCTGCCGGGTTCGAAGTCTTCGTCTCGCGCAGCTTCATCTTCATCATCCTCTTCCGGTCCGGACGATGCTTCTTGATCCGTGGCAACTTCATCTCGAAGTTCCACGATCGCTTCTTCTTGATCTAATTTGCGTCTCCCACCGTCGAAGACGTCTTCCATAAACTGTGCGTCGCGGCTCACCAGCACGCGACCGCTCTTCATCTCTTCAAACCGATATGCTTTCTCATGCTCCGAGTATCCGAGAAACCGACAACGCACTGACCGAGCGTCAAACTTGGTACGTTTCTCCTTCGGGACCGTCACATACGCATGGCAACCGAACACCTTGAGGTTCGCCAGCAGCGGCTTCTTCCCGGTCCAGACTTGGTGTGGCGACTTGTCGTGGGTGGTGGAGCGTGTCGGACACCGGTTGCGAAGGAACATCGCTGTCACCACCGCTTCACCCCAATATGACTTCGACAGTCCGGCATGTTCCAACATGCAGCGCGCACACCCCACTAACGTCCGGTTCATGCGCTCGGCCACTCCGTTCAGTTGAGGCGTGTACGGCGGAGTGAACTTCTGAACGATCCCGCGGTCGCTGCAGAACTTGGCCATCGCACCGGAAGTGTACTCGCCACCGTTGTCTCTCCGGAGTGTCTTCACGCGCTTGCCGGTCTGAGTTTCAGCAAACGCTACAAACTCCGCGAACTTGGCAGTCACTTCCGACTTGTTCCGCAGCAAGTATACCACACAAAAGTGCGAGTACTCGTCGATGAACGTGACGAAGTACCGCTTGCCGCTGAACGTGGGTGTCTGCATGGGACCGCAGACATCACTGTGGATGACTTCCAACAGCTTCTTGGCGCGGTTTGGTGACTTGGACATATAACTCACTCGCGTTTGCTTGCCGAGTGCACATCCATCACACAGCTCCCACTGCTTCACCGACGTCACGTTCATCCCAACGCCATAACCCTTCTTGACGATAGCGTCTAGACCGCCATGGCCAATATGACCAAGTCGAAGGTGCCAGAGGTACGACGTGGTGTCCCCTTTGCGTTCCTTCGAACTTGACACATTCGCCTCGTCAGGCATGATAGGCGTCATACACAGCTTGAACAGTCCCTTGCCTTCACTTGATCCGAGCTTCCATTTGACGTTCTTCGTCTCGGCGAAGCACCCGTCGCGCTTGAACGTCACGGGCCCAACATCCTTGGTAAATCGTCCGACCGAAAACAGGTTGCGCGACAACTTGGGAATGTGCCACACACCGGTGAGCACACCCTTCTTGATCCCGCGTGGAGTCTTCATCGACATGACAATGTCGCCACTGCCGACCGCTTGAACCACTCCGTCGTCCGCGAGATGTACGTCCACCGGACTCATCTTCTTGTAGTTCTTCATGTACTCTTTCGAGTACGTCATGTGCTGCGTCGCACCCGAGTCGACCAGCCAAACTTCACTCAACTTGATGGCTCCACCACCAACCGAAAACAGGTAGTCGCCGTCGAACTCCTCTTCATTTTCATTCGCCACATTCGCTCGCTGTGGCTTCTGTCGTTCCGCGTTCTCGCGAATCCTCACGGGACACTTGGCGATCCAATGACCTTGTTCACCACAGTAGTGACAGGCACTGGCCTTCTGCGCTTGTCGTCCCTTGCTCTTCCCATTGCCGCTTGTCATGAACGCTTGACCGTGCGCGGTTCCTTCAGCACCGCCACCTTGTTCCTTGCGCTTCAAGTCCTCATGCAGCAGCCGAGCCGTCACGAGTTCCCACGTCAGCGAGTCAGCTCTCGACTCCAACGCCGTGATGAGGAACTGGTACGACTCGTTCAAACTTGCCAGAAGCGTGATCACCAAGTCGTCTTCGCTGACCGGAGCGCCCACTGCATCGAGCTGTTCCGCCAGCGTCTTGATCTTGTTGATGTGTTCCAACACATCATCACCTTCCGCCATCATCGTCGTGAAGAAACGTCGACGAAGGAAGAGCTTGTTGGCCAAACTCTTCTTCTCGAAGTGTCCTTCCAGTCTTGACCATGCATCGAACGCATCCTTCGCCGAGCGAACCAACGGCAACTGCGAATCCTCCATCGCGAGACAGATGATCGCCAGCGCCTTGCGAGACTTCCTCTTGAACGTCGTCTGGTCCAGCGTTGTAGCGCAGTGCTCCAGCTTGATCTCTCCGCACGTCACTTCCCACAGGTCGCGCTCCTCGAGCACCATGCGCATCTTGAACTTCCACGTGTGGAAGTTGGTTCCGTCGAACTTGTTGATGCGGGAGGTCGTGGTCGAGGTGGTGTCCATGGCGAAGGCGTAGTCGGAGTCTTCAGCAGGGAATACGGGGCTTGGGCTCATAACCAAAAGTCAAGGTCGTTTGAGCACTAGATGTCGAAATGCAAAGTGATTGATTTAGGTCCTTAGTTCGCAAAACTCCTTGCTACCTCTAAGCCTACTGGATTCTCTACTGGATACACTCTACTGGATTCTTTACTGGATACTGAGTTGCTTCAGCCAATCAGAGAGCGCCACGTCGTTGCCCATCTTGTACCCACAATCTTGTACCCACGTGTCCCGTAGTCCCCGTAGCGTAAACAGCGTCCCATCATCAGTGACCCGTAAACACAGGAATGATTGCGGTCCCACTGAGTGAAGGTTATACCGGTATCCTACCGGTATACCGCAGCTGGTCGAGGCGCCTTCTTGACAACACGACGAGTATGTGCGCTCCATCGGATTTCGCGTTTCGAGCTACGATCCGTGCCTCTACATCAAGGTTGTCGATGGTGACTGCGTTCTGCTACTGGTCTACGTGGACGATGTCTTGGTGACTGGGAGCTCGACAGAACGGATTGCAGAAGTCAAGCGCCAACTCAAGTCGCGGTTTGAGATGACCGATGAAGAAGGTCGTAGTAGAGGCTGTCTTGCGAGAGGAGGACTGCCGAAGCTTGGGGCGAGGTGGCCGAGACGAGGGAAGTCACTTGAGGGGTAGAATGGAAATTCAGAAGTGATTGATTGATACGAGCTTACATCCTAGACTACTGCTATAGACACGTGGCCCTGCGTCCTATCACATAGTGCGTCTAATCAACCATCACTCACCAGTGCACGTCCAATCATCCTACTCGTCTAATCATCGGTGGCGTAAACATCCTACCGTAATCATCGCGGGATCGTATTGGGTCACCTGCAACACCTGCAACAGCCCCTCTCAATGCGAACACGCTTGGACGCCAAGAGCCGTCGTTAAGTCCTTGTGACGAGGTCCGCCGAGTCCCTTGGTCAAATTGTCGGCCAGCATCACAGAAGTCTCGCAATACTGGAGCTTCACTTCACCGCGCTTGACTTCATCACGGATGAAAAGTCAAGGTCGTTTGAGCACTAGATGTCGAAATGCAAAGTGATTGATTTAGGTCCTTAGCTCGCAAAACTCCTTGCTACCTCTAAGCCTACTGGATTCTCTACTGGATACACTCTACTGGATTCTTTACTGGATACTGAGTTGCTTCAGCCAATCAGAGAGCGCCACGTCGTTGCCCATCTTGTACCCACAATCTTGTACCCACGTGTCCCGTAGTCCCCATAGCGTAAACAGCGTCCCATCATCAGTGACCCGTAAACACAGGAATGATTGCGGTCCCACTGAGTGAAGGTTATACCGGTATCCTACCGGTATACCGCAGCTGGTCGAGGCGCCTTCTTGACAACACGACGAGTATGTGCGCTCCATCGGATTTCGCGTTTCGAGCTACGATCCGTGCCTCTACATCAAGGTTGTCGATGGTGACTGCGTTCTGCTACTGGTCTACGTGGACGATGTCTTGGTGACTGGGAGCTCGACAGAACGGATTGCAGAAGTCAAGCGCCAACTCAAGTCGCGGTTTGAGATGACCGATGAAGAAGGTCGTAGTAGAGGCTGTCTTGCGAGAGGAGGACTGCCGAAGCTTGGGGCGAGGTGGCCGAGACGAGGGAAGTCACTTGAGGGGTAGAATGGAAATTCAGAAGTGATTGATTGATACGAGCTTACATCCTAGACTACTGCTATAGACACGTGGCCCTGCGTCCTATCACATAGTGCGTCTAATCAACCATCACTCACCAGTGCACGTCTAATCATCGGTGGCGTAAACATCCTACCGTAATCATCGCGGGATCGTATTGGATCACCTGCAACACCTGCAACAGCCCCTCTCAATGCGAACACGCTTGGACGCCAAGAGCCGTCGTTAAGTCCTTGTGACGAGGTCCGCCGAGTCCCTTGGTCAAATTGTCGGCCAGCATCACAGAAGTCTCGCAATACTGGAGCTTCACTTCACCGCGCTTGACTTCATCACGGATGAAAAGTCAAGGTCGTTTGAGCACTAGATGTCGAAATGCAAAGTGATTGATTTAGGTCCTTAGCTCGCAAAACTCCTTGCTACCTCTAAGCCTACTGGATTCTCTACTGGATACACTCTACTGGATTCTTTACTGGATACTGAGTTGCTTCAGCCAATCAGAGAGCGCCACGTCGTTGCCCATCTTGTACCCACAATCTTGTACCCACGTGTCCCGTAGTCCCCATAGCGTAAACAGCGTCCCATCATCAGTGACCCGTAAACACAGGAATGATTGCGGTCCCACTGAGTGAAGGTTATACCGGTATCCTACCGGTATACCGCAGCTGGTCGAGGCGCCTTCTTGACAACACGACGAGTATGTGCGCTCCATCGGATTTCGCGTTTCGAGCTACGATCCGTGCCTCTACATCAAGGTTGTCGATGGTGACTGCGTTCTGCTACTGGTCTACGTGGACGATGTCTTGGTGACTGGGAGCTCGACAGAACGGATTGCAGAAGTCAAGCGCCAACTCAAGTCGCGGTTTGAGATGACCGATGAAGAAGGTCGTAGTAGAGGCTGTCTTGCGAGAGGAGGACTGCCGAAGCTTGGGGCGAGGTGGCCGAGACGAGGGAAGTCACTTGAGGGGTAGAATGGAAATTCAGAAGTGATTGATTGATACGAGCTTACATCCTAGACTACTGCTATAGACACGTGGCCCTGCGTCCTATCACATAGTGCGTCTAATCAACCATCACTCACCAGTGCACGTCCAATCATCCTACTCGTCTAATCATCGGTGGCGTAAACATCCTACCGTAATCATCGCGGGATCGTATTGGATCACCTGCAACACCTGCAACAGCCCCTCTCAATGCGAACACGCTTGGACGCCAAGAGCCGTCGTTAAGTCCTTGTGACGAGGTCCGCCGAGTCCCTTGGTCAAATTGTCGGCCAGCATCACAGAAGTCTCGCAATACTGGAGCTTCACTTCACCGCGCTTGACTTCATCACGGATGAAAAGTCAAGGTCGTTTGAGCACTAGATGTCGAAATGCAAAGTGATTGATTTAGGTCCTTAGTTCGCAAAACTCCTTGCTACCTCTAAGCCTACTGGATTCTCTACTGGATACACTCTACTGGATTCTTTACTGGATACTGAGTTGCTTCAGCCAATTGGAGAGCGCCACGTCGTTGCCCATCTTGTACCCACAATCTTGTACCCACGTGTCCCGTAGTCCCCATAGCGTAAACAGCGTCCCATCATCAGTGACCCGTAAACACAGGAATGATTGCGGTCCCACTGAGTGAAGGTTATACCGGTATCCTACCGGTATACCGCAGCTGGTCGAGGCGCCTTCTTGACAACACTCCCACTCGACTCGGCCATAGTTGCGCCTTGAACTCCGAGCTTGCTCCGTAGGAAGTCGAACTGCGCAGCGGTGATCGCCTTCATCATCAAGTCCGCCAGCATGTTCTTGGTCGAACAGTACTCCAACACCACTTGGCCGTCTTCTACCTTCTCACGCACGAAGTGGTAGCGAATGTCGATGTGCTTGGTGCGCTTGTGGAACTCCGGGTTCTTGGCCAACGCGATGGAGCCTTGGTTGTCCTCGTAGATCTTGATCGCTTCATCGCTTGCCATCTCGCCGAGCTCGCACAGAAATGCCTTGAGCCAAATAGCCTCTTGCGTAGCCTCCGTCAATGCCATGTACTCGGCCTCCGTCGATGATAGCGCCACCGTCCGCTGTTTCTTGCTTCTCCAGCTGATGCATCCGCCGTTCATCATGAACACGTAGCCGCTTGTACTCCGTCTTGACTCGATGTCGCCGGCCCAGTCCGCATCCGAATAGCCTTGGAGTCCGTCCTCGCTGCCAGCTTGAAACTCGATGCCATGTGTCTTCGTGCCTTGAATGTAGCGGAACACCCTCTTGAGCGCTTGCCAGTGTGTCGGACACGGATCCGCGGCGAACTGGCTGAGAACTCCCACTGCCGCTGCGAGGTCCGGTCGGGTTCCCACCATCAGGTACATCAAACACCCGACAGCATTCCTGTACGGCACCTTCGCCATGGTCTCTTCGTAGTCGATGCCGAACTTCTGCAAAAATCCCTTCGCCACTAGACGCGCCTTGAACCGCTCGATGTCTCCAGCCTGGTTCTCCTTGATCCGAAACACCCATTTGCAGCCGATCGCTTTGCGTCCCTTCGGCAATGGCACTAACACCCACGTCTCGTTCTTGCGAAGAGAGTTGGTCTCCGAGTCGCACGCTTCCTTCCACTTGACCGAGTTGCTGGATTCCATCGCCGATACGAACGTAGTCGGCATTTCTCCCACTGAATCCACAACGAAGGCCGCGTCGAAGCCTTCTTCTCTTGCGATGGCTGACATCTCGTCTAACGTTTGTTGTCGGCTGTGCCGCTTGGACCTTGGGATCTCCACCGCTTCTTCCAACGACCGCGTCCGCTGGTGTCGTTTGCTGCCGGGTTCGAAGTCTTCGTCTCGCGCAGCTTCATCTTCATCATCCTCTTCCGGTCCGGACGATGCTTCTTGATCCGTGGCAACTTCATCTCGAAGTTCCACGATCGCTTCTTCTTGATCTAATTTGCGTCTCCCACCGTCGAAGACGTCTTCCATAAACTGTGCGTCGCGGCTCACCAACACGCGACCGCTCTTCATCTCTTCAAACCGATATGCTTTCTCATGCTCCGAGTATCCGAGAAACCGACAACGCACTGACCGAGCGTCAAACTTGGTACGTTTCTCCTTCGGGACCGTCACATACGCATGGCAACCGAACACTTTCAGGTTCGCCAGCAGCGGCTTCTTCCCGGTCCAGACAAAAGTTAAGGTCGTTTGAGCACTAGATGTCGAAATGCAAAGTGATTGATTTAGGTCCTTAGTTCGCAAAACTCCTTGCTACCTCTAAGCCTACTGGATTCTCTACTGGATACACTCTACTGGATTCTTTACTGGATACTGAGTTGCTTCAGCCAATCGGAGAGCGCCACGTCGTTGCCCATCTTGTACCCACAATCTTGTACCCACGTGTCCCGTAGTCCCCATAGCGTAAACAGCGTCCCATCATCAGTGACCCGTAAACACAGGAATGATTGCGGTCCCACTGAGTGAAGGTTATACCGGTATCCTACCGGTATACCGCAGCTGGTCGAGGCGCCTTCTTGACAACACGACGAGTATGTGCGCTCCATCGGATTTCGCGTTTCGAGCTACGATCCGTGCCTCTACATCAAGGTTGTCGATGGTGACTGCGTTCTGCTACTGGTCTACGTGGACGATGTCTTGGTGACTGGGAGCTCGACAGAACGGATTGCAGAAGTCAAGCGCCAACTCAAGTCGCGGTTTGAGATGACCGATGAAGAAGGTCGTAGTAGAGGCTGTCTTGCGAGAGGAGGACTGCCGAAGCTTGGGGCGAGGTGGCCGAGACGAGGGAAGTCACTTGAGGGGTAGAATGGAAATTCAGAAGTGATTGATTGATACGAGCTTACATCCTAGACTACTGCTATAGACACGTGGCCCTGCGTCCTATCACATAGTGCGTCTAATCAACCATCACTCACCAGTGCACATCCAATCATCCTACTCGTCTAATCATCGGTGGCGTAAACATCCTACCGTAATCATCGCGGGATCGTATTGGATCACCTGCAACACCTGCAACAGCCCCTCTCAATGCGAACACGCTTGGACGCCAAGAGCCGTCGTTAAGTCCTTGTGACGAGGTCCGCCGAGTCCCTTGGTCAAATTGTCGGCCAGCATCACAGAAGTCTCGCAATACTGGAGCTTCACTTCACCGCGCTTGACTTCATCACGGATGAAAAGTCAAGGTCGTTTGAGCACTAGATGTCGAAATGCAAAGTGATTGATTTAGGTCCTTAGTTCGCAAAACTCCTTGCTACCTCTAAGCCTACTGGATTCTCTACTGGATACACTCTACTGGATTCTTTACTGGATACTGAGTTGCTTCAGCCAATTGGAGAGCGCCACGTCGATGCCCATCTTGTACCCACAATCTTGTACCCACGTGTCCCGTAGTCCCCATAGCGTAAACAGCGTCCCATCATCAGTGTCCCGTAAACACAGGAATGCTTGCGGTCCCACTGAGTGAAGGTTATACCGGTATCCTACCGGTATACCGCAGCTGGTCGAGGCGCCTTCTTGACAACACTCCCACTCGACTCGGCCATAGTTGCGCCTTGAACTCCGAGCTTGCTCCGTAGGAAGTCGAACTGCACAGCGGTGATCGCCTTCGTCATCAAGTCCGCCAGCATGTTCTTGGTCGAACAGTACTCCAACACCACTTGGCCGTCTTCTACCTTCTCACGCACGAAGTGGTAGCGAATGTCGATGTGCTTGGTGCGCTTGTGGAACTCCGGGTTCTTGGCCAACGCGATGGAGCCTTGGTTGTCCTCGTAGATCTTGATCGCTTCATCGCTTGCCATCTCGCCGAGCTCGCACAGAAATGCCTTGAGCCAAATAGCCTCTTGCGTAGCCTCCGTCAATGCCATGTACTCGGCCTCCGTCGATGATAGCGCCACCGTCCGCTGTTTCTTGCTTCTCCAGCTGATGCATCCGCCGTTCATCATGAACACGTAGCCGCTTGTACTCCGTCTTGACTCGATGTCGCCGGCCCAGTCCGCATCCGAATAGCCTTGGAGTCCGTCCTCGCTGCCAGCTTGAAACTCGATGCCATGTGTCTTCGTGCCTTGAATGTAGCGGAACACCCTCTTGAGCGCTTGCCAGTGTGTCGGACACGGATCCGCGGCGAACTGGCTGAGAACTCCCACTGCCGCTGCGAGGTCCGGTCGGGTTCCCACCATCAGGTACATCAAACACCCGACAGCATTCCTGTACGGCACCTTCGCCATGGTCTCTTCGTAGTCGATGCCGAACTTCTGCAAAAATCCCTTCGCCACTAGACGCGCCTTGAACCGCTCGATGTCTCCAGCCTGGTTCTCCTTGATCCGAAACACCCATTTGCAGCCGATCGCTTTGCGTCCCTTCGGCAATGGCACTAACACCCACGTCTCGTTCTTGCGAAGAGAGTTGGTCTCCGAGTCGCACGCTTCCTTCCACTTGACCGAGTTGCTGGATTCCATCGCCGATACGAACGTAGTCGGCATTTCTCCCACTGAATCCACAACGAAGGCCGCGTCGAAGCCTTCTTCTCTTGCGATGGCTGACATCTCGTCTAACGTTTGTTGTCGGCTGTGCCGCTTGGACCTTGGGATCTCCACCGCTTCTTCCAACGACCGCGTCCGCTGGTGTCGTTTGCTGCCGGGTTCGAAGTCTTCGTCTCGCGCAGCTTCATCTTCATCATCCTCTTCCGGTCCGGACGATGCTTCTTGATCCGTGGCAACTTCATCTCGAAGTTCCACGATCGCTTCTTCTTGATCTAATTTGCGTCTCCCACCGTCGAAGACGTCTTCCATAAACTGTGCGTCGCGGCTCACCAACACGCGACCGCTCTTCATCTCTTCAAACCGATATGCTTTCTCATGCTCCGAGTATCCGAGAAACCGACAACGCACTGACCGAGCGTCAAACTTGGTACGTTTCTCCTTCGGGACCGTCACATACGCATGGCAACCGAACACTTTCAGGTTCGCCAGCAGCGGCTTCTTCCCGGTCCAGACTTGGTGTGGCGACTTGTCGTGGGTGGTGGAGCGTGTCGGACACCGGTTGCGAAGGAACGTCGCTGTCACCACCGCTTCACCCCAATATGACTTCGACAGTCCGGCATATTCCAACATGCAGCGCGCACACTCCACTAACGTCCGGTTCATGCGCTCGGCCACTCCGTTCAGTTGAGGCGTGTACGGCGGAGTGAACTTCTGAACGATCCCGCGGTCGCTGCAGAACTTGGCCATCGCACCGGAAGTGTACTCGCCACCGTTGTCTCTCCGGAGTGTCTTCACGCGCTTGCCGGTCTGAGTTTCAGCAAACGCTACAAACTCCGCGAACTTGGCAGTCACTTCCGACTTGTTCCGCAGCAAGTATACCACACAAAAGTGCGAGTACTCGTCGATGAACGTGACGAAGTACCGCTTGCCGCTGAACGTGGGTGTCTGCATGGGACCGCAGACATCACTGTGGATGACTTCCAACAGCTTCTTGGCGCGGTTTGGTGACTTGGACATATAACTCACTCGCGTTTGCTTGCCGAGTGCACGTCCATCACACAGCTCCCACTGCTTCACCGACGTCACGTTCATCCCAACGCCATAACCCTTCTTGACGATGGCGTCTAGACCGCCATGGCCAATGTGACCAAGTCGAAGGTGCCAGAGGTACGACGTGGTGTCCCCTTTGCGTTCCTTCGAACTTGACACATTCGCCTCGTCAGGCATGATAGGCGTCATGCACAACTTGAACAGTCCCTTGCCTTCACTTGCTCCGAGCTTCCATTTGACGTTCTTTGTCTCGGCGAAGCACCCGTCGCGCTTGAACGTCACGGGCCCAACATCCTTGGTAAATCGTCCGACCGAAAACAGGTTGCGCGACAACTTGGGAATGTGCCACACACCGGTGAGCACACCCTTCTTGATCCCGCGTGGAGTCTTCATCGACATGACAATGTCGCCACTGCCGACCGCTTGAACCACTCCGTCGTCCGCGAGATGTACGTCCACCGGAGTCATCTTCTTGTAGTTCTTCATGTACTCTTTCGAGTACGTCATGTGCTGCGTCGCACCCGAGTCGACCAGCCAAACTTCACTCGACTTGATGGCTCCACCACCAACCGAAAACAGGTAGTCGCCGTCGAACTCCTCTTCATCTTCATTCGCCACATTCGCTCGCTGTGGCTTCTGTCGTTCCGCGTTCTCGCGAATCCTCACGGGACACTTGGCGATCCAATGACCTTGTTCACCACAGTAGTGACAGGCACTGGCCTTCTGCGCTTGTCGTTCCTTGCTCTTCCCATTGCCGCTTGTCATGAACGCTTGACCGTGCGCGGTTCCTTCAGCACCGCCACCTTGTTCCTTGCGCTTCAAGTCCTCATGCAGCAGCCGAGCCGTCACGAGTTCCCACGTCAGCGAGTCAGCTCTCGACTCCAACGCCGTGATGAGGAACTGGTACGACTCGTTCAAACTTGCCAGAAGCGTGATCACCAAGTCGTCTTCGCTGACCGGAGCGCCCACTGCATCGAGCTGTTCCGCCAGCGTCTTGATCTTGTTGATGTGTTCCAACACATCATCACCTTCCGCCATCATCGTCGTGAAGAAACGTCGACGAAGGAAGAGCTTGTTGGCCAAACTCTTCTTCTCGAAGTGTCCTTCCAGTCTTGACCATGCATCGAACGCATCCTTCGCCGAGCGAACCAACGGCAACTGCGAATCCTCCATCGCGAGACAGATGATCGCCAGCGCCTTGCGAGACTTCCTCTTGAACGTCGTCTGGTCCAGCGTCGTAGCGCAGTGCTCCAGCTTGATCTCTCCGCACGTCACTTCCCACAGGTCGCGCTCCTCGAGCACCATGCGCATCTTGAACTTCCATGTGTGGAAGTTGGTTCCGTCGAACTTGTTGATGCGGGAGGTCGTGGTCGAGGTGGTGTCCATGGCGAAGGCGTAGTCGGAATCTTCAGCAGGGAATACGGGGCTTGGGCTCATAACCAAAAGTCAAGGTCGTTTACAAAGTCAAGGTCGTTTGAGCACTAGATGTCGAAATGCAAAGTGATTGATTTAGGTCCTTAGTTCGCAAAACTCCTTGCTACCTCTAAGCCTACTGGATTCTCTACTGGATACACTCTACTGGATTATTTACTGGATACTGAGTTGCTTCAGCCAATTGGAGAGCGCCACGTCGATGCCCATCTTGTACCCACAATCTTGTACCCACGTGTCCCGTAGACCCCGTAGCGTAAACAGCGTCCCATCATCAGCGTCCCATCATCAGTGTCCCGTAAACACAGGAATGATTGCGGTCCCACTGAGTGAAGGTTATACCGGTATCCTACCGGTATACCGAAAAGTCAAGGTCGTTTACAAAGTCAAGGTCGTTTGAGCACTAGATGTCGAAATGCAAAGTGATTGATTTTGGTCCTTAGTTCGCAAAACTCCTTGCTACCTCTAAGCCTACTGGATTCTCTACTGGATACACTCTACTGGATTCCTAACTGGATACTGAGTTGCTTCAGCCAATCAGAGAGCGCCACGTCGTTGCCCATCTTGTGCCTACAATCTTGTACCCACGTTTCCCGTAATCCCCGTAGCGTAAACAGCGTCCCATCATCAGTGTCCCGTAAACACAGGAATGATTGCGGTCCCACTGAGTGAAGGTTATACCGGTATCCTACCGGTATACCGCAGCTGGTCGAGGCGCCTTCTTGACAACACTCCCACTCGACTCGGCCGTAGTTGCGCCTTGAACTCCGAGCTTGCTCCGTAGGAAGTCGAACTGCACCGCGGTGATCGCCTTCGTCATCAAGTCCGCCAACATGTTCTTGGTCGAACAGTACTCCAACACCACTTGGCCGTCTTCTACCTTCTCACGCACGAAGTGGTAGCGAATGTCGATGTGCTTGGTGCGCTTGTGGAACTCCGGGTTCTTGGCCAACGCGATGGAGCCTTGGTTGTCCTCGTAGATCTTGATCGCTTCATCGCTTGCCATCTCGCCGAGCTCGCACAGAAATGCCTTGAGCCAAATAGCCTCTTGCGTAGCCTCCGTCAACGCCATGTACTCGGCCTCCGTCGATGATAGCGCCACCGTCCGCTGTTTCTTGCTTCTCCAGCTGATGCATCCGCCGTTCATCATGAACGCGTAGCCGCTTGTACTCCGTCTTGACTCGATGTCGCCGGCCCAGTCCGCATCCGAATAGCCTTGGAGTCCGTCCTCGCTGCCAGCTTGAAACTCGATGCCATGTGTCTTCGTGCCTTGAATGTAGCGGAACACCCTCTTGAGCGCTTGCCAGTGTGTCGGACACGGATCCGCGGCGAACTGGCTGAGAACTCCCACTGCCGCTGCGAGGTCCGGTCGGGTTCCCACCATCAGGTACATCAAACACCCGACGGCATTCCTGTACGGCACCTTCGCCATGGTCTCTTCGTGCTTGCATCCTCCTTCACACATGGCCTTGGTCAACTTGAGTCCCGGGTCTTGTGGTGTCTTGACAGGGTTGCTCTTCTCCATGCTGAACTTCTCCAGGATGTCCTTCGCAAACTTGGTCTGCCGCACCGACACATTTCCGGTCTTGGGATCTTGGTCGATTTCCATGCCGAGGAAGTACTTGAGCTGACCCATGTCCGTCATCTCGAACCGCACGCTGAGCGCCTCCTTGGTCGACTTGAGCAGCTCGTCGTTGTTGCTTGCCAGGATCAAATCGTCCACGTACAGTGCCACGAAGATCATGTCTTGGTCGTTGCGCTTGACGTAGATGCAGTGATCCGCCTCACACTTCTTAAACCCCAGCTCCAGCATGAACTTGTCGATAGTCTGGTTCCACATCCGCGGCGACTGCTTGAGACCGTAAAGCGAACGCTTCAGCTTGCACACGAAGTCCGGGTGCGCCTCGTCAACGTAGCCGTCCGGCTGCACCATGTAGATGTCTTCGTCCAGCCAGCCGTTCAGGAACGCCGTCTTCACATCCATTTGGTGCACCGTGAGGTTGTACTTGGCCGCCAGACTGAGTAAGATCCTGATCGACGTGAACTTGGCCACCGGCGCGAACGTCTCTTCGTAGTCGATGCCGAACTTCTGCAAAAATCCCTTCGCCACTAGACGCGCCTTGAACCGCTCGATGTCTCCAGCCTGGTTCTCCTTGATCCGAAACACCCATTTGCAGCCGATCGCCTTGCGTCCCTTCGGCAATGGCACCAACACCCACGTCTCGTTCTTGCGAAGAGAGTTGATCTCCGAGTCGCACGCTTCCTTCCACTTGACCGAGTTGCTGGATTCCATCGCCGATACGAACGTAGTCGGCATTTCTCCCACTGAATCCACAACGAAGGCCGCGTCGAAGCCTTCTTCTCTTGCGATGGCTGACATCTCGTCTAGCGTTTGTTGTCGACTGTGCCGCTTGGACCTTGGGATCTCCACCGCTTCCTCCAACGACCGCGTCCGCTGGTGTCGTTTGCTGCCGGGTTCGAATTCTTCGTCTCGCGCAGCTTCATCTTCACCATCCTCTTCCGGTCCGGACGATGCTTCTTGATCCGTGCCAACTTCATCTCGAAGTTCCACGATCGCTTCTTCTTGATCTAATTTGCGTCTCCCACCGTCGAAGACGTCTTCCATGAACTGTGCGTCGCGGCTCACCAACACGCGACCGCTCTTCATCTCTTCAAACCGATATGCTTTCTCATGCTCCGAGTATCCGAGAAACCGACAACGCACTGACCGAGCGTCAAAC